>CM069916.1:34954735-35423457 GCA_036172215.1 Camellia granthamiana
GAGACAGAGCACAACCTATGTTTCAATGAAAGATGACCAACTTCAGAAAATGACTATAAAAAGATAATTTATAGTCCTGTTTCTTTTGTAACCTAAACTTGGCTTAAAAAGTAAAGTATAACATTGATGCATGATTTAAAGATCAACCTCAGGATAGTCATTACATTTAATTAAATCTTTAAATGTGGCATGGCATTCATTTTATTTGAATATCATTTACATAATTGTAGGTTGTAATTTTAATTTTGTAATGTAATACAAGAGCTGTATATATATATATCACAAGATAACATATAGATTTTTCAAGCCATCTCCTCTAAAATGTTTCCACATACATTTTTCGTTTTAGTTACAAGTAAAGATGTGATTCCATCAAGATTTTACTTCGGATTCTAATGATAATTATGCTTCTTTTATAAAGATCATTTCCTTCTAAAAAAAAAAAAAAAAAAAAAAAAAAAAAAAAAAAAAACCATGTCCTTTTTGTAAAGCTATTAATTTGTATTGATCTGTATTTTCTAAGAGTACTTGTTTACAAGTTTAAAACAAAATGTACAATTTCATGAAAACAAATATATTTCATAAGAAATATATAGTAATTATTTTAAAATTTACTAATCAATGCTATTAGAACAATTAATGAAGATATAAAGATTAAATATATCCATTTTCTATCCCATATTTTACTATCGACATACCATAGAGTGGATCTGTAATTAAACCCTAATAAATAGTTCGAAAACATAAAATGTTTGAAATTTTGTCATGAGTTTTTTTAAGAGTGGGGTCTTCACAACAAGTATTCTTAGGACATAAATAATAATAATAAAAAATGAATAATATAATATATTTTTTATTAAATTCAATACACTTATTAACATTTGCGTTTTACAATTACAAGGAGAAATTATTTATCAGTTAGATAGAAGAAAAAAAAAATCACAAATATAAAAAGATGTAAGTGAGACTTGGGGGTTATTTGGGAAATGTTGGATTAATATATTTTCTGATTTTTTATGAAAAAACGTGAAATATGAGTTGAATTTAAAATAATATAGTAGAGATGTAATGTGATTTAAATAAAATAATTATAACTTAAATAAAATAATATATTAAAATAACATGTGCTGTTTTAACACATATCAAACAACCACTTATACTCCTATAACTTTTTATTTATATCCGATTACAAAATCAATAACATCCTCCATACTTTTATAATATATTTTTTTTTCACTTTCTCCGTACAAGTTAAAAACTACCAAATCATTTTTGATTTTCTTTTTTTACTTTCTCCATACAAGTAACAACCGTGTTACGTAGCTCGAGATCGAAGCCCCCGAATTCAAAACGATGTCGTTTCATTGTTTTGATTTTTTTTTTTTTTTTTTTTTTCAATCAGAAAATCAGAAGAAGAAGAAGAAGAGAAGAAGAAGAAGAAGAAGAAAGAAGTAGAGGTGGTGACGACGGTGGGCGGAGGTGGAGCAGCGACGAGCTGCGACGATCGGCCGACGAACTGCGATCGATCGGCAGAAGTGGAAGGACCCTCTCTCTCTCTCCATTCTCTCTTCCCCTCCTCTTTCTCTTCTTCTCTCTCTCTCCTCTTTCTCTCTCTGTTTCTCTTCTATCTATTTTTCGGATTGTTCCGGGAAGGAGGGAAGGGAAAATTTCAGGGGAAAAAATCATTTTTGTGCCAGTAAACTACCAATTATTGTTTTATTGTCTTTTCACTGAAAAAGGAGCAAACGTGGAGGGATGGAATTGAACCAAAATGGACATAGTTAAGAAAAGAGATGGAGCGGAGTCGGGTCAAATTCTCATAACCCAAACAGAATTTCAATACTCAACACTTTCGGTTCTAACTTAACGGACTGTTTCAACATGCCCAACTAAACACCGCCACGTGCTACAAAACGTGCTACCTTACCCAAACCCCAACACACCACAAGTTACACAACCCTTTTAAACTGCGCCGGCTTTCCTCACAATAAACGTTGCCGATTTAATCGCCGAGTCCTTTGTACAAATTCAGCTCAAATGCACTCCAAATAAAAATCCCCAAATCCAAATGAATCCGAAATTCCGCAACCCCACCACCACCACTACCACTCACCACCCTCATATCTCTCCTCCCCCAGCCGCCTTTTCTCTCCACTTTCTCTCTCTAAAAACTCACTCTCCCCCCCCCCTCTCTCCCTCTCTCTAGGATTTCTTTTTTTTGTCTCTCGCTCTAGAAACTGGAGTTCCGGTTGCCGGTGTATGGAATGACGGATTACCGGTTACCGGCTTGGACAGACGACAACGCGTCGATGATGGACGCGTTCGGTAATTCCGATCTGACGTCGTTTTGGCCAGCGCCGCCGCTGTCTTCCTCCGCCTCCACCACCGCGAACCACCACCTCTCGCCGCCGCTCTTCAACCAAGAGACTCTCCAGCAACGCCTTCAAGCCCTAATCGAAGGTGCTCGAGAAAGCTGGACCTACGCCATCTTCTGGCAATCCTCCTCCGGCGACTACTCCGGCGGATCTTTGCTGGGTTGGGGCGACGGGTACTACAAAGGAGAGGAAGACAAAGCCAAGCGCAAGGCGGCGGCTCCGTCGTCCGCGGAGGAGCAGGAGCACCGCAAGAAGGTGCTCCGGGAGCTCAATTCTCTGATCTCCGGCGCATCGCCGTCGTCGTCCGACGAGATTATCGATGAGGAAGTCACCGACACCGAGTGGTTCTTCCTCGTCTCGATGACTCAGTCGTTTGTCAATGGAAGTGGGCTTCCGGGTCAGGCTTTTTTCAATTCGTCTCCGATTTGGGTTGCCGGAGCTGATCGACTCGCTTCTTCGCCATGCGAGCGAGCTCGACAGGGACAAGTATTTGGTTTACAGACCATGGTTTGCATACCCTCAGTCACTGGAGTTGTAGAATTGGGTTCTACAGAATTGATATTTCAGAATTCAGATCTCATGACTAAGGTTAGAGTTTTATTCAATTTCAACAGTATTGAACTGGGTTCGTGGTCGATGCAGATAAATCCCGACGAAAACGATCCATCCACGCTCTATATAACCGATCCTTCTTCAATCGAAATCAGAGAGACAGTTAACACTACTACCCCTGTTTCAATCCCTCCGAACAATCACCAATCTTCGAAGCAAATCGCATTCGAAAACCCCAATTCAATCTCTTGCCAACAAACCCAGCAACAACAAACCCATTCCCAGAGCTTCTTCGCCAGAGAATTGAATTTCACTGAATTCGATCGCGATGGAAGTAGTATCAGGAACGGGAATTCGAATTCGTGTAAGCCTGAATCGGGTGAGATATTGAATTTCGGGGAGAGTAAGAGGAGTTCATGTAGTCCCAATGAAAATCTATTTTCAGGTAATTCTCAATTCGGGTCTGCCGAGGATAATAATAGCAAGAAGAAGACATCACCGACTTCGCGAGGTAGCAACGAAGAAGGCATGCTTTCGTTTACTTCAGGTGTGATCTTGCCCTCTTCGGGGACAGTGAAGTCTAATGGTGGTGGGGGTGGTGGCGGAGATTCAGACCACTCTGATCTCGAAGCCTCAGTGGTCCGCGAAGTTGAGAGTAGTAGAGTCGTAGAGACGGAAAAAAAGCCTCGAAAACGAGGTAGAAAACCCGCGAATGGAAGAGAAGAGCCATTGAATCATGTGGAAGCAGAGAGGCAGCGAAGAGAGAAGCTCAATCAGAGGTTCTATTCGCTCAGGGCAGTAGTTCCAAACGTGTCGAAAATGGATAAGGCTTCGCTTCTTGGAGATGCCATTGCTTACATCAATGAGCTGAAATCGAACCTCCAAGCTGCAGAGTCAGATAAAGATGAGATGAGGAACCAAATTGATTGTTTGAAGAAAGAATTAGCTAACAAAGAATCGCGAAATTCAGGTCCACCACAACCGCCCGATCAAAACCTCATATCGAACCATCATGGAAATATTAGCAATCTAATTGATGTGGAAATTGATGTCAAGATAATTGGGTGGGACGCGATGATTCGAATACAGAGTAACAAGAAGAACCACCCTGCAGCGAAGGTAATGTCAGCTCTGAAAGAGCTCGACCTCGATGTTCACCATGCTAGTGTGTCTGTAGTGAATGATTTGATGAACCAACAGGCAACGGTGAAGATGGGGAGTCGATATTACACGCAAGAGCAGCTCAGGATGGCCTTATCGGCTAAAATTGGCGATACACGGTGATGAGCATTGGATGCGTAGAGAGAGTTCCACGAGAGCAGATTGATTGTGCCGATGCTCTGGGACATTTTAAAGGCTCCCGGAAGCGAGCTCTGTAATATACATTGTTTTCGCATTGTTGATCTTGATTAGCTTTGTTTCTAGTATAGATTTGAAGCTTTTTGAGGAGATTTGAATTATGGACAAAGCTATGTTTTTTTCCTCTTGAGTTTTGGTGTCCCCCCCCTAATGTTTTGTGTAGTTTAAATCCAATGTATATATAGAACATAATCAGATGAATTTTCAGGCTTCTTTCTTGTTCATGCCAATTAGAGGTCTATGTATGTTTCATGAATGCTTCTTGTGTTTTCTTTCTTGTATCATCCTCAGTATTTGGGAATTTTTAGGGTTGATTTTCAACCCAATGGAAGATATTAGATTCTATTTTATGCTGAATTAAAAAGATTGTTTCTTGAGGTATTTGGGAGACGAAATATGGTGTTTGTGTTTTGCCTTTGCCAGTGCCACACCTTCAATGTTTAATCAGTTTAGTAGCAGAGATTGTACCAATCATCAGTTTTGAGTTGAAACTGTGAAAGTGATGTCTTTATTGCTAACCGTCTCCGACTTGTTTGTTTGTGGTTTATTATTGGTACCAGGTACAACATGCTTAATAATGATGATGTTTTTTTGACACACGTTGTGATTTCACTGGGCCTCTAGTTCCGGATCAAATTCTCTTACAAACTATCTCTGTACTATTTTAAAATTTAAAATTTTGTGCAATTTATTAGAATTACTGAATTATGTATTTTATTGACGTATATTGTTATGTTAAAACACACAACAAGATCATTGTAAGAAATCAAAATATTGAATTCTAATCTCACTTAATTATCCTACTTGAATCCCATTTGAAAATAGACTATTTTAGTTAATTATTATAAAAAAGATGTGTAAAAAAATAGAGAGAATGATATTATGAAAAATTTTGTTTTATTGACTATTTTAACCTAAAATGTACTATTTTAACCTATCTCAAATGTGAGGCTAAATCTGTGAACATTTGATTAATTCCGTTGTGATATGAGTATCGTACAATATTCCTTTCTTTTCTTTTTATTTTCAACCATGCTAACTAGAACTCTTATTAATATAGTGTCTATAAAAAGACTTGAAATTAGTAAAAGACATAAATCATAAGAAAGTGTAATTTTTGCCGAGAGATTAACCAGTTAAAATGTTGTTCAATCAAAAATGGCCCGAGAGTGATTTGAGTGGAGAATCACATAGATGTTTCTGTTTGAAAAGATAACATAAGAAATTGGCTCGAGGGTTGTGATCCATCTAAAGTCAGCTGTGGTTTAGCTAGGGCTCGATCAAAAAAGAGAGCATAAGAAATTGGCTCGAGGGTTGTGTTTGATTACCAAAAAAAATAACAATCCTAGATGTTCCAGACCAAAAGCCAGAATAACTTTAAATCGATAGAAATAGCTTGCTCACAAAATTACCCAGAAAAAAAAGTTCAAAAAAAGAAAAAATTGAATCTGTACCATTTTCTTACTAATATGGTAAGTAAACCGTAACAAATTGGTACGAAATGGGATTCACAACAATGATGATAGTTGGTTTTTAACACCATTTTTAACAACTCACTTTGTTAGAGAGGTTGCCTTTTTGAGTCTCAATTTTGCTATGAGAATACACAAACATGGGTTGGCAAAGAAGAAGAGACTAACAAACAAGAATAGAAATGCCCTCATTTTTTTGTGGTCTCTCCATATAGAACCGTGGGTTTTGTGTGAACAAAAATTGTGTAGCCTTAGGCCAAGTTTGGCAAGTTGAGAAAAAGTCAAAAAGTCAAAAAATTACTCAAAAAATTAAAAAGTTATCACTATTTACCAAAAGTCAAAAAGTACGGCTGCACAACTCTCAATCCTAATTTTCCCATACACACTAATTTATACAATTTTTTAATACATATTTTTTCATAAAAAGTCAAAAAGTTAACCCAAACAACAATATTTTTTTCCTCAACTTTTTAGTCCAAAAAGTCAAAAAGTGCACTTATTTAGGATATCTCAAACGACCCCTTAATGCTGTATTTGGTTAGGGGATTTGGAGAAGGATTTGAAAAGGGAAAGAGAAATGTAATCCCATTTTTGTTTGGTTATAATAAAAAATATATGGGAAAAGAAAGGGAGTGAGAAACAAATTAAGAAATAGGAGAACCTTCTAGGACATCAATTCTTTTTTATATCTGTGAGAAAAGACTGGGAAAACTGAGAGGAAAAATTTATCGGGGAGAGAGAGTTTCATTGTTCATGGCTTCTTGCAGGAGACCATTCATGAGTAGCTTCAAAAAACCACCACTGACGAGTTTTGAAGATCTAACTCTGATAGCAAACTCTGATTCGCAGCATCATTCAGCAAACCTTTCCAATCAGGGATCATCATTTGCTTCAATTAGTAATCTTCAATCAATGAACTCGATTGAAGATTCATTGCCTGGAATTTTCGATCAGATATTTGTGCTCCTCTTTCATTTTCTCTTACTTTCTCATCAAACTCAGATCTCTATTGATTTCCACGGATTTGTTTATTTATGTTCAAGCTGCTTTACAATTTTGCTTCGAAATGAAATTGTAGATCTGACTCTGGTAACAATTTCCGATTCGCAGCATCATTCAGCAAATCGCTCCAACAAGGGATCATCATCTGCTTCAATTGGTAATCTTCAATCACTGAACTCGATTGATAATTGATTGCCCGGAAATTTCGATCAAGTATTTGTGCCCCTTTTTCGTTTTCTCTTCTCCTTTCATCAAACTCAGATCTGTATTGAAAATTCCATACATACACACACCTATATATATTTTATTATGAATTAGAGATTATAGATACATGGATTTATTTATCCATGTTCAAGCTGCTTTGCAATTTTTGCTTTGAAGTGAAATTTTAGAAACCCTGTTTGTTTTCTAAGTAGTTTGATGATTTAATATATTCTTTTCACTTTACATGGGATTAAATTGTATTTACATTTTCTGTTTGTTTTATTTTATCTGTTTATATGTTTGTTTGTTATGACAATTTGCTTGTTATAGTCTGTAGATGTGTGCTTATTTGGTTTATTTCACTTTCTTTTGTTTTGTGTTTTTTCGTGATTTCAAGCTTTATAAATTAACCTTTTCATTCTCATGAAATGTTTGATTGAATGTTTCTTTGAAACATGAGCTTTTGGATGGTCAGTTGCATTGGATTAAATTAGTTTTGGGTATTGTGAGTATAGATTTCTTATGGTCAAATTAATCATGTAAAACATTTCTAAGTGCATCCTATAATAGTTGAACTATTGATGTATTATGTCCTTAGTTTCTTCGATCTTCTCCTGCAAAAATTCCATTGTTTTTAGCATTAATATATTTTAGTCAATGCTTTTCTTCATTAGGAAAAATAGAAAAACTATTTGGATCACTCTGGATAGCTTTAATTTAGTATTTTGGTCCAAAAATGTAATATATTTCTGTGTATTAGGTATTTCTGGCTTCATGTACCTAAACGCTCGTTGTTGACTATAGAGGTTTTGGTTTCACTAAGAAGCCCTTAGTCCTATGGAATAGTGTAATTTGTGTTGTGCTTTCGGTTATTTGAACGGAAAGAAATACAAGATTTTTAATGATAAGTTTGAATAAGTTGCAGACCTATGGGGGAAGATTTTTTACTTGTCTCCTTTTTGGGTTTCAATATCAATATCTTTAAAAGAATGCCTCTGTTTTTTTATTTCTAGAGATTGGAAATTGTCTGTTATTTGTAGTTGTGATTAATTTTTCTCTTCCTTTTCTTATGTCTTGATGGACTTCTTGTCCCCCTTAGCGTACTTTGTACTTTCTTTATTATCTGATTTTAATAATAAGTTAGCCCCAAGCCAAGCGAACAAGGACCAAATATCAAAGTCTGTGATAATCACAATAGATCACTCAAAAAATATAATGCAAAAATGAATTGCTACAAATGCAATTTCTAATAATCAAATAATATATTTCCCAGTAGTTCCCGATTACTACCCATATCCAGTAGAACATCCAAATAGTTTACCATTTGACCAAGGAAGAATTCAAATGTAACACCATATAAAAAAGATACAGTAGGCCTAGTAATTTATATTTTTGCATCAACTTGTTGTCTCTTATTCACTTTTACATGCTTCAAGTTAACCAACCAAATGGGTTGCCATTTTGAGTGTTGCCTAGTCTATGAACTTTTTGAAGTATCATTTCAATTCTGGAACATTATTAACAAGTGGATGTGATTTTTTATATTAAAAAATTATAGATACATGATCAAGAGGAGTGGGAAAAGTATAGAAAGTGGGCAGCCACTTGTGTAGCTATGTATGCTTCATATGCTATCTGCCTTGTCTCAATTTTTCATTGTCGTGATCATATAAGGAAGTCAATTTTAGAACAAGGAGATTATGAAAGATATGTCCTAATTAAAAGGCTAACGGCTTTGGAAGATGCAGATTGTTGTAGCCAGTTACCCATGAGCAAAGATGCGTTTGCTACACTAGTTAGCATGCTTAAAAGAACTCAGTTTCTTAGAGACAATCCTCAAAGTAAATTAGAAGAACAAGTTGCAAAATTCCTTCATATAATTGGCAATAATTTGAGGAACCGTACGATCAAGTTCTTTTACAAACGATCAGGTGAGATTGTTAGTCGACATTTTCATCAAGTTCTTAAAGCCATTATATCATTAAAAGATATCTTTTTAAAGCAACCTGATGGATTCAACTGCCCTCCAGAGATTAGAAACAATCCCAAGTATTGGCCTTATTTTAAGGAAGTTACATGAATGCAATTAGGGTATATAATATTATATGTTTGGATACAAATAATGAATTTTTACAGGATTGTGTTGGTGCGATTGATGGTACACATTTTCGTGTAAGAGTGCCAAACAAGAATGCACAAAGATACCGAGGACGAAAATGGTATCCCACTCAAAATGCTTTGGCTGCATGTTCTTTTGATTTAAAGTTTACATATATCCTTTCGGGATGGGAAGGATCTGCTTCAGACTCGAGAATATTAGATAATGCATTAACAAGAGAAACAGATAAATTGATCGTTCCTCAAGGTGATCACTCAACGTGTATATATGCTGATAAATATAAATCTTTTTTTGTTTTCTTTTAAACTAACATCATTTAGTTACTTGTTGGTCCTAGGGAAATATTACTTAGTAGATGCAGGATTTCAACTAAAAACTGGGTTCCTTGCTTTATATAGAAGTACTCGTTACCATTTGAAAGAGTATAGTGCTCATCAATCAGAAAATTCTCGAGAGCTTTTCAACCTTCATCATGCATCTTTGCAAAATGTAATTGAAAGAGCCTTTGATGTCCTAAATAAAAGGTTTCCAATTTTAGGAAGTGGGATAGAGCCATATTATGATGTTAACACTCAAACAGATATTGTTTTGGCCTGTTGTATTTTGCACAACTACATCATGGGTATTGACCCCAATGAAAGTCTTATTGAGGAGGTTGATACAGAGCTTAGAAGAGCACAAGTGCAAACTAACGTAGCTAGATCAAGTTTAGCTGAAGAATGCAGGGAAAGAAAATTGTTAAGGGAACGAATAGCTACTGACATGTGGAGGGATTATCATATAAATCTTCAATGACAATCAAATTATAATATAGACCCTGGAAAACAGAGAGGGGCTGGAAGGGCTATTTGATGTTCTTGTTCTTGTTCTTGTGATGTACCCATTATGTACTCATTTGCTTTACATCAATATAATCTTTTTCTTTTGCAGATAAAACAAAAAATTGACAAGTTAATTATTATTATTTGAATGTTATCTTGGAATGAATTATATTTTAATTTGTTATTGTATTATGTGAAACATTGCGTTTGTGTCACGCCCCAAAATTTAGACAATTAAATATTAAATTAGGACTAAACCATAATCAATATTCCATCATCCAAATCCTAGGGGTGAAACAAAAAAACTAAACGCCAACCAAACCATCCACCATAATCTCATAACTATCCAATACCTCCAACATTAAAGTAACAATACATAGTCAAAATAACTTAAATAATGTATGGTTACAAACCATGCCAAATTATCCTAATACTAAAGTCATAAAAAAAAATGAAAAATACATAAACTAATATCAACCCTAAGCTCAAGAAAACAAAAGAAGTCCAAACGACAAGTCCAACAACTATAGTAATTCCACGTCACCACCGTAGCCCCAACTAATCCTGTAAAGGAAGCTTAACTGCGCTCAAACAGAACACACCCGAGTTGCCAAGAGACAAAACGGGTTAATATACAGGTATACTATAGCGATCCCGATTTCTAATTTAACCTTCATGGTGTTTCGAACACGGGTCTTATGGTTTAATGTTGTTGTTATGTCTCTTCTTTCTCTTACTCTTTGAATTTGAGTTTTGGGACGTCTTGGGCGTGTTCAGAACAGGTTGGTTGGTTGTTGGTCTAAAACCTTGTTGCCCAGAATTTTGGTCTTCCGCTCGAGCGGGTTCTTTTGCGCTCGAGCGAGGTTTGCAATTCTTCAGTACTTTGTGTATCTGTAAAAGTACTACATAAGTGTTTTTTACGCTTGAGCAACGTTTCTTACGTTCGAGCGCGTCGGAGCTCGAGTGGCCTTTCTTGCGCTAGAGCGATTGTCTGAAATCTGTAAAATACTGGACGAGTGTATTCTACGCTCGAGCGGGTCTCTTTGTGCTCGAGCGGGTAGTGCCTTGCTGTTGTGTCTTGGCACTCGAGCTGCCTTTGTTGCGCTCGAGCGGGTCGAATTTATGTGTTTGACACTCGAGCGTCGAACTTTCCGCTTGAGCGGACTATACGTATATCAGATCGCGAAAGTGACATTTTAAATCACTTTTTCTGTCCTTTCTCTCTCTCCAACTTTCCAAAACCCTAGATTGAGACATTCTCTCTGTAAAATATACATTTTCTCTACCTTTTGGCCTTGATCTAGTGATTTCCAACCCTTGTGTCTTCATAAAAAAGTTGGAGCTTCTCAAGATCTTCCATTTGGTCAGAGTAAAATCAAGTTTGGGCATCACTGAGGTTTCTGCACTTCTTCTTTGAGCTTCTACACTTAAGGTAGGGATATTCTACTCTCCTTTATGGGTTTTAACATAAGTATTAGTCATTTTGTATAAATGGTGGGTTTGTGGAAGATTTGGGTAAAGTTAAGGTTAGGGTTTTGATATTTGAAAGAGGGGTTTTCTATTTTGGGTTCTTTATGTACATGAGACCATGAAAATGGGGTTATTGGTGTATAATTATTGAAATGGTGAGATTTGGACCTTTGAGTCAATGGTGTGGAATTTGGGGGAAAATGCCCTAGTTTGGAATTAAATAACTATTTTGTATAAATAGTGAATTCATTGTGGAATTATGGAATTGGGAAAGATTGTGATTAGATGGTGTGGTTGGATTGAAAAATCACCCACCTATGGAAAAGTTGATAAATTATCTGTTTGATAAATTTATTATCTGTTTAGAAATAATTGTTTTGGGCTATCAGTGGAGGATAGTCTTGGTTGTTGTAGACACTGCATGATGATTAGGAAAATTGAAACTAATCAATTGAATTATGTCATTGAATATGACGGTTGGATTAAAATGTTGAATATGTGAATTGTTGGGTCATTGTATATGCCAACATGTTTAATACATTGTATATGTATCTTTGTATGAGAGGAGATATGGGATATACTCCATTGTGTGGGAGGAGATAAGGGATAGACTCCATTGATAACTAAGTTGGCCAGAGTGTCCTGGGTGAAAGTCCTGAAATCTTATTTATTTATGGGTGCCGGTTTCCTCGGACGTAGTTCCGTAAAATGGCAAGTGAATGGAATTGTTGAATGATGTTTAAAATTGAAGTGTTGATGAATGAGTTGTAGTCTCATTTCGAATTGTTTATATGATAATGAATTATGTCAATGAATTGACTTGGGTAATAACTGGATGTAAATTGAAATGTGGGGATCAATACCGATGGATTATGAAAAAGGTTTAAAGATGGTTTATAAGTGTGAAACATTTATCGAATGCTAATATTTTAGTTAATTCTCATATGTTGTTTAGCATATCTCTACTGGGTTTTGGCTCACCCTATTCAGGTACAGGTGAGATGCTGCCTCCAAGACCTTAGCTTGGGAGGTTTAGGACTTGAAAACTCGCTTTTTATATTTTGTTTGATGGTTAAATGTATATTCAAGCCAAGGGCTTTTCATGTATAGAGTTAGAACTCTTCTTTTGATGTAACCAAGTGATAACTTGGAAAGCTGTAAGCTCGTAGGGTATATATTTTGTTGATAACATGTAATATTTTTATAAAGAAGACTCTAATGAATGAAGATGTATTTTTTTCTTTATGTTCGTGGAACTTGTGAATGAATGATTTATGTTTTAAATTGAGGGTGTGACATATACTGGTATGAGTACAAGATTTAACTCCCACGTATCCACTAGACAAAAAAAAAAATACATTTAATTCTTGTTGTGGGACAAGACAAGTAGTACCAACCGCACCAAGACGAATGGGTAGTTTCCCGAGATACGGTGGCATTTAGTTTCTTGCCCGTACACAACGAAATATAAAATTGATTATAAAATAAACAAAATAGAAATAAAAATATGGTGGGTCAACCCTGCATAAAAAAAAAGTTAGTAAGACTCACCATCCTGCAAAAAAATAAAGTTAGTATAATTTAATTATAAGTATCTTGTTGAAAAAGTATAAAAATGCACTGTTTCATGCTTAAATTAATTCGAATTGACCAAAACTCAAAGAACAAAAGTTGTACAGAATCAAATTTCCTAAAAGATATTGTGGATGAATTTAGTAGAAACTGAACAGGTTGAGAAAAAACTTAATAGAAAATCCTAACCGAAATTCGATCGAAAAATCAAGAACTGAAAACGAAAAGAAACTATTGTAAGATGAATTTTTTCGGAAAAGTTCAAAACACGAAAAGTGTTTAGAATAATGTTTTATTTTAAATTACGTGAAACCAATAAAAATGAGCTTGTTTCGTGGGTTAAATCAGCCTCTAAAACCTGCATTACTAAAATGAATCAAAGTTACAATGACCAAGATCATCCGATTATAAGTTCTAATCGATGTTTTTAATAAAAACTTAAAACACAAAAGTTGTTTAGAATCACATATACATACCTTTACTCAAATTTCATAATTTATCGATGTCATTTACTATTTTTCAACATGTACAAATCAATACAATTCACACTATAACAATAAACTCGTAATTAAATTCTTTGTACCTTAACTCCACCACTTCGGCCTCCACTTCCGGCCTACACATATATCCCATGTGCCTCCCGTATACCTAACACCGCTGCGAAGCCAAACTTGCATGGGGATATCATCCTGAGTTTGACCCACACTCCCCGGATGGTTAGCATATATGTACGCGCATAAATCAAAGCACTCGTCTACTCATGAGAACGAGGCAACAATATACATATACAAAACATCTCACTCATGAGAACAACATAACAATGCCAAGCCTAAGGCATTCAAATAAATCTTATAATCCTCACTTTTTATTATACACTCTTTCTCTTTCTCACCATCACTCAAATAAAACAACAATCCATGGAGTCATGGTAGAGTATAAGGAATTTATCTATGGATTTCTAATTAATTTTAATTTCATATAACCATGAGTGTGATTACAACCATAAAATAAATCCATATAAAAACCCTAAACCTGGCATACACAACTAATCAAAATAATTAAAATCAATCAATCAACTAAAAACCCTAAACCTTACATACACAACTAAACAAAATAATTAAAATCAATCAATCATCTAAAAACCCTAAACCTTACATACACAACTAATCAAAATAATTAAAATCGATCAATCATCTACATGCAAATATGAAATCAATTCAACATCAAATAAATAAAAATAAATAAATAAAAACAACGAATTAAATATAAATCAAGGAAAGTGGGTTTTGTACTCACAATATTTTTTTGAAGATCAAAGAATAACTTAGAGAATTAATAGAGCCACCAAAATAAAACCCTAATATTTTTTATTCTTTTTTCTCCACCTTCTCTTCCTTTTTCCGCCGTTCTCTTTCTCTCTCTCGGAATTGATCTCCTCCTCTAGTTGTCTTTGATTAATCAATCTCTCTCTCTCTCTCTCACTACTTGCTCTGTTTCTCTTTTTTTTTTTTTTTTTTTTCTTTGTTTGTTTCCTATTAACTTCTAAACCTAGTTGACTAATTATATTATATCATATATATAATAACCTAATTTCTTATTATATTATATTGTACAAATAAATCACAAATATAACATATATAAATATAAATATCTTATATAAAATTTATATCAATAATTTTTATTTTAATATATATATAAATATTCAGATTAATTATATATAGTTAAATACCACATTAAACTAATTAAATATCACATTAAATTCTCATGTAACCACACAATTAATAAAGCCAAAAATAAAATCAAGTAATAATAAATAAATAAAGACTCACGAAGAAATCAGGGTTGCTACAATATACACACCTCAAAAGAATCTTGTCCCAAGATTCGATAGGAGAGAGTACTAAACAAAAAGCTCTGGGTGCAAATGCCAAACTTTCTCTTCCAATTCCCAAGTGATATCATTTTCATCCTCGCTCCATTGCACTTTCACCAAGTTCACTTTCTTGCACCGCAACTGCTTTACATCTCGGTCTAGAATAGTAACCGGTCGCACCACATACGTTCTCGTCACTAATCTCCAACACCTCTGGTGATACTACCTGGGAAGGGTCTTGCATACACTTCCGCAATAAAGATACATGGAACACATTGTGAATCATAACTAAAGCAGGTGGTAGAGCTAATTTGTAAGCCACATTACCAATCCTCTTAGTGATCTCGTATGGTCCCACAAATCTAGGTGCCAACTTTCCCTTCTTTCCGAACCACATGATACCCTTTATCGGCGAGACCTTCAAAAACACGAAATCTCTAACATTCAACTCAACCCTCTTACGTTTTCTATCAGCGTAACTCTTCTAACGGCTTTGTGCAGTCTTAATACGTTCTCGAATAATGTTCACCTTCTCCGTGGTCTCTCTCACCAACTCTGGCCCTAACAACGGTGCATCTCCTACCTCCATCCAACAAGCAGGTGATTGACATGGCCTTCCATACAAAGCCTTAAACGGTGCTATCCCAATATTGGAGTGACAACTATTATTATAAGCAAACTTCACGAATGGCAAGTGTTCTTCCCAACTACCACCAAGATCGAGGACAGAAGCTCTCAACATATCCTCCAAGATCTAATTTACTCGCTCAGTTTGGCCATATGTTTGAGGATGATAAGTTGTGCTCAAGTCTAACCTAGCACCCAAAGCATGCTGAAAACTCTCCCAAAACTCTGTCACAAACAACGGATCACGATCCGAAACTATAGAAACTGGTGCGCCATGAAGTCGCACCACCTCCCGAATATACAGCCTAGCCAGTTTATCCGCAGTTCGGTGAACACTGATAGGAATAAAATAGACTTGGTGAGTCGATCCACTATTACCCAAATAGGAAATCCATCCATGAAGTCCATCCATGAAGTCCATAGAGATGTACTCCCATTTCCAAGTAGGAATCTCAAGAGGCTACAAAAGTCCAAACGGTCATTGGTGTTCTGCCTTAACTTGTTGGCACACATAACATCGAGAAACATACTCTCCTAAGTCTTTCTTCATACCTTCCCACCAAAACGTCCTCTTCAGGTCATGATACATCTAGTCCCACCAGGGTGAATGGTATATCGGGACCTATGGGCATCATCTATAATCTCTTTTCTCAATTCAACAATGTTAGGTACACGGAATCTGCCCTTGAATTGTAATCCCCCATCTGAGTCCACAGACCAATCAGTAGGACAATCATCGATCAAATCCACTATAAGGTCATCGAGCTTGCTGACGAGAAACCCATCTAAATTTTGTATCTGACGAACTTTACCCAGTAACGTCGGCTGTACGGTCAAACTTCCAATGTATGCCCTCTCATCACTCTTTATTGGTTGAACATCATGCATCGAAATTAACTCCAAGGACTTCCATTCCTGAATCATCAAAGAAGCTATAATCCCATGTTGTCGACTAAGTACATCTACGACCACATTTCCTTTTCCTGGGTGGTAACAGATCTTGAAATCATAACTACTGACAAATTCAACCCACCTCTATTGCCTCATGTTCAATTCTTTTTGAGAAAAAAGATATTTGAGGCTCTTGTGATCTGTGTACAACTCAAAGTGCTCCCCAAACAAGTAGTGTCGCCACACTTTCAACGCGAAAACAACTGCTGCCAACTCTAAGTCATGAGTAAGGTATCGTCTCTCATATGATTTTAACTGTCGAGAAGCATAAGATACAACTTTTGATCCTGCATCAACACACATCCCAACCTAGTTTCACTTGCATCAGTAAACACTACTAACTTTTCCCCTTGTACTGGTATAGTTAACACCGGTGCTGTAGTCAACCGCTGCTTTAACTCCTGGAAAGCTTTCTCACATTCATCTGTCCATACAAACATCACATTCTTGCAGGTCAACTTGGTCATGGGTACTGCAATAGTGGAAAACTTCTCTATAAATCTCCTGTAATAACCGGCTAGTCGTAAAAAACTTCTCACCTCTGTAGGGTTCGTAGGCTGCTTCCATTCTTTGACCGCAACAACTTTCTCAGGATCTACCGCTATTCCCTGATTGGACACAACATGCCCCAAAAATTGAACTTCTTTCTCCTAAAAGTGACACTTACTGAACTTAGCGTATAACTGTTGCTCCCTCAAAGTCTGCAATACAACTTTCAAGTGTTCTCTGTGTTCCTCCTCATTCTTAGAATACACCAGGATATCATCTATGAAGATAATCACAAACTTATCTAGATAAGGTTGAAAAATCCTGTTCATCAAGTCCATGAAGTAGGCAGGAGCATTGGTCAAACCAAAAGGCATTACAAGAAATTCGTATAACCTATACCAAGTCCGAAAAGCAGTTAGCAGTATACTTTCCTCTGACACACCCATCTGATGGTAACCTGTTCTGAGATCAAACTAAGAGAACATTGTTGCCTCTTTCAACTGATCAAACAAGTCATCAATTCTAGGTAGCGGATACTTATTCTTGATAGTCACCTTGTTTAGTTCTCTGTAATCTATGCACATGCGGAGAGTGCCATCTTTCTTGGAGATAAAGATCACAGGTGCTCTCCACAGGGAGTTACTTGAACGAATGAACCCTTTCCGAAGCATCTCTTCTAGCTGCTTCTTCATCTCCACAAGCTCTTTAGGCGCCATTTTGTATGCCGCCTTAGAAATTGGTGCAGTTCCTAGCACTAAGTCAAGGCGAAATTCTACTACCCATCGAGGAGGAGGTCCAGGTATCTCCTGGAATACATCCTTAAACTCATGTACCATATCTACCTCACTAATATCCAGTTTAGGGATTTCTACCGAGCATAGAAAACTTGTCATCATTGACTCTTCTCCATCGCTAGAAGTGTGGGTAAGTCTTGGCATACCGGGAATATCTATATTTACAGTCTTTCCAGCACAATCTAGAGTCACAAAGTAATTTCGCAGCCAATCCATACCCAAAATAATTGTAAACCCCTAAAACCCTAAAACAATTAAGCCTGCATACAAGACTCTACCCGCAAAGTCAATCTCAAAATCTTTACACATCTCATAAAGAGTAACTGCCCCTCCTAAAGGGGTCTCAACACAAATAGGTCTAGACAAGGAGGTAGTTACAATATGTTCTCTTTCTACAAACTGTCTAGATATAAAAGAATGAAAGGCATCAGTATCAAAAAGTACTCCAATGGGTTCTTGAAAGAGATTAAAAGTACCTTAAACTTTGTCAGTTCCTGGCATCACTGCAAATGCCCTGGCCGGAGCTGCCTGACCTGTCGCGCCTGCTATCTCCGAGGGCAATCCTTGATTACATGCCCCAACTGCTGACACCCAAAACACTTCCTATTAATCGGTTGAGGTGTTACTAGTTTGATAGGTGGGGGCCCCTCCAACTGAGGTACGGGAGGACGATAACCCAACTGTGGCACTTGCTGCCGCTGTCCTTGATAACCCTGTGGGCACGGACCACCCTATCTCTGATAATAGTGCCCCTGGACCTGGAAATTGCCCTAAGGCCTGAAATTACCCTGAGGTCTGAAATTTCCTTGACTACCCTGCTGCTGTGGCCTCTGAAACTGCTGACCCCTATGCCTTTGATCATAGGGTCGGTATCTGTTCCCATCCCATTGCTAGAAGTGACTCCCTCTAGAAGTCTCTCCGACCTTAGCCTTTCCTTCTTTAAACTGCTTCTCCTTTTCCTCATACTTCAATGCCAAGTCAAGAACTCTGTCAAACGGTTTAGCATCAAAGGAAATAAGGGACTTACACAGGTAATGATTCAATCCCTTAATAAAGTTCTCATTCTTCTTCTCCTGCGTGTCGACCAAGTAAGGGCATAACGAGACAACTCATTAAACTTGGTGACATACTCAATCACTGTTCTACCCTCTTGAGTCAACTTCGAAAATTCATCACTCAGTTGAGACCGAAAAGCAGCAGGAACAAACTTCCGGTCAAAACGAGTCTTGAAATCTGCTCAAGTCAAAGTCGTTAAATCTAGACCCTCCTTCCACGAGTTCCACCAAAATAGGGCTGCTTCCTTAAGCTGATGTGTAGCCAACTCCTGTTTTTGAACCTCGGTGAGCTGCATACAACCAAACACCATCTCACATTTCTGAACCCAAGCGTTAACTGCAATGGGTCCTTCATCTCTAGAGAATTTTTGACCTCCTAAAGAACCAAAGTCTTTGTTTCACTTCGCAAAGGGATCTCCCTGCTGGCCTTGATTATTGTTCTGCACAACCTGAAGTAACTAAGCCATCATCTCACCCACATTCACCTGCACTGTATTGGTTGCCTCGGTAGCAGTCGCCGTTGCCGTTGCCATTGCCGCTACGTTAGCAGTAGTTTCTTCCCCTATACCATTGGGCTCAACACTTCTCAAATTATACCTTCCAGCCATCACCTTCAAGTTAAACACACAGGAAGAATTCATTCATAAATACTTAGAATAAATTCAACCACCAACCTAAACCAGCTAACCCATGTTTCCATAATCTGAGGATCACCTAAACTCTCACAAGTCTAGGGTAACCTAGAGCTCTGATACCAAACTATCACGCCCCAAAATTTAGACAATTAAATATTAAATTAGGACTAAACCACAATCAATATTCCATCATCCAAATCCTAGGAGTGAAACAAAAAAACTAAACGCCAACCAAACCATCCACCATAATCTCATAACTATCCAATACCTCCAACATTAAAGTAACAATACATAGTCAAAATAACTTAAATAATGTATGGTTACAAACCATGCCAAATTATCCCAATACTAAAGTCATAAAAAAAATAAAAAATACATAAACTAATATCAACTTTAAGCTCAAGAAAACAAAAGAAGTCCAAACGACAAGTCCAACAACTATAGTAATTCCACATCACCACCGTAGCCCCAACTAATCCTGCAAAGGAAGCTTGACTATGCTCTGTGGAGTCGCCTTTTTCCGCGCCCCGCCTTTCGGAAAGGGTTTGAAAAGAAGGCCTCACAGTTCGGACACCCGCGATTCTGAATCTAATATTACAAAGTACAATGTGAAACTGATAAACACCAAAGAGTCCAAATCCGGCAAATCTTTTTGGAAAATCGATTTTAAATCAAATAATGCCAAAATTGGACTGCTTTGTCAATACAGAGTCGCCACCTAAATATTTTGTTTTTGGAGAAATTTAGGAAACCCTGACTCGTGCGAAGGCCACATGTCTGTCATCACTAAAGTTGCCTCAGCTTGGGAACTTGGGTATGAGAGGGAAAGGTCATGAAATGAGCACCCCCGCTCGCCCGATCAAAGATCGGCCTCTACTAATCATGATATGATGTTTTATAAACCTTATACGTTCTTATTCCGGTTATTAATCTAACCTTACTATGTGACGCGCACAAGCAAATATAGACAAAATCTCAAGAATTTGAGCATTTCAAGTCATGTTTGTTTTGCGAAAATGATTTGAATTTGCCACCTTCAAGTGGGCTTAAAGATGCGGATTTGCCACCAAATATAGTGGGCTTAAAACAGGATTTTGCCACGACAAAGTGGGCTTAAAATGCGCATTCGTTGAATTGTTCCAATTCAAACAACAAGCCATCACCCACAGATATTCATGCAGTTTAGCAAGTAAGCACATAGCCTCATGGCAAGCATGCTAATCATGGCAACATGGCAATCACACTCATGCAAGTATGCTAAAGCATAAAAACTCACCGAGTACTCTAAGCCAAAACAGAAACTAATTAGAAAAATGCATGATGCTAACTATACAAAATGCCTAATGCAACACATGCAATAATGCGATTAATAGGCTCGGCTACTAATATGGCATATGAATTAATTTGAACAACATGCTGTTAAACACGTATTCAAAGAAGTATTGAAATTGCAACGCAGTTTGAATAATGTGCTGAGCCTCGATGCATGCAAGACAAATGAATGAATGCAAACATGCGATATGCTAATCAAAACATGTCCCTAATCTAACCATCAAAAGTGATTAAATAAAAGGGAGAAAGACGTGGGGTTGGGAGACATACACACACGCACGCACACTTATTACAACATTATGCCCTCATGAAGGAGGGTCCGAATGAAATAAGCTAACCAACTAGCTACGCTAATTAAGCTAACTAATTATTACAACAATTGAAACGAATTAACAAACTTATTCTAAGCTAATTAAATATTACAAATCGAAGTAACTAGCTAAATACTAAGCTAATTAAGTACAACGCAATTAAACTAATTAATTAGCTACCACTAATTAACTAAACAAAGCAACTAAATGGCCTCAAGGGGCAAGGGATGCATGCATGCTCGGTTTCTCTACCCAAAAATGGCACCGCCTTGCCATTGAACGTCTCTATTTGCATATTTTGAACACCAAAGAAGCTACCAACTTCCAGAACACCTCTGCTCCCTTTTTCCATCACACTGAGCAACTTTCTTCATTGATGGTCAGTCGGCTACCAATGGTGGTCGTCGGCTACTATAAGTGGCCGTCGGCCACTGCTGGTGGCCGGTCGGCCACCCCTATCCAGAACATCCCTCTTTGCTGCAACAGAGAGTAAATAGAGGCAAATTAGTGTATTCTCAAGGGTTGTTTGTACTGTTACGCTCCTTATCATCACACAAGTTCAAAGGAGTGTCACTCTCGGCTCTCAAACCATCAACCAAGAAATTTCCATGCATGATGGCTAAGGAACCAAACTTGTACAAATTTAATGAGTGCAAAACAAGACTCAAAAAAAGGCCACCACCCTATCATGCATGATCAAGGGTGATGGTGACCAAGGAAAGTGGCACATTTCATCACTTTCGAGTATGAAATGTCCCACTTTCCTTGTGTTCGAATTAACGTCCGATTCGAACACATGCAATGCAACACGAAAGATGCTTATCTTGCCTCTTTTACTTATTCAATTTGTTTACTCATTTTACATTACCGATTCATTCTTTAATCGATTAAGTCCATTGGCAAGTGTTTTCTAAAGCGAAAGAAGTGTCAACCATGGCATAGTTCAAGGCATGAGGGATGCTTCATGCCGTTGGTAATGAACCGTCAAAAGAGGATTAAACCATTAAGTATAAGCCTCAACCTCAAGCTTAAACAACCCTAAGGTTGAAACAACCCTCAAACAAATAAAAAAGTGAAGCAAAGAGGGAGGTTGTAGAGATGTTAAGTGTTGGAATTAGGCATGAAAAAGCATTAAAACATGCAACCAAGAAACACAAATGATGCTCAAAGCCTAGAAACACTAAGCTGGTGAAGGAAATTACACCACAACTATACAAAATAAAGCTCAAATGACCCAAACATCCCAAAACAGAGCTAAAGTAGGTCAAAATGGAGGCAAAAACATGCTAGACTAAAGCTAAATTAGGCTAGAAAAACATGCTAACATGTGAGACTAACTAGGCATGCAAGCAAGACACAAGGAGGGGAGGCTAACCCCTCCAATTTTGGACTTCAAAAGAAGGTTTTTGTCACTGAAAAACCTCTGAATTTCAGTGGTCAAAAGGCCCAAAAAGTTTGATTTGAATGTGATGAAAAATGGTGCAAAAGTCTAAACAATTAAGCAACAAGAATGGTGGATTACCCCTTAACACAAGATAGCCTCAAACCATCATTTTAAGCCTAAAAAATAGAGTTTTTTCTAGTTGAAAACCAGCCGAAAAATAATACAAAAGGATGGCAAAACAAGTATTCAAAGCAAGTATACTAATCAAGTAAACTACCTCTTGAAGCTCAAGCACAAATTAAGCAACAATCCAAGCTTAAACCTTCTTCTAGAGCACAAACAAGACTCCAAGGGACCTTAGCTCCAAGGTGACCAAGTTTGATTAAGGGTTGATGTGCAAAAGTGTAGAGAAACTAGACTTTAAGGCACAAAATAACAAGAGGGAGAGAGAATTCTAGAGAGAGAGAGATTTTTGGTCTAAAATGTCTAACCCTCCAAAATGGGGGAGGACACCCCCTATATATAGAAAATCAAGTCTTGAACTTGAATACATCCTACCATACATGTGTATGAAGATGCAGCTTAGTGAGCAACAGCTGGCAAACAAATATCTGGAAAAGGAGACCAATGGCCATCGGCCACCACTGGTAGCCGACAGGCACAATCCATGGCTGACAGATCCCGGGGCTGGCCGACAGGTCACCCACTTTTCCAGGCTAAAGGCAACAAGCTCTAGGTCCAAAAACATGCACAAAATAGATAAGATTTAGAGGCTCAAAGACAAGGCGTTCCGCCGAGGACTTCGGGCGCTCAAAATGAACACAAATAAGCACAATCATCGAGTGCATAAACGATGACTTCTAAGTCTTGAGGTCGGTCAAAAATGGGGTGTCTACAGTTACCCCTCTTTGATAGAACTCGGAAGTCATGAAATGACGGGAGTGAATGTTAAAACCCAAAGACGACCCATTTTTGACAAGGCCGAAGACTTGGACAAACAAACAAACAAAACAAAGAATGGTTGCACTCGCAGGCTGCCTTCGTATCCCTTTGCAAAAAATCAAACCAGCGTAGTTCTGGGGCAAGATGCAAATGCTATGCACGATGTAGGAACATAACTTATGATCATGCAATGAGGCTGCATCTAGATGCAAATGTTATGCAAAGAAATGTTACAGTTAAACCAAAACAAGGTACAACAAACTCAAACATGAAAAGAAGTATAAACACGAACCAAATCACATTTCATGTAGAAAGGATATAAGAAAATTATGCAAGCTTAATTACGCATTACATAGAAAAGGCAAAGAAAAACACAACCGTTGGGAGAACCCAAGGTGTCAAAATGATCCTAACGCGTCGCACGCGGAAGGCGAGAAGGAATGGTGTGAACACTGGGGCGTACCCGACTTTTCTTAACCAAAGGGAACGGTGATAAATATTGGAACGCGTCCAAATATTTATAACCAAAACAAGGAGTGGTGATAGACATCGGAACACGTCCAAATGCTTTTGACTAAAACAAGGAGTGGTGATAAACATCGGAACACGTCTAAATGCTTTTAACCAAAACAGGGTGTGGTGATAAACATTGGAACATGTCCAAATGCTTTTAACCAAAACAGGGTGTTGTGATAAACATCAGAACACGTTCGAATGCTTCTAACCAAAACAGGGAGTGGTGATAAACATCGGAACACGTCTGAATGCTTTTAACCAAAACAAGGAGTAGTGATAAACATTGGAACACGTCCAAATACTTTGAACCAAACAGGGAGTGGTGGTAAACATCGGAACACGTCCAAATGCTTTTAACCAAAACAGGGAGTGGTGATAAACATCGGAACGCGTCCAAATGCTTTTAACCAAAACAGGGTGTGGTAAAGGACATGAATGATCTCACCTAGAACTCCTCTGAATGAACCGTACATACAATATCATGCCTATATAAGAAAGAAACTTAACAAGCATAATATAGCAAGAGTACATGTTCTATGCAAGACGAACAATCATGACACAATGTTAGAGACATGTTTCATGCAAAACATACGAGAACCAAGACAAAAGCATACTCAATGCAACGAGAACCGGAGCATGTTCTATGCAATATCGGAATGCATATTTAATGCAACAGTACAAAATGCATGTTCTATGCACGATCAGTATTACAAAAATGCATGTTCAATGCGAGATTAACAGCATGTTCTATGCAAAACACCAAATGCATGCTCTATGCGAATGGGAAACAGAAGCATGCTCTATGCAAATGCGAGAAGTGCACAATCTAGGAAAGATCACATGTGAAATGCACGTTCCATGCAACGACAAAGAGACACACGTTCTATGCAATGACAAAAGCATGTTTGAGAAAACCGACTCAGTCGCAACTTCCGATTTTAGAAGAGTTGCAATATGTTTCAAAAGGATACACCTCGTTCATGTTGATTAGTAATGAATCATGCACTGAAGACACGGTTCAGAGCTTACGCAGAGACAATTTGAGCTTAAAAATGAACCTTCCTTGCACTCTCTCGAGAACTGAGGACACAAAACAGCAGAAAGACCCAATGTAGGAGCACTGGAAGCTTGTTGGCCACCACGGAGGGGTGTCAGCCACCTATCGGCCAGACCTGAAAGTTGTCGGCCACCAGTGGTGGCCGGTCAGCCACCGATGGCAGTTTCGGGCCATTTTGGTCATTTCACATTGGGTCTTTATATTTACACCCTCAAACTTCATTTTTTCACTTCTCCCTTGCCAAAATTCCTTCATTTCTCACTCTAGACACTTTTCCCCTCTAGATCCGTACTTTATACGCATTTTCCAATGCCCCACGTGAAGTTGATTCGCTAAAACCTCTTGGTTTCCCTTGTTTTGAATCGATTGAAACTTGATTGCGGTACTTTTTTATTCATTTTCACCACTTGAGGTTTGTTTCCCTCGAGTTTCTCTTGGGTTTGGTGCCTTTTCCCAGGCTTTGACTTTTTCTCTCATTTTCTCTCTCTTAGGGTTGACTTTTGTTGACTTTTGACATTCTCCACCAATTTTCCTCATGTTCGCCCACTTTCTCATCACCTTTCCAGATGGTAGACGACATCCCTATGACGAAGCTTCTCTAGGAATGGAGGCAGATCCCAAACATGTACCATTACCACCCAGGGTTCGTCCCTTTGACCCGGAGACATATCACCCTGAGGTGCACGTGCTACCGCCCGATACTATTCGTCATTTCAGAGGTTTTGCACGAAGCGTGCCAGAGGATCTCTTGCTACGAGAGCCGGAGTCTCATTTATCCTACGGCGCCACTGAGGTATACGATTTCTTCTTACATTTTCCACAATGTACCTTACATTTCTTGCATAGATTACGCTTACGCTGTCTTTCATCTGTTTATCTCAAACACATTCTTGCATTGTATTTCCTACACTATCTTCTCAAACACATTCTGATTACATGAGGACTCTCACTCTATTCGAGGATACGGAGCCACATCTACGAGGGAGTGGTATATGGACCTCCCCACTGGCGTTCGCCAGATTGTCGATGAGGCCGGATTCGGCTTATTCTACATGGGGTTGTCGCGTCTCATAGCGAGCAGGTCTTTACTTGGCGCACTGGTAGAGAGGTGGTGGGACATTACCAACTTTTTCCACTTCTCTACTGCGGGAGACATGACGATGACTTCCTATGACTTCGCTATGCTCACCGGCATTGAGGTAGGGGGTTGGCCGATCCCTTATGATACAAACATGGGCGAGTGGGAGGCCGCCTGGATCTACCTGCTGGGAGCACGCCCACCTCTCTTTCGCTCAGGGATGGTTCGATATACTTGGTTTGCGGATCATTTCAGAGGGACAGAGCCAGAGACCTGATAGGAGATCGACCAGTACGCCCGAGGCTTCTTGATGTTCCTCTTTAGCACTACTTTGTTCGCCAACAGGGCGAACACTGTCGAGCTATATCTCTTGAGTGCCTTGGTGGAGTTGTCTCGGGTCCAGCTTTATGACTGGGGTGGCGTTAGCCTCGCTACTTTGTATGGCTACATGAGCTTGATATCCCGCAGGAGCAGGAACAGAGTCGGCAGCTACTGGAGAGCCTGGGAGGTATGCTTTACTTTTTTGCTTTACATTTCCTACTGTGCCTTCTGCTTTGCACTTTCTATACACTGCACACACATAGTCTGATCTCTAATTTTACATTTGTACTTTCTGTATGCTACACTATACACTCTGCTTTCTGCATCCTCCCTGTATTCTGCATTCTCTGCACATTGCACACATATTCTACTTTCTGCATTACCTGTGTTTATCTGTTGTATACTCACTGTCGCCCTTTTGCTTTTTGCAGCTACAAGTATATGCATATTTTCCGACCCTCGCCCCAGAGTCGGAGGTAGAGATGCCTCCTGTTGTACCTTACACACACAGTGATTGTAGCGGAGGCAACTCAAAACTCACAGTTATTTCTACTTTACTTCAGCTCTGATTCATATTTCATATCTAATAGCAACTAACAATCTGTGTATTTGCTGTCTGCAGATCTCGTGGCAGCCCTGGGCGACGATGCCTGAGGGTGTTAGATACCAGTTTGCTGGTGCTTGGGGTGCTTCCCGTTACCGGCTTGTACTTGAGGGACCGGTAGGCTGAGCCTGGTTCTTAGGTGAGTGCTTCCTGCGCCAGACCTGGGGTTTGCCATTACAGGCGGTTTCCATGCTACCTCCGCCATCCATACGGGCTACAGAGAGTCTCTCATCCTAGGAGGTGATCGATTTTACACGAGCCGTGGATGCCGACTACTTTTTTGGAGAGGGGGGCTATGCGACATATATCCAGACGAATCTCATGCCTCCCTTGACGGGTACTCGTGCTCGTGCAGGGAGAGCAGCAGATGCCCCTTCGACGAGTAGGGCTCGAGCGCCAAGGGGCAGGACCAGAGGGGCGCCCCCCGCTAGACAGTGCTTCGCTTGGCCAGAGCTTCTAACTGAGTTGATAGGTTGGCGGTACACCGGAGAGGCTTACTGGATTCCCGATTGAGCCTCTGGTGGCTGGTCACAGATATATCAAAGCGCCTGATTCACCTCCGGTATGCACTACAGTTTTCATTTTTTCCATTCTTGCTCAGATACTTAGATATTCATTCATTCCGGACACTGATCATTCCAAATTGCATTTGTAGGCACCTCCAAGATATACCGAGGATTTGCTAGAGATGTTGGCCTCATTCGAGGGCATGATTTTGAGGAGGGAGGCACTGCTCGACTTCCACGGCATTCAGGTAATTTCTTCAGTTTTCTTGCATTTTGGTCATCACATTTCCACTGATACACTGAAACTGACATTTCAACTAAATTTTTTCCAACGCTGCACTGATACACTACATCTGAAATACTGTATTCATACTTTGTACTTGACTTCTGCATATACTCATTCTACACACCATACTTGCATCACATACTATAGCTGACATATACTAACTGCCTTTTTAGGTCCCACCTTTACCGACAGCACTGGCGACAGCAGTAGCAAGACCATCAGCACCCCCTCTAGTATCAGGGAGAGAGAGATAGGTTCCTGCACGCGACCGAGGCCAAGCTAGGAGCGCCCGATCTGAGAGTGGCCCTTTAGAGCCTATTCTAAGTGAGGATGATACTGAGACTAGTGAGATCGAGGAGGCTGTGGGTTAACTCGCTGAGTCATCCGAGAGTGGAGACGACGACACTGGCTCAGATTCTGCTAGTGGTGATGCTGATGCCGAGAAGGGCTCCGAGGCAGAGGGCGACGATGACGACTCCAGTTTCGGTTCTGATTCAGCATTAGGTTCAGATAGCGGTGTGGATAAAGACAGCTCTGCAGAGTCCGTTTCGCCGAGGAAGAGGACGAAAAGGGCCTCTAGAGCTTGAGATAGCTGACGTTGATTTCTTATATTTTGCTTAGTCTCTTTTTTGCTAGTAGTGTTAGCACATTGTACATTTTAGACAGTTTTATTTTCTTTAAAAGCTTGTACTCTTTTGTAAAAAGTAACCATGATCGGAATAAAAACCAGTTTTTTGTATGAAAAAGTGTTGTAGTTTGCATTATGAGCACCGCATAACATCACATTGTATAAAAACGAGATTGATCTTGATTGAAAACTGCACATTGTATTGGCACTTTCTTGATCAGGTAATGAACCGACCAACACTTAGCAAACAAAATAAGACAACTCGATAAACAACTAACAACGCAACAACTCAATAAGCAAAAACAAAACAAATACAACTTGATGAGCAACACAACAACTTGATAAACAAATTAAAGCAACTTACAAGCAACTCAACAAAACTACTAAAACAAGACAGCATAATGCACCAAGAGCAGAACAAAACACAAGTTCTCAACACTCTCAACACACAGAAAGACTGCAAGAATGCTATTAGCCATGAACAGAGGCTGTTGGCCACCAGTGGTGG
The DNA here is from genome assembly GCA_036172215.1 of Camellia granthamiana. Taxonomy (NCBI): domain Eukaryota; kingdom Viridiplantae; phylum Streptophyta; class Magnoliopsida; order Ericales; family Theaceae; genus Camellia; species Camellia granthamiana. The sequence goes on from CM069916.1 coordinate 34,983,579, forward strand.
CCGATCGGCTACTAAAGGTGGCTGTCGGCCATCACCACTGGCCGGTCGGCCATCAGTGTGAGGAACCTCTAGATTGTTGCCACTTGTCTTCCACCCAGTGCCTTATCTTCTATAAAAGTTGGGACTTCGTAGTTTCTTCATTCCAGCTCTGTTTTTGCCACAAATGGAGCCATTTTTCACCGAAAAACTCTCAAATTGGATTGCAACTTTAGATGGCTCAGAAAAAGTGAATTTTTGAGGTTTCAGGATAAATGCAGTATTCCCGCTAAGTTGTTCTCCGCTATGTTTTCCGTTCCTTCACGCTACGGCTAGGTGTTGGAACCCGGTTACACATGTTTTCAGCTTTGGGGGACAAGAGATATGTCCGACAATTGAAGAATTCCAAGTTTTGATGGAAACCCGGTGTGACGAGGAAATCTTGCCCCAGTCCCATTTTGGTCACATCCAAGCTTTAAGAAACATGTGTGGGCTCATTTTACATGAGGCTCGATCATTGGTTCACAATGGAAAGTTGGATATCCCCAGTTTGATTCATCGATTTTCTAACGCCGGTGATCGCGGCGACCGTCTTTGGCAGAGTTTTCGACAGCATGCCCTTTGTTTGTATATGTTGGCTCATTTTCTTCTTGCCCCAAGTTTCGGAGGGTCTAGCATTCGCTTGATCGAAGTGGCCCAAGGCTTGAAAGAGGGGAAAAACTACATTGGCTTAGCATTGGTCGAGACTTTAATGGGCTTGGACGTCTTCCATCGGTGAAAGACAAACAAATTTGTGGGAAGTCCACTACTTTTGCAGGTAATGTTTCCCATCCTTCTCATATGTGTTTCTCACATCTCTCGACACTTAGGCTTTGTTTTTCTCTCAAAACCCTTTATCACTTTTTCTCTCCACGTACACCTCTCTATTCTTTAATCTCTCTTTTCTTTTATCTCTCCCCCCAGATATGGCTCATGGACAGGTTGAAGGTAGTAGACTCTTGCCCTGCATATTCAGCACAAGGTTATTTCTTTCACCAACGGCTATTCAATTTCCCGAACAAGGGATGGTGGTGCCATTGGATGTGCAACAGGTTTGCTGCTAACATTGCGTGGCATTGCCCCTGGTTTGATTTTCCCAAGATGAGCTACAGCATAGCTCGGCAACCTGGCATTCAGCTGATTGGCTTGACACACTGTGTCTTCTACTTTCCATTCTAGTTCAGGTGTCAGTTCGAACACGACCAAACTTGCCCAGAATAGGGGATAGAGTACTCGGCTTCATTCTTCATCCGAGGCTCATAATTAACTCGATAGTCCACTGCTTGGAGGACAAGAGAACTTCTAACTCCTGCTCCCAATTTCAGTTGCACCCTTTCTGACGAATGCCTGGCTTGGCTTGAAGATAAGGCGTAAACCGGGCCTACTTTAGCATCTAAGGCTTCCACAAGCTCAGGGAGGGGACGCAGGAACACCTAATTTATCTATGCCCCAAGTTTATTGCTTTGATCTGTACTTTCAAGTTTTCCTTTTGAATGAAATAAAAAACAACTTTGATTTGTATCAGGAGTTAGAAAACTTTGTATTGAAATCAATGAAATTGAAGTTGTAGGCACTGAAAATTTTTATTTTGGTCCAAAAATGGTCTAAGTTGTAAAAAGATTAATTTGAATAAAATCAACTTTTATTAAAACTTTTCAAAACCATTTTTGATAAGGATCACAACTCGACACACATAGAATCTATCCTCGAGATGTACAACCCCGAATCCAGCAAATGAAAAGTTACCCCTTGTCTGAATAGCACTGCACTGTACTTTAATGAGCTCTCATAGTGAAGATCACAACCGAACTCTTGGATATAGAAAAGACAAAGATGACCTGAACAATCTCATAGACAACACAGTTAAATTGGAAGTGTTTATGACTGAGCTTCAGAAAAAAGTTACCTACGTATCCTGAAGATGGGAATCAAGCCTTACGTAGTTCGGTTTGGGTTCACTCGGGTATTAACACTCTCCTTTTGCACTCTAACTTTTGTCAAGGCCGCCCTTTTCGGGTTTTCAACCTTGCAAGCTCAATTTTTCTTATTTCAAATTTTTTGTGCTCTAACTTTTGCCTAGGTCGCCCTTCCGGGTTTTCGGCCTAGCGAGCCACTCAAAGATAGTATTTCTTCAACTTGTCCATGTTGATTGGTTAGGAGAATTCGAGGCCATCTAGGTCCATAAGAATCACAGCTCCACCCGACCAGATAGATTTGATGATATAAGGACCACTCCAATTAGGTCTGAACTTTCCCCTAGGGTCATGGATGGGAGCTCGGTTGTCTTTCAGCACCAAATCCCCTTTCTTAAGATTCCTGGACTTAACTTTCTTGTTGAAAGCCTTGGTAATTCTACGTTGATATCCTTGGACATGGTACAATGCCTTCAGCCTCCTCTCGTCAAACAGCATTAGTTCTTTGAACCTGCTCTGCTGCCAATCCATTTCTGTTATCTAGCACTCAGCCATAACCCGCAGCGACGGAACCTCTATTTCAATCGGCAGAACAACTTTCATTCCATGAACCAGAGAATATGGAGTTGCCCCAGTAGATGTTCGTATTGAAGTCCTGTAGCCCCAGAGAACAAATGACAATTTGTCTGGCCAGTCCTTGTAAGTCTCAACCATTTTCTGCAAAATGTGCTTGATGTTCTTGTTGGCGGCCTCAATTGCTCCGTTGGTTTGCGGTCGATATGTGGATGACTTATGAAAAGCCACGTTGTATTTCTCCAACAAGTCGATCACTTCTCTCTTGAAATGGAAGCCATTGTCTGAAATGATCTCGTTCGGAACCCCATAACAACAAATGATGTTATTCCTGATGAACTTGGCTACATGTGACGCTTTCAGCACTGCATAGGAATGGGCTTCCATCCACTTTGTAAAATAGTCTATTGCCACCAGGATATACTCATGCCCATTTGACCCTTTCGGCATAACTGCCCTAATAACATCAATTTCCCAAACTGAAAAAGGCCATGGTGAAGTCATATTGTACAATTTCGACGACAGGATATTCATGCAATTTGTATGAATTTGGCATTTATGGCATCGCCAAACAAAACCAATACAATCCTCATCCATGGTAGACCAGTAGTAACCTTGCTTGAGAATCTTCCGGACTAGCATTACTCCGCTCATGTGCGCTCCACACTCTCCCCCATGGATGGCCTCCATTAGGCATTTAGACTCTTCCGCATCAATACACAGCTTGTGCATTCCCAGATGACCACGTTTGTACAACTTACCCCTGCAGATGATAAACTAAGCAGGCATTCACCGTATTGCCCTTTTATCTTTAGCATTTGCCCCTGGTGGATAAGCTTCCTTTTCCGAGAAGTTCTAGACATCATAATACTAGGGGTTTTGATCTTGCACTTCATCTATTGCGGCAATCAACTCATAGGCCGGCACATATCTCTTTTTAATGATAATTGGACGCATCCGGACTCCAAAAAAGATGTCTATCATAGAAAATAGAGTTGATAAAGCGTCAGCGAACCTGTTGTTCTCTTTTAACAGATGCATGAAGGTTAGCTTCTCAAACCTAGGAACCAGAACATCCAGGGTTTGGTGATAGATCTTCATCTTCTCTTCCTTGACCTTCCAGTCTCCTTTTGCTTGAGACACAACCAAGTTCGAATCCCTAATGACGTCCAACCTTTTTGCCCTTAGTTCCAGGGCAGCTTCCACGCCAGCGATACATGCTTCGTATTCTACTTCGTTATTAGATACCTTGAATCAGAGTTTGAAAGCTAAAGGTATATGGAAATTGTCAGGTGCTATCAGCAACACCTCTATCTCATAACGGTACTGATTAGACGCTCCGTCAAAGTACATTGTCCAAATCTCTTCCTCAACCTGTAGAATAGCTTCATCCGGGAATAGGCATTCTACCGCTTTGTCCACTTCCACTGGGTGATCTGCCAAGAACTCAACTACTGCTCTCCCCTTAACAGACTTGCGAGTCACATATTTCAAATCGAATTCGGAGAGAAGAAACAGCCAATGAGCTAGCCTACTTGTAAGCACTAGTTTCTCGAAGAGATATTTGATAGGATCTAATCTTGAAACTAGAATTACAGAATAAGCTAACAGGTAGTGCCTCAACTTCCTAGTGGCCCATACCAAAACTAAACAAGCCTTTTCCAACGGGGTGTAACGGGTCTCATAGTCAAGCATCTTCTTACTCAGGTAATAGATGGTTTTCTCCACTCTATCCTCAGATTCCTACGTAAGCATACAGCCCATAGTCGTGTCAGTAACTGACAGGTACAGAATCAACGACTTCCCTGGCTCTGGCGGTGACAACACGGGTGGGTTCTGGAGGTACTGCTTGATCTGCTCAAAAGCAAACTGGCATCGGTCATCCCATCGGAATTTCTCTCATTTCTTTAGGAGACCAAATAGTGATTCACAAGTCGAGGTTAATTTTGTAATAAACTGTCTTATGAATTGCACTTTGCCCAGAAAGCCTCGCACCTCATTTTCAGTTTTTAGTGGTGGCATTTCTAGTATGACCTTGATTTTGGAATGATCAACCTCAATGCCCCTCTGCGTAATCAAGAACCCCAACATTTTCCCTGCTGTGACACCAAAAGTGCATTTCTGTGGATTCAACCTCAACCGATATTCCCTAATCCGTTGGAAGAATTTCTTCAAGGCGGTGTAGTGGCTCTCTCTTTCCTTAGACTTGATAATCATGTCGTCCACGTACACCTCAACTTCTTTGTGGATCGTATCATGCAAGATAGTGGTTGCAGCCCATTGATAAGTAGCCCCAGCATTTTTCAGACCGAACGGCATTACCCTGTAGCAGTAGGTTCCCCACGACGTGGTGAAGGCAGTCTTTTCCCTGTCCTCAGGTGCCATCAAAATCTGGTTGTACCCGAAAAATCAATCCATAAAAGAGAGCAACGCATGGCCTGCGGTGAAGTCCACTAATTCATCGATGTGCGGCAAGGGAAAGTCATCCTTCGGACTAGCTTTGTTCAAATCTTTGAAATCCACACACACCCGGATTTTGCCATCTTTCTTTAGCACTGGAACAATGTTGGCCAACCAAGTCGGATACTCAAATACTAGCAAAAACCCTGCATTTATCTGCTTGGTGACCTCTTCCTTAATCTTCAAAGACCAATTCGGGCGTATTCTCTGATGTTTTTGCTTGACAGGTCGGGCCTCGGGGTCGAGAGGGATCCGATGCTATACAATCTCAGGATCGATTCCAGGCATGTCTTCGGAGGACCACGCGAAAACATCTTTGAAATCTTTTAATATAGTGACTAAGTGTTTGCGTTCCTCCAAAGACAACGTGGACCCGATCTAGATCAAACGCGGATCCTTCTCAGTACCTACATTAATTGCAATGATTTCATCAATAAGGGGATTACAAACCTCTCATCCTCTCGATCAACCAAATGTTTCAAAACCAAAGGAATTCCTTCTTCATCATTTTTATCAAAATTTTGAAAGTCATGATCAATGCAATATACAAGTGGCACAGATAAGTACTCAAAAATAGCAGTGGTATCATTCTCATTCAAAGCTTTTAGCTCATCCAATTCCTTGGTTACAACCGACTCAAAAGAAAAGGAAAAAGACGACCTGGACAAAACTACGGCATCCGGGTTATCAACCCCAAGAATACTGGACTCCGACTCAGAAGAACTGGAATCTGATTCCGACTCCACAGACTCTATGGAATCAGATTCCGGATTACTACCTAATTCAGAACTGCTGGACAAAAAGCCTTCCTCTAGTTGCCAAATGAGAGAGGGTGCGTTGATGCATCCAGAATACCACTAGAAGGGTCCACACCTGATTGGTCTTCAATCATGGAAATGGTTAGGTCATCCCCCAAGCTCTCCGGTTTGATCTGAGGATCTGAAAGTAGACAGGCCAGTACTGCTCCTATTTCAAGTTCACTGCTATTGGACTCAATTTCTGTGCTCTGTTAAGCTTCAGCAGTTAATTTAGTCTGTTCTTCTGTGGCTTCACTCTCTTGTAGTTGTAGGTCAAAGAAAATCTTAAAGCCGAGTAGACGCCGCTTCTCAGAGTTCAACCATGGCTCAGGAAAATCGCAAAATGGGAAGTCTTCCCCCTCCCGGAAAAAACGGCCGTTCAGAGTTCCTTGAATTGGTCTATGCACAAGCTCATAGTGCTTCCCACTTTGCTTTGACTCTTCCTGCCATTTCCTTCCCTTTTCTCACCCAGTCCTCTTTGGTAGGCGTGTAGCCCAGACCAAAGGTATGATCCCGGGCATATGCTGTAACTTGTTCATGAGGTAGACTGATTGAGCATTGACGTACAACCCCTCATCAATAGCTAAGATATTTTGCACCACCCGGGCCTCAGCCAAGGTAAAGCCAGACAAGAAAACATCCTAATTGCCGTGTACAATCTCCAGTACTAGTGTAGTGACCTCCAGCAGAGAATGTATAGAAGAATTCTCGAAAACAATGGCTACCCCTTTTCCAAGAGGGTACTTTAGCATTTGATGCAAGGTGGAAGAAACAGCTTTCACTTGTTGCAGCTAGGGTCGCCCAAGTAACAAGTTGAAGGTAGCCGGAACATTTAAGATGTGAAACTCAATATCCTGTTGGGTTGGCCCGACCTGTGTTCTGACTTGAACTATTCCTATCACCTCTCTGCTTGTGTTGTTGTAAGCCCGGATCACCTAGGTCGCAGGTACAAAGTTCACTGGCTTTAAGCCAATAGCATAGGCCGTGCGCGACAGACAAACATTAATTATAGACCTAGTGTCAACCAATACAACCGGCACCCACTTCTCTTTATACTCAACTGAGATGTACAACGGTTTGTTATGTGCAGAGCCCTCGGGCAGTAATTCCTTATCCGAGAAGGTCAAAGTAAGCGAAGCACCTCTTGGAAAGACCAATCCCACTAGTTGTTCGGGAGTTGTGTCGATAGACAGCTTGGCCTTATCCATTGCTGATAGGACGGCTTGCCTGTGTACTCGCGAAGCCATGAGCAACCCCCAGATGGATATGTCTGCTTAGATCTTCTTTAACTGCTTCAGTATAGCTTCTTTTTCCAACTGTTTATCCTTCTGTTTTTCGGCCTCCTTATCCTTTCCGGATGCTTCTGGTTGGTCCAAGTGTGGGGGCTTGAAGTACCGCCTGCTTCTAGTCATATGATCCACCTCCTCAAAGTGCCAAGTGTCGTCTGGCAGGTCCTGACCCCAATCTTCATCAGTGTGGGCAAAATGCAAATCATCATCTTCCCACCATATTCCTCCGGCAACCGATAGGCAATTATCCGGTTTCGTTGTAAGTACTCCCACGTCAACATCATAATCATTCCCTGCAGGGCCTTGGGCTTTTCCAACCTTTTGATCATTCTCATCCCTTTCCTGTTCAAATCGCTTCAGTGCGGCTTCTTGCTCTGTATCAGCAATACTAACAATGCCCGATTCCCTAGCAAAATTCTTAATACCAGTGCTCTTCGGCAATTTTCCCTTGTCCTCGACCGTTCCGGCCCTTGTAGCAGTTCCTGCTTCTGGCTGTTCTAGCTTTGGTTGAAGTCCCTCATCCACATCAGGTTCATCACTGAGCCACTCCGAATTGTCTGTCGACCCGTTCAGATCGAACCAATTAATCTGTACATTCCCCGGATCTTGTTCATCGGAGAATTGTTGATTGTCCAAGTCTTCTTTTAACTCTGCTAGATCATCCAGGCCTTAACTTGGGCCATCCTCCCGGACTACACTGACCTCCATTTCTGTTGGCAACCCCAGCTCTGGTTTGGCCTAATTGGTTGGCACAACATAATAGCATGGGTTGTATTCATTCTCAAAAAAATCCATCGGTGTGGTAGTGACCATACCCACATCGGAAGGCCTTACAGTTGCACTACAACTTGTAGTCGTATTGGAACTGCGTGTGAAAGCCCTCTTGGGCTGCTCTTTCTCGTGGTCTATCAGAACCTACTTCATTGCATCCTCAATTTGCACCCCTATTTCATGGAGGTTAATAAAAGTAGACAAAGGCAAGACTATCATTTTCTGTAATAGTCTTGGTTGCAGATTATGGACCACTATTCTGATTTGGTCCTTTTCAGCTGGCTGGACAGTCATCATAGAGGCCTTAGCTCTCCATCGAGTCACAAAATCGGAGAAGCCCTCCTTTGCCTCCTGGTGAGTTGCTTCGAGATCACGAGTTGTGACCTCAATTTAAGTGTTGTAAGAGTACTGCGCTATGAAAGCCTCGACTATTTCCTCCCAGTTTCTCTTCACAGAGTCTTCAAGCTTAGCATACTAAATGGCCGCCATACCCGACAGGATCTGGCCGAAGAGCGACAGCTTCTGTAGTTTGGTGAGACCCATGGGTCGTAGGATATTAGAGAACAGCCATAGATGGACCATAGGATCCCCTGAACCATCAAACCGGTCTATATGCGGCATTTTGAATCTGTCTAGCAACATCACTGCCGACTCAATATAGCCATCCTCTATATCAGGGATCGAGTTCACACCCTGTGCCCGTTTAAAGAGCTTCTTAAGCTTGCTCACTTTCAGTGCAGTAGGGTCAACCTCGAATTCAAACGGCGCCTCTGTTTGGTATACCGGTGCTTTGGAGGTCTGGGGTGGAATTGGATCCACTGGAATGTCCGCATTTTCCTGGACATTAGCTGTGGGAGCAGTAGCTCCGGTTACTGGAATGTTTGCAGAATGTGGATGGGATGTAGAGGCTGCTACCTGCTGCGGTTGTTGTTGTTGCAGCCTAGCGATCAACTCAGCCTGCTGGGCAGCAATTTTCGCTTTGCGGGAGGTAACTTCCGCGTGAAGAGCAGCATCTAGCTGCATAGCCTCAATAGTTTGTTAGAGTTGTCGAAGCATATCTTCCATGTCGGCTGGAGGATTTTGAACTGCCAGAACCAGCAAATACTTTCTGTCTGGAGTGGAAGTAGATGATTGGACCTGACCAGGCATATGTGAGGTAAACGGTGACTGCTGTATTGGCGAATTCTGCCGAATCCTCCTCCGTCTAGTAACCGACAGGAGTGACACAAACACTGGTTGTCCCCTGACTAGATCCCCAGATCTACAAATCCTTCTAACTCGAGTCTAGAGTGCTTGGGGAGTAACAGAATCGTCTAAAGCAATGGTGAAAGACTACCTTGCAAAAAGAAAATAAAGCAAAAAGAAACAAAAAAAAAAAAAATCAGAAACTGTGCAGCACCTCGGCTCAGACAGAAACAACACACAATTGCAATCATAAGCTGGATAACTATACTTCAAACACTGATTTCTACCCCAAAACTGATACCCAGACTTACAACTGATACATACATCCTTGTAGAGTTTCACTCTAAAGCACGTATCAAGCAAGTGAGAGCCAAAACACCCATATGATGGGGTAGGGTTACTCTGTCCTAGTTTTGTTAGTAGCTAGGGGTTCACTACGCAAACAAGCGGTTTCAAACAGTTTTGCATTCAGGTGAGCAACTTATCCTAGTTTGGAACAGTCTCTATCGCTTCCGATATGCAACTAGGTTGATTGGTCAAAAAGGGTACCTCAGCAAGACCACCTAATATACCTCTCACACCTAACATCGAGAAGTGAAAGGAGGATCAAATGGTACAGCGGTAGTCCAGATCCAAGGGTTGTGTTCCTATCGTGGCAAAGCCCGCAACCGGTCAGCCTTTTGGCAAGCCTTTCCAAGCAAGCCTCCGACAAACCGTTCAGGAATAGTAGATGGAAAACACAGTGACTTAGATGCACCGATGCAGATGCAAATGCAAATGCAAAGAAACACATAAGTGTAGATAAAATAACATATCATGAGTTCAAGTCAAGTTCTCTAAATCCCCAACAGAGTCGCCAGAAACTGTGGACTCGCCTTTTTCCGCGCCCCGCCTTTCGGAAAAGGTTTGAAAAGAAGGCCTCATAGTTCGGACTCCCGCGGTTCTGAATCTAATCTCACAAAGTGCAATGTGAAACTGATAAACACCAAAGAGTCCAAATCCGGCAAATCTTTTTGAAAAATTGATTTTAAATCAAATAATGCCAAAATTGGACTGCTTTGCCAGATACAGAGTTGCTACCTAAATATTTTGTTTTTGGAGAAATTTAGGAAACCCTGACTCGTGCCGAAGGTCACGTGTCCGTCATCACCAAAGTTGCCTCGGCTCGGGAACTTGGGTACGAAAGGGAAATGGAAAGGTCATGAAATGAGCACCCCCGCTCGCCCGATCAAAGATCGGCCTCCACTAATTATGATATGATGTTTTATAAACCTTATACGTTCTTATTCCGGTTATTAATCTAACCTTACTATGTGATGTGCACAAGCAAATATAGGCTAAATCTCAAGAATTAGAACATTTCAAGTCATGTTTGTTTTGTGAAAATGGTTTGAATTTGCCACCTTCAAGTGGGCTTAAAGATGCGGATTTGCCACAAAACATAGTGGGCTTAAAATAGGATTTTGCCACGACAAAGTGGGCTTAAAACACGCATTCGTTGAATTGTTCTAATTCAAACAACAAGCCTTCACCCATAGGTATTCATGTAGTTTAGCAATTAAGCACATAGCCTCATGGCAAGCATGCTAATCATGGCAACATGGCAATCACACTCATACAAGTATGCTAAAGCATAAAAACTCACCTAGTACTCCAAGCCAAAACAGAAACTAGTTAGAAAAATGCATGATCCTAACTATACAAAATGTCTAATGCAACACATGCAATAATGCGATTAATAGGCTCGGCTACTAATATGACATATGAATCAATTTGAACAACATGCTGTTAAACACGTATTCAAAGAAGTATTGAAATTGCAATGCAGTTTGAATGATGCGTCGAGCCTCGGTGCATGCAAGACAAATGAATGAATGCAAACATGCGATATGCTAATCAAAACATGTCCCTAATCTAACCATCAAAAGAGATTAAATAAAAGGGAGAAAGACGCATGGTTGGGAGACATACACGCACGCACGCACACTTATTACAACATTACGCCCTCACAAAGGAGGGTCCAAATGAAATAAGTTAACCAACTAGCTATGCTAATTAAGCTGACTAAGTATTACAACAATTGAAACGAATTAACAAACTTATTCTAAGCTAATTAAATATTACAAATCAAAGTAACTAGCTAAATACTAAGCTAATTAAGTACAAAACAATTAAACTAATTAATTAGCTACCACTAATTAACTAAACAAAGCAACTAAATGGCCTCGAGGGGCGAGGGATGCATGCATGCTCGGTTCCTCCACCTGAAAATGACACCGCCTTACCATTGAACGCCTTTATTTGCATATTTTGAACACCAAAGAAGCTACCAACTTCCAGAACACATCTGCTCCCCTTTTCCATCACACTGAGTAGATTTCTTCATTGATGGCTAGTCGGCTACCAATGGTGGCCGTCGGCTACTGCTGGTGGCCGGTCAGCCACCCCTGTCCAGAACTTCCCTTTTTGCTGCAACAGAGAGCAAACAGAGGCAAATCAGTGTATTTTCAAGGGTTGTTTGTACTGTTACACTCCTTATCATCATACAAGTTCAGAGGAGTGTCACTCTTGGCTCTCAAACCGTCAACCAAGCAATTTCCATACATGATGGCTAAGGAACTAAGCTTATACAAATTTAATGAGTGCAAAACAAGACTCAAAAAAAGGCCACCACCTTATCATGCATGATCAAGGGTGATGGTGACGAAGGAAAGTAGCACATTTCATCACTTTCGAGTATGAAATGTCCCACTTTCCTTGTGTTCGAATTAACATCCGATTCAAACACATGCAATACAACACGAAAGATGCTTATCTTGCCTCTTTTACTTGTTCATTTTGTTTACTCATTTTACATTACCGATTCATTCTTTAATCAATTAAGTCTATTGGCGAGTGTTTTCTAAAGCGAAAGAAGTGTCAACCAAGGGGTAGTTCAAGGTATGAGGGAAGCTTCATTCTGTTGGTAATGAACCCTCAAAAGAGGATTAAACCATTAAGCATGAGCCTCAACCTCAAGCTTAAACAACCCTAAAGTTGAAACAACCCTCAAACAAATGAAAAAGTGAAACAAAGAGGGAGGTTGCAAAGATGTTAAGTGCTGGAATTAGGCACGAAAAAGTATTAAAACATGCAACCAAGACACACAAATGATGCTCAAAGCCTAGAAACACTAGCCTCGTGAAGGAAATTACACTACAACTATACAAAACAAAGCTCAAATGACCCAAACAGCCCAAAATAGAGCTAAAGTAGGTCAAAACAAAGGCAAAAACATGCTAGACTAAAGCTAAGTTAGGCTAGAAAAACATGTTAACATGTGAGGCTAACTAGGCATGCAAGCAAGACACAAGGAGGGGAGGCTAACTCCTCCAATTTTGGACTTCAAAAGAAGGTTTTTGTCACTGAAAAACCTCTGAATTTCAGTGGTCAAAAGGCCCAAAAAGTTTGATTTGAATGTGATGAAAAATGGTACAAAAGTCTAAACAATTAAGCAACAGAATGGTGGATTACCCCTTAACACAAGATAGCCTCAAACCATCATTTTAAGCCTCAAAAATAGAGTTTTTTATAGTTGAAAACCAGCCGAAAAATAATACAAAAGGATGGCAAAACAAGCATTCAAAGCAAGTATACTAATCAAATAAACTACCTCTTGAAGCTCAAGCACAAATTAAGTAACAATCCAAGCTTAAACCTTCTTCTAGAGCACAAACAAGACTCCAAGAGACCTCAACTCTAAGGTGGCCAAGTTTGATTAAGGGTTGATGTGCAAAAGTGTAGAAAAACTAGACTTTAAGGCACAAAATAACAAGAGGGAGAGAGAATTCTAGAGAGAGAGAGGTTTTTGGTCTAAAATGTCTAACCCTCCAAAATGGGAGAGGACACTCCCTATATATAGAAAATCAAGTCTTGAGCTTGAATACATCCTACCATACACGTGTATGAAGATGCAGCTCAGTGAGCAACAGCTGGCACAGTTGGCAAACAAATATCTAGAAAAAGAGACCAATGGCCGTCGGCCACCACTGGTAGCCGACAGGCACAATCCATGGCCGACAGATCCCAAGGCTAGCCGACAGGTCACCCTCTCTTCCAGGCTAGAGGCAACAAGCTCTAGGTTAAAAAACATGCACAAAACAGATAAGGTTTAGAGACTCAAAGACAAGGCGTTCTGCCGAGGACTTCGGGCACTCAAAATGAACACAAACATACACAATCATCGAGTGCACAAAAGCTGACGTCCAAGTGTTGAGATCGGTCAAAAATGGGGTGTCTACACGCTCAAACAGAACGCTCTCGAGTTGCCAAGAGACAAAACGGGTCAGTATACAAGTATACTGGTATGAGTATAAGATTTAACTCCCACGTGTCCACTAAACACAAACAAAAATACATTTAATTCTTGTTACAAGACAAGACAAGTAGTTCCAACCGCACCGAGACGAATGGGTAGTTTCTCGAGATACGGTGGCATTTAGTTTCTTGCCCGTACACAACGAAATTTAAATTGATTATAAAATACAAAATAGAAATAAAAATATGATGGGTCAGCCCTGCATAAAAAAAGTTAGTAAGAACCACTATCTTGCAAAAAAATAAAATTAGTATAATTTAATCATAAATAATTTGCTGAAAAAGTATAAAAATGCACCGTTTTATGCTTAAATAATTTGAATTGACCAAAATCAAATAACAAAAGTTATATAGAATCAAATTTCCTAAAAGATAAAGAGGACGAATTTAGTAGAAACTGAACAGGTTGAGAGAAAAACTTAATAGCAAATCCTAACCGAAATTCGATCGAAAAATCTAGAACTGAAAATGAAAAAAAACTGCAGTAAGATGAATTTTTTCAAAAAAGTTCAAAATACAAAAAGTGTTCAGAATAATGTTTTATTTCAATTTACGTGAAACCAATAAAAATGAGCTCGTTTCGTGGGTTAAAATAGCTTCTAAAATCTGTATTGCTAAAATGAATCAAAACTATAATAACCTAGATCATCCGATTATAAGTTCTAATCGACCTTTTTAATAAAAAGTTAAAACACAAAAGTTGTCTAGAATCACGTATACATGCCTCTCCTCAAATTTCATAATTTATTGAGGTCGTTTACTATTTTTCAACCTGTATAAATCAATACAATTCACATTATAACAATAAACTCGTAATTAAATTCTTGGTACCTTAACTCTACCATTTCGGCTTCCACTTCTGGCCTACACATATATCCCACGCGCCTCCCGTATACCTAACACCGCTCCGAAGCCAAACTTGCACGGTGATATTGTCCTGAATTTGACCCACACTCCCCGGATGGTTAGCATATACGTACGCGTGTAAATCAAAGCACTCACCTACTCATGAGAATGAGGCAACAATATACATATACAAAACATCTCACTCATGAGAACAACATAACAATGCTAAGCCTAAGGTATTCAAATAAATCTCATAATCCTCATTTTTTTTTATACACTCTTTTTCACCATCACTCAAATAAAACAACAATCCATAGAGTCATGGTGGAGTATAAGGAATTTATCTATGTGTTCCTAATTAATTTTAATTTCATATAACCATGAGTACGATTAGAACCATAAAATAAATCCATATAAAAATCATAAACCTAGTATACACAACTAATCAAAATAATTAAAATCAATCAATCAATTAAAAACCCTATACCTTACATACACAACTAAACAAAATAATTATAATCAATCATTCATCTAAAAATCCTAAACCTTACATACACAACTAATCAAAATAATTAAAATCAATCAATCATGTACATACAAATATGAAATCAATTCAACATCAAATAAATAAAAATAAATAAATAAAAACAAGGAATTAAATATAAATCAAGAAAAGTGGGTTTTGTACTCACAATAATTTTTTGAAGATCAAAGAATAACTTGGAGAATTAATAGAGCCACCAAAATAAAACCCTAATCTTTTTTACTCTTTTTTCTCCACCTTCTCCTTTTTCCGCCGTTCTCTTTCTCTCTCTCGGAATTGATCTCCTCCTCTGGTTGTCTTTGATTAATCAATCTCTCTCTCTCTCTCTCTCTCTCACGGCTTGCTCTGTTTCTCTTTTTTTTTTTTTCTTTGTTTGTTTTCTATTAACTTCTAAACCTAGTTGACTACTTATATTATATTATATATATAATAACCTAATTTCTTATTATATTATATTATATAAATAAATCACAAATATAACATATATAAATATAAATATCTTATATAAAATTTATATCAATAATTTCTATTTTAATATATATATAAATATAAATATTCAGATTAATTATATATAATTAATTATCACATTAAACTAATTAAATATCACATTAAATTCTCATGTAACCATACAATTAATAAAACCAAAAATAAAATCAAGTAATAATAAATAAATAAAGACTTATGAAGAAATCAGGGTCACTACAGTTTGTTTGGGTGATAATTTGCTACTAGCTATGCTCTTCTACCGATATGTTTTATGGCATTTTTTAGTGTAGGTGGAAGGTAACTAAGAATGCTCGGTAGAAATTGACAAGAAACATTTGAAATAGAATAATCAAATGGATGTTGTTCTTATCGATTCACTCTTGGACAAAATGCTCAAAGGGCAAAAAATTGGTAGTAGTTTTACATCATCTGCTTCTAGAGCTGCAAGCAATGCGGTGAGTACCAAATTTAGTGTACATTGTGATTCCAGTCATGTAAGGAATCGGTTGAAGACTTTAAAAAGGAATTTTGCAATGGCTAAAGATATGTTAACAACTGATAGTGGATTTGCATATAATCATTCAACACAACTGATTGAATCTATAGCAGGTGTATGGGCAGCTTACCTCAAGGTATATCTAATTGCAAGATTGATGTAGTTCTATACTAGAAAATTAAAATATTTGTTCATCATTATTTAATAAAATATTATATATGCTATTCTCTATAGGCAAAGCCTAAAGCTTCTCAGTTTCGACATGCTCTTATTCAAGACTTTCAAAAGTTATGTCAACTCTTTGAAAAGGATTGAGCAACTGGGAGTCTTGTTATAGGTCCAAAAGAAAAGCGACTTCGTTGGGCTGGGCAAGAAATTCTTTTGAACGATGAAAATACTGATCATACAGAGTCACTCTCAGAGATTTTTGATGGGATTGGAACTCAAGATGACCAAACTGCTAAAGTATCTTGTTCCTCTAACTCAAAGAAGAGAAAGAATAAATCAGGTGATACTCTGAGTGAGGAAATAAGGTCAATTAAGGATGGTCTAGATGCAGTTGCAGCAGCACTTGATCGTGGTAACCTTCGGAACTACACAAATGGACAATTATTTGAGGAGATTGAGAAGGTTAGTGGCATGAGTGATGCTTCTCGAATAAAGGTGTATCAAGTTCTTGCTAAAGAAGTGAGTGATGCTCGAGCATACCTAGAATGCCCTATTGAACGCCGAGGTCTTTGGTTGTCTATTAAATTCGGATCTTCAATCTTTATGCATAGTACTATTTTTCTTTCTTTGGTACTTTTTTATTTGAATATTTCGGGGATTTGGTGAACCTATGAAAATATCATTAGGCTTGGATTTTTTGTATGTAGACTCTCTTAGTTGCTTGCTGCACTTGAATGGTAAATTCAGGGCATGTATGTGTCCTTATAATTCTAAATGGTCTTTGTTGCACTTCTTTATGATATTGTGGATGTGAATACTATGTACTGCTTATCAAGTTCTATTTTAGTGTTGATTTTTTTTTTTTTTGGTAATGCTTGTAAGATTATTCTGATCATCATAATAGAACTCTTGGAATCATCATTATGTTCAATTTAAATAGAACTCTTGGAATCATGAACTAATCCGAAACAAAACTATTTTTTTGTTTTTGTTTTGGTTTTGGTTTAATTTTATAGGTGTTAGCTGTTCAGTTTGGTTTTTAAAATCATAAAATCGATAGGCTATTTGATTTGGTTTTCAAAAACTTGTTTTCAACTTTTTTTTCTAAAATATTAATTAGGTGAAGGAAATAAAAAAATACTTATCATTTTTATACAATTTTATTTTTTGGGAGCTTATAAATAATTTTAAAAAATTTAAAAAAATAATTTTTATTTTTATCAAATTAATTTTTTATTTTTTATCTTTAAAAATTAAAACTTTTTTTTTTTTTTTTTCTAAAAAACAAACAGCACTTTGATCATGTGTAGCCTTATTTTTTGTTATTGCAATTCACGACTACAATTCTATGTGTGATGATGGACAATGCAAGAGTTCTTGAGAAATGATTTCTTTTCCTCCTTCAATTCCCAACTCAACCAAACATAGTTGGGATTTAGAATCCTATTAATTCTTCCTCCTTTTCCTTTCATTTTCATTTTCCTTTCCAAATCCTGCAAACAAACACAACATAAAACAAACCTACATTTCTAATCCGTTTTCTTTGTTAGTTTCGTAAATTTTTAATTTTTCGGGGATTATAGAAAGTAATAAAATGTGAAAAGTGTTGAAAGAGCTACTTTTTCATGCTGGTTAAGTTTAAGATTATAAAAGTCAAACATAGAATTGAGAATAAATTCTTCTTCCAATTACAAATTGGTTACTTGGAATCTCCAATAACAACCCTTCCATTACAAGGTTGATATCATATTCCTAGTCGGTGGGATTACTATTATTTTCTCTAGTAGCAGTTGAGTTGCACATTGCTTCCATTTATTTGGCTGGAAAAATTAATGAAAATATTAACTAAAAATAATTTTTTTTAAATAAAAATGATTTTTTATTTTTAAAATGTAAAAAAGATTTTACAAATTAAAGTCTTATACATACCAATCTCGCCACAATATTACTACCATCACCCTATTACTGTTGTCACCACCAATACAATCAATCACTATTACACTAATTTTAAAGATAACTAAATGTAGAAAACGTTTTCTACAAGAAAAAGATATTCTAAAAATAATAATTTCGTTATAAATGTTCTCCATCTAAAGAAATGAAGATTTTTCACAGAATAGATCACTGAAGAGATTTCATAAAATAGATCACTGAAGAGATTATCTGTGCTACATGCATACCATAAATGTTGCAAAGTTATCAGTTTTATTTTCTAATTTTTTTTTCTGCCATTATTTTGTAATAATTAAGGAAATAGTGAAGGAATATGATATCTTGCCATTTGCCTTGTAAATGAGAATTTAAAATAATAAAAGAAAAAAAAAAAAAAAAAAAAAGCTCCATACAATATTAATCCAACATGGCATGATTTTATCACAACATGGGCCTGCCTATGCTTTCCTCCAAACAGACATGAATGTCACAGTTTTAAAAGGAGATTGCTAATAAGGGCTATAAAAGAGTTGAGTTTGGTTCACAAATCTATAGAGTTCACAAAGCATGTTTAAATTTGATTTATTTATCTGTTAAACCGAACTCAAACAAATTTTACCCAAGTCAAATTTGAATAACTTGATTTTTTATACAATTTTAGAGTGTTTATAGCCTCATTTGGGAACAAATTTTTTTAATAACTTTTTAATTTTTTGACTAAAATATGATATAAAAAAACTAGTTCGTTTGGGATGACTTTTTAATTTTTTACGAAAAGATGTCCAAAAAATAAACAGAAAATGAAATCTTTGACTTTTTGGTATAGATTGTTAGCTTTTTTTATTTTTTTAGTGACTTTTTGACTAAAATCACCCCTTGTCAAACGAGTATATTCAAATTTTAGTTTGCTTATATAATAGATAAATCTCAAATGAGCTTTTAACAAACTGAGGCCTCGTTTGGGAACAGGTTAATTTAGTAACTTTTTGGCTATTTGGCTAAAATGTGATGTAAAAAAAACTAGTATGTTTAGGATGACTTTTTGGCTTTTTACGAAAAGATGTGCAAAAAGTAGAGAGAAAAGGAAATCTTTGACTTTTTGGTATGAATTGTTGGCTTTTTGACTTTTTTAGTAACTTTTTGACTTTTTGACTAAAATAGCCACTTGCCAAACAAGGCCTGAACAAGAATTAAGCTCAAATATTGTATACAACTAAATTTACAATTACAATAATTGTATTCATAACTATATCTCGGGTTGTAAAATAAACCAAGTCACAAGCTCAACTAGCTAAAAGCATGCTCAAAACCAACTAATTTAATACACAAGTCAAACTCAAATACATTTTGAAACTCATTAATTTGTTAAACTTGACTCAAAAGTCATAAAACTGTATAAAACTAAATTATTCAAGTTCGACTTATATTTGACTTGATTGGAACTTGTTTGCAACCAACTCAAAAGACAAACATATCAAACTTCAACAAAATTTTAAAGTTCGTTAAATTTTTGAACTAACAATTCATAGACTCGGCTCATTTATAACTTCAACTCGGTCTCTCATGAGTTGAGGCTAGAAGTGGGTGTAGTTTTGAAAATTTTCAATAGCCATTGACCTACCTAAAATGGGACAATTCTTTGCATTCTCCTAACCCATGCACCTTACTAGATAACTTTATCCATACTACTAAGAATGACAAAATGGTGCATACCCAAATTAGAAGTGGACTAGCTCTTTTTGTGGATCCCATTTTCCATGGAATACAAAGAATGGTTCTTATTAGAAAAGACAGTTAAATTGTCTACAACAATTTGGAGGGAGAACCAACGACCAACCTAATCCCATCCCACCACCTACAATTACCCTAAATATTTATCCACAACCTGATCTCATTTCTCTTATCCCCACACCACCAAGTTTGACATGCATATTAAAACTTCAACCCCCTTTTAACAATGGCAAAGTAACAACCCCCCGTCTCCCTCCCTCTCTCTCTCTCTCTCTCTCCCTCCATCTCTGTCTCCCTGTCTCTCTCTTTGAGCTCTCTTCTCTCTTAGCATCACCATGACTCTCAACTGCCTAGCGTGCCAGAGCCTGCCGAGGGTAGACTCCGAGCACGAACTTAGCGAGAGATGTGGTGTTGACAAGCACCACTTTGTGATCCGTTGGCCTAAGGTTGACAGAAACTGGTCGGGACACCTAGTGCCTATGCCATATGAGAAGGGGAGAAATGAATCAGGCATTATGGGAAAGAGGGCCAAGAGCGGGCATCATCGGGTTCATAATGACGGACCTATGGGGTTTGAGAATAAACCGAGATTGGTGAGGAGCTCTGGGATGAGAAGGGATTGGAGTTTTGAGGATCTGGGACAAAGAAGGGAGATGCAAGAAGTGGAAGGGCACTGAGACTTTGCCATAGTTTTCCTCTCATTGTCACCCCCCCTCTTCTTTTTTGTTTTTTCTCCTTGTATTCTTTGTTTATATGTTTTTTTTTTTCACTTCTTATATTGAGCCAAGGATATCACAGATACATGGGTTGAAGATATGTATTTAGATGATGGTGAGATGTGAAAATTTGTTAATTTTAAATATAAGGCATTATGATTTTTACCCTTTTACATAATTTCAAGATCAACCAACAACAACCAGAGATATTAAGCTACCAACGTTCTTCGTAAAGAACGCTGCGATAACTTCAAGGGCCAAATGTATATGTAAGATAAAAAAGTATTGAATTTAAGATAAATAAATAAATAAATACATTTTAGGTGATGGACCGATATAATTATTTGAAAACATTCTTAACTAACACCACTGTAATAAAGAAGATTTTCAAAACTTTGGAGGGAGGTTACCCTTGCTCCTCCCCTCCCCCTGTTCTTGGGTCCATCCATGATTATGAAGTATTTTAGTAGTACTGATTGAAGAAAGGATGAGATATAGGGAACATAAGAGAAAGAGGCCAGTAGAGGTTTTGAGACAAGGTACTAATGTCAATGTTAAGAATTTTTATAGTCAATCCAAATATTTAGGATGAAGCTTGTGTGAATCGAGTTAAATATTACCATTTTTTATTTTTAGTCCAGTATGAAGAATGAACATAAATATTTTAATTCAATATATCCTATGGTTACTTGGCTCGTGATTATTCTCTACTTTTCAAGCAGCATTTGAAATTACGACATGAAGCCAACATAGACTTGAACATGACACATAATAGTCCAATGATCAAAATTTGATTTTCAACAAATCTATGAACATACAAGCATGCCCAGTAGAATCAGTTTGGGAAACATGACAAAAATGCATTGCTTCTGGAAAAGGTTTAGGAGCAATCATTAAGCCCTTTTAGACATGCATACAAGGACAATAATCCTATCCTCGCATCAAGGCATTACATTAACATATTATCTTTAAATTGTCCGTGACCACTGACCTGACTTCTCTAACCACGGGGGCTGCTATTATCCTCTGGTGCTTTGCTCCTTGTGACAAACACATCTGCAATCACATAAGTAAAAAAATGTTAAAAAATATTTTTGCAAAAAATAACCGTTACTAGAAGCCCAACACACATAAGACTCACCACAACATCATGAGCTATGCAGCCATTGCTATTTTAGACATCTTCCTACTGAGAATTAGTCAGTCGCTGCTCGCTGCCGGCACTTGATTAATATCTCTAAACATTGATCTCTAAACTTCAGCTTTTCTTTTTCTTGCATCTGCTTTCCAATGTCTTCGGGCAGGTGTAACACTTCTTTCAATATTATTCTGCTCACGAGAATTCAACGTTGAATGAAATTCACTTTCTATTGGTGGCATTGCTTCAGCACCTGAGGGAAACAAGGTTGATTGACTTTCATTGGCTGAGGTCAAACCAGCAATAGCAGCACAGTTTGATATAACTTTTTGTTTCTTCGCTGCATGGGCGGCCATTCTTGAGTCTTTTTTCCAATCTCGTTGACAATGAATTCTCATCACATAATTGTCGGGAATCCCACTTACTTGCACCTCTACTTGCAATGGAGTTGAGTTGTTTGTGGTATTTGCATTCTTCATATCAGCTTCAAGGCGCTTTCGAGCCCTGTATCTACGTTGTCGCTCTCGGTTCTTTAAGCGACGCGACATAATATCGTTATTGCTTTGCACATGTTCTCTTTGATCAAGAGGCTCCATCAGGAAACTATTTTCTTTTCCCAAAAGCATTCAAATTCTGCCCATTTTCCATTTCAAATATGGGTTGCGGCACCTGCATGAATAAGTTTCAATAAAGAAGGGCTGTAATGAACAATTCCAACTGAATTCTGTTTTTATGGACAAGGTCCTTCTTGTTGTATCACAAATGTTTTTTTTGCGAGTGTCCATATATAGCAAAGCCAATCAAGCAGTTTTCAGAGCACAGACAAAATTAATTAAGAAAGAAGAAAAATAAAAGTGCTTTATAGACACTAAGGCTGTGTTTGGTTGTGTTTTCAAACCATGATTGTACACCTTCATTCAAGTATGATGTTTGGAACGAGTGCTGGAATCACGTTTCCAAAACTCTGCACAAAACGCTCTGTCTCAGGTGCGGTTTTCGGAATTTTTTTTTTTTC
The DNA here is from genome assembly GCA_036172215.1 of Camellia granthamiana. Lineage (NCBI taxonomy): Eukaryota > Viridiplantae > Streptophyta > Magnoliopsida > Ericales > Theaceae > Camellia > Camellia granthamiana. The sequence goes on from CM069916.1 coordinate 35,006,010, forward strand.
AAATTTGGCCTAACCGGTCACCCAGAGGTTGACCAGAAGAGTGCAATTTTTTATTTTTTTAATTTATTTATTTTTTTGACATATGTTAATTTTTATATATTCGAAAAAAATATTTTCCAAATTTTTAAATTTTTTTTATATGTTTTAATAGAATTTTGAGTTGCATGTTTGGTTATGAGTTGTAAGTTTTTGTATCAAATATCATATGTCACATCAAAAATTCCCTACTCAATTCAAAACTCTTTTCAAAACTCTTCACCAAACAAATTTTCCACACTCAAATCATAATTCTAAAACTCACAAACTCAAAATACAACTCATACTCTTAAATCATATTTACAAAACTCTACCAAACGCAACCTAAATATTCTTCACTTTCTGGAAATCCCAAGGTACAATAGTAGGTTTAAAAATGAACAAAGATTCTTTCCCAAGAAGCATAGATACCAAGGGAGCATCGATATACACAATACGAACACACCAACATGACAATTTTCAAAATTCAAGAGACGACATGGCAAGGTCACAACAACAAAGAAACATATACATTTGTGCAGAGAAATTTATTATTTCTTTAATTTTTACGTTATAGATATATTAATTTTTTTATTATATCAAAATAGTAAGGTTTTTTTTTTTTTTTTTTTTTTTTTTCCCACACTAAATTAACAAACAAATTGAATATTTTAGGTTTTGTAGTTACTAAAAGATAAAAACCTAAAGGAGGAGGAATTCATGGGTACAAATTCAAATTGTTTTGATTTTAATCGTTGGATCCCAAGTAATTTTCTTCAAACTTGCAATGTGTTTTATTGTGTTTAAACAACAAACATGTGTTGATCGAGTGTCCAAATTGTTTCAAGTTCTAGAAGTATTAAAAAAAATTGTATGACAAGTTTGTATGTATATCCAACGCGTATTGGGACATGTCTAAAAGGTTTTCATGTCCATGTCCACAGACACTGAGCCTGAGAAGCGTCCATGGATCTAGGGTGCTTTCTGTTGTGACGCGGGATGTGTTACAAAGAGGTGAAATGGAAGAGGGCCCTAGTTGGGGGGTTAACAACATAACATGGGTACAAGCAGAACCCTAGAACATGAGTGACAGAGTAGGTGGTGTCTCAATGGATATCAGGCAGGGAGACTTCTTATAGATTCCAAAACTTCTTCCAAGCCAATACCCCAAAAACCAATGAACTCAAGGCCACAAGGGCTTCAGTGCTGAGGAACAATAACTCTTGGAGGGCATTGGACTAAGCAGAACTGATGAGCTTACCTAGTGTAAACTGCAAAAGAGTAACACCCATCCTTGGCAACCACCTTCATTCTCCCTCAAGAAAACAGTCATTCTATGCACAATAGTACAGTTGCCAGTAAGGTCCTCATTATATGCCTTGTATAAACCACATAAATCCTCTTGAGAGCATGTAAGCTTAGACTATATTCATTAAAGAGAAACCTATTAAACGGAAAAGGTATAACTACATGAATCAATACATATCATTGATAATAATATGATTATTACTATTGATTGATAGGAATTTACTATTTGTTAGATAGTATAGCTAGCTAAAGTCATCAACACAAATCATTTATCATCGATTAATAGAATCCATAGACAAGACATGCCATACCATTTAAACACATTTTCATGAACAAGCAAACTTGTTTTAGAAATAACCAAATATGTAGCATATTCTAACCATCAATAAATAAAATAAAAGGCATCAAGTATTGTAAGGCATAGATTTCCACCTCAAGGTATAAAACCTAGTTTTAAGGTTTGCAGGACACAGACAAAAAACATGGAATCCGCTAATGCTATATATAGAAATGAAGAAAAAGTGCAAAACAATATGCTGTGAAATGCATAAAAACCATCATTCCAATTATCTTGGATAGATCATAAATAGAAGCAAGTGATTCATAAATTTCAGGTGGATAGTAAAATTCGAACAAGAGGAAGACGCAAACATGTTGATTGAATGGTGAAGAAACATAACATCTTGTCATTTAACACACAACAGAATATGGCCTCAAGTAAAGCATCATGACTAAAACAACATTCATGTAGCCAACCATAGCTTGGTGAATCTTGTGCCACTGCTGAGTTCTAAAAAGCAATCAAATGGTTAAAAATAGAATAGCATTTTTTTCCCTTTCCTTCTTTTTTTTATTTTATTATATAAATATATATTATTTTTTATGGACACATACGTTTCTAATAGAGAATTTCATTGACAAATCAAAGAATCATTGAGAATGTTGAGGGCATTTTCTTGGGAAAAGTAACATTTGAAGGATTTTAATATAACGAATAACACAAAACAGCCGTCAAATTAATGCCAAAGAGACAAAATTTCAGAAGCCTCAAACCGATTCTACTCCTGTACGGCTTATATCCAAATAATAGTTCAAAAATTCAACCATGATAACCACATCATCAATCCACACCAGTATCACTATTGAACCCAAATCACTCCCCTGAAGTGAGATCACGGAATGAGTAACATGGGTTCAAAGGACAATACATCCATTCTATGTATTCTACTATATAAAGTGTACAACCCCATTTAGTTTGAATGCTGTCACACTTTATTTTCCAGATTAACTACCACCACATCAATAACTGTGGAATATCATCAAACTGTCCAAAACTACTAAACCATTTTCTTTATTCCATCAAATCACCCCTCAATCATCAAACCATCCAAGAATAAAAACTGTAAAATTTAGAAAGCACTGATCAAATGCAAGATCACATTAAATGGAAAATGGAAACTAAACCCATTTTGGGTATCAATCATCAACACTAGTTACAAATTACAATCCCATAATAAACACAACCCAAGTACTGAAATCAATCATGAAATAACACCTGTTAAATCCTAACCAAAAAAAAAAAAGAGGATAAATTTATGGTTTTGAGAATTGCAAACAGAATGTTAAACTAAACACAATGATGAACAAAGAGGGGAAAAAAAGAGACAGTACCTTCAGATTTTTTTTGTTTTTTTACAGAAGAGAGAGAGAAGCAAACCCTAGAAATGGCGAATGTGCTGGGGTGTGTTTCACTTGTTCTGAGACCCCACAACGTTCGCGCTCAATAGCTACCTCTGAGAGTGTAGATTTCATTGCGAACTTGCTATCTCTAATTACCACGTGTCCCAGTTTTTATTTCTTGAATTATATTACTATGTTGTGTAACTTACGCCTTCCACTTACGTCTTTCTGTGTTCAATCTTGTTTTTTGTTTTCACCTTCCACTTATACTTTTTGTGTAAGCGACACATGGTGTGCTTAAGAAAAGTCCTTGATTTAAATATTTTATCGATGTCTTACAAGCACGTGTCGGGTGGTGTGTTGTTGGCTATCGGGCAGGTCTTCTAGCGTCTCTGAGTTATCCTGAGGTCGAGAGTTCCAGCTTCTCTCACCCCAATTTTTTTTTGAAAAAATTATTTATAAATCTCATTTAAAAAAATGTTAATCCATTTAGTTTTATATATATATATTTAATTCAATTAGTCATTTTTATTTGTAATATGTATTATTGATTTGATTTAGTAATATTAGAATTTATTTGTTTGCCTTTATTTAAGATTTGGTTTTGATTTTTTTTTTTTTGAAATTTGGGTGTATATGGGTAAGGTATGGTTTAACATTTTTATTTTTTTTAGAGATTTCGTGGAGTAATTGCAGGGATTGTTGATGTTACCTACTTGGTGTTAGCCTAAAATGATTACATAAATTTTAATTGATAAAAAATAATGGGATTCATATCCACAAAGCGTATTAACCCACTAAAAGGTGTAATACTTCAATATAACATTCAAACGTAACACTCTAATACAACACTTAAAAAAAAATCTTAGTGCAATACCCTAATATAACACAAAAAAATTCATTACTATAATTTTCTCAAACGTAACACTCCAAAAGAACTCCTTAGCGTAATATTCTAATGTAACACACAAAAAAACTCATTAGTGTATTTTTCCTAAACGTAACAATCTAATATAACACTCCAAAAAATCTCCTTAATGTAACATTCAAATGTAACACACAAAAAAACTCTTTAGTGTATTTTTATCCAAACGTAACACTCTAATATAACACTTCAAAAAATTTCCTTAGTGTAACACTCTAATGTAACAAAAAAAAAAAAAAAAAAACTCCTTAATGTACTTTTCCTAAATGTAACACTCTAATATAATATTCTAAAAAAACTCTTTAATGTAACATACAAAAACTTCTTAGTGTAACATTCTAATGTAACATACAAAAAAAAATCCTGAGTGTACTTTTTTTTAAACGTAATGCTTCAATATAACACTCCAAAAAAATTTCTTAGTGTAGTATTTTAATGTAACACGCACAAAAAAAAAACTCATTGGCATACTTTTTCCAAATGTAACACTCCAATGTAACATAAAAATAAATAAATAAATAAATAAAAAATCTTAGTGTACTTTTTCCAAACGTAACGCTTCAATGTAACACAAAAAAATAAAAAAATAAAAAAAAATTCTTAGTGTACTTTTCCTAAATGCAACACTCCAATATAACATTAAAAAAGAAATGATGTGAGATTTTTCAAACCATTCCAAAATGAGTACAAATATTCCTTAGTAAGTTTTACGAAAATATATAATTTCAAACTGTGAATGTTACATTTGGAAAAAATATACTAAGAAATTTTTTTTAGTGTTTTTGTGTGTTATATTGGAGTATGTTACATTGAAGTGTTACGTTTGAGATTATACTGATTGGAGTGTTACGTTTGGGAAAAGTACACTTAGATTTTATTTTTATTTTTTTTGTGTGTTACATTAGAGCGTTACGTTTGGGAAAAGTACACCAAATTTTTTTTTTTTGAGTGTTACGTTATTACGTTTCGGAAAAGTACACCAATGAGTTTTTTAGTATGTTACATTGAAGTGTTACGTTATTGGAGTGTTACATTAGTATTTGCACCATAAATCTGTAATTTTTATTATTATTTATTATTTATATAATTGCATGACAAGTGGCATCCTCCTACTCATTTGGAGATTATGAGAAGTTATGAAATGTGAAAAGATAATGAAGAATAAAGTGGAGAATATGGAGCATGAATTGGAGGTTAAAGGAAGTTATGAAGACGTGGAGGGATATGTGACATTGTGGGAATGAAGATGGAAGAGTGGGTAGTTTTAGGTGGTTATTGGGTAGTTATTGCTTGAAGTTTTTTTCTACAAATATTTGCCTATAAATAGCCATTCATGGCTACATTGTAAAGGATCCAGAATTCATAATCAAAGACAATTGATTTCAATATTTCTTGTCATTTTCCTTATCTTAGGAGCAGTTTAATATAGATTTATATTTCGAAGCATTTATTTTCAGTATTTCTTTTTCAAAGCATTTTATGCACTTCCTTTTCGAAGCATAGGAATAGAGGTAAGTAATTATTACTTTGATTGTTCACTCAATCGTCTTTTTCCATCTCCCTCATTCTTCTTTTAATTTTTCTTTTCTCTACACTTGGTAATTTTGAAGTCCTCTTCATCGAGGCAAAAGAACAGTCAATACAATCGCTTAATAATTGGCTTGAATTTAATATGTAAGGATTTTTCAATCCTTACTGGCACGCTCGCATTTATGATATTTTCCTTCGTAGGAAAAATAAGCCAACAATTTTTGGCACGCCCAGTGGGACGTCAAGTGTAAGAAATGAAAAATTAATTGGATTTGTCCATTTGAAATAGCCTAGATGAAATTTATTGGCGTAAACAAGAAATTTTGGATCTTCAAGAAGAGATCCGTTTTCTTGATGAAATAAACTTTCATCCTTTATAATATTATTTGGTGGAAGAAAAAGGACACCATTTAATTGGAGAAATTCATCAACTTGATATGGAAATTCGCCAATGGAATGATGAATTATCAACTCTCACTACGAAGTCTTTAACTGAGGCTTTAATGGCCGGAATTGGTGAAATTTTTCAGAATATTTCCATGGTTAAAAATACCAAAAGCAAAGAGTTGATTTCATCAATGGCTCGGGGGGTTCAAGAGTCTGTTTTTAAAGAGCCAAATTATAAAATTAACATAACGAAAGAGCATGTTCTTGAGCCAAATTTGGCTAAGAATGATGTTCCATGCATGGCTCGGGGGGTCTCAAAACCAATTTTTAGAGAGTCAGTCATAAAAATAACATATCTATGGGTGATTTTCATAAGCCATTAATGGCTAACATAGAAAAATAACCCACTTTGCCAAATAATTATGAAAATTAATTCTGCAAAAGTCATGTTTTTAAAACAAACATGGTCAAGAATAATGAACAAGCTACTATTCATGAATTCAAAATTTTTGACATTTTTCAAAGTGTCAAAAAATATGAATTTTCATGGTCACACTATACCATGACTTTTGTTGTTTGAAATCCATTTTGGATTTGTGGATCACATCAAACGTTGACTTTGATGGAATGGCTAACAAATAATATTTCGGTATTGCAATATATTGAGCCAAAAATATTGTTATTAGTTGATCCATAAAACCATCACCATTTGGTTTTGTGGTTACCTTCGAAGCATGTCTCAAGACACTTCGAAGCATATTATTCATTGAAATATCATTTTATAGCCATTAATGGCTAGTTAAAATGCCAAACTAATTTCATAGTAATCCAACTCTTTGGATTCGGTTCGAAGAGATGTCGTGAGCACTTTCGAAGGAAGACTTTGATCATTTAGTAACATATGTGACTTTCGAATGATGGTTTTGTCATCAATAAACACCTTCGAAATGTAACATGGGATGGGAAAAACTTTCGAAATGTGTACCTCCCTTCAAATATATGTAAAATGACAATTAATTAATTATCGAATAATGCCTATTTTTGGCGTGATAATTAATGACTTTACTGATAACCATTTTTATAGCCATTTGTTACATGAAAATGTAACTAGTATTCTATAAAAGTTGGTTCGAAGAACAAGGTTTTGGTGTCTTCGGAGAATTAATAATTGGTTTAAAGCATAAAATTAATATTTTCATTAATTATGTGTGAATCAAAACATACAAAATTTGAATAACCACAATATTGGCCAAAAGTTGCTTCGAAAGCCCTTTTGCCATAATTTTGTAAGCTTTGAAGTACTCTATTTTTGCATCAACAACAGCTTTGAAGAAAAAATAGTGATGGTTGTGAACCTTCGAAACTTTGCCGAGTATTTCCAAGGATGTAATTCGTCATTTGTCGGCACTTTCGACCTTCGAATGATGATTTTGGTCCTCTATACCACATTCGAAGCTGGTTATTTAGCATGTGTAATAGTTTGCTAAGGTGAATCATTGATTTTGCCTTGAAAATATATGGTTATCCTTCAAAGCTTTTCTGCAATAATATCCATTCAATGCGTATATATATAATTCGCAATATCTAGTCATAATTTCATGCTCATTCGAAGCATTTTATTGGTGCTATTATATCATTCGAAGCACTTTATTGCTTAGATTAGTCATGTGCTTGGTTCGACCCTTCAAAAATTCAAGTAAATATCATTTTTAAGGGCCGCGGGGGGTAATGTTGGCATCATAAATCTGCAATTTTTATTTCTATTTATTATTTATATAATTGCAGGACATGTGGCATCCTTCTACTCATTTGGAGGTTATGAGAAGTTATGAAACATGAAAAGATGATGGAGAATAAAGTGGAGAGCATGGAGCATGAATTGGAGGTTAAAGGAAGTTATGAAGACATGGAGGGATATGTGGCATTGTGGGAATGAAAATGAAAGAGTGGGTAGTTTTAGGTGGTTATTGGATAGTTATTGCTGGAAGTTTTTTTCCTACAAATGTTTGCCTATAAATAGCCATTCATGGCTACATTGTAAAGGATCTAGAATTCATAATCAAAGACAATTGATTTCAATATTTCTTGTCATTTTCCTTATCTTAGGAGTAGTTTAACATAGATTTATATTTCGAAGCATTTATTTTCAGCATTTATTTTTCAAAGCATTTTATGCACTTCCTTTTCGAAGCATAGAAGTAGAGGTAAGTAATTATTACTTTGATTGTTCACTCAATCGTCTTTCTCTGTCTCCCTCATTCTTCTTTTAATTTTTCTTTTCTCTACACTTGGCAATTTTGAAATCCTTTTCATTGAGGCAAAAGAACCGTCAACACAATCGCTTGATAATTAGCTTGAATTTAATATGTAAGGATTTTTCAATCCTTGCTGGCACGCTCGCATTTATGATATTTTCCTTCGTAGGAAAAATAAGCCAACAATTAAAGTGTTATGTTTTTATTCGTAATGTGGGATTTGTTCTAGAATGAGGGAAAATTCAAAACTTCTATAGTGCAAATTGTCTAAATGTGTAATTTTACATTTGGGTAAATTACACTTTGCACCCTTACACTTTACACAGAATCTCACTTTAGTCCCTACACATCAAATTGTGACACTTAACCCTCTGCACTTTTAGTCAAGTGTCACATTGGCCTTTCTGCTAATAGAAAGGCTAATAGAAGTTATTCTTTAAGGAGCTAAGTGTCACAATTTTAATGTGTATGGACTAAAGTGAGATTTTATGTAACAGCTCCGATTGGTAGCTCGAAACTTCGAGGCCCGAATTTGGCTCGACACCAAAACGACGTCGTTTTGGTGTCTTTTTTTTTTTTTTTTTTTTCTCTGGTTCAGCTGATGTTCATCTTCTTCATTGATGTTCATCTTCTTCATTGATGTTGATCTGGTTCAAATAAATTCGGATTTATGATAGATTAAAATTAATAAGTCAAAATTTAGTTTAGATCTTCATCTTCTTCAGGAACAGATTTTAGTCAAAATTTAGTTTAGATCTTCATCATCTCCATCATCTTCAAAATTTAGTCAAAATTGATCTAGTTCATAACAACACAGATTTTCAATACAGATTCATCATCTTCACAGATCTTCAGGAACAGATTGATAATTTAGATCTTCATCATAATGAAGATTAAAAACACAAATTTTAGATCTAATTTGACATGGATAGGCCCGGATAGGCCCACAAGGACCGCAACCCACAGTGAACAAACCCAAGCCCACCATTTAGACCCCATTGCATAACCCGGGTAGTAAAACCCAGGACAGCTGGAGGCCAACTGAGCAGGGAAGGCCAATGATACTCGGACACATGGTAGGTGCAGAACGGGCCACGTCAGCAGACAAAGATCTGCAAAGTTATTGCCACAATACATCGCCATTAATGCGGCACATCACAGCATTTATTACGACAACACCTTCCCGTCGGAACAGCGCTCCTTATCTTGAACAAGGTAGGCTACATCACAGGCTTTCGGCGAGGGAGGCACGTCGGAAGGGACAGTGAAATGATTACCAAGGAATATAAGCAAGCATGGAAGGCAAGAAGAAGGTTAAGCATTTTCTATTCCTCCAACTCTCTCTCTCTCTCACTCTATCTATATCCACTACTTCCATCTCTAATTTACACGCCGGAGGGTTCACTGGGGGACTACCCAGTTCCCCGCTGAACTTGTTTGCAGGTCTACCAGTGGGCTTCGTCACTTGGACGTGGGCTTGAGGAGCTTGGATCAGTCCAGTCCATCTACGGTGAACGAACTGTATCATCAGTGGCGCCGTCTGTGGGAACTGGTTGGTCCGTGCGCCAATTGTGTTCATTGCCGCTGGAGACCCCGTTCCCGTAACCTTTTACGTCTCACCCGTCAAGTGTATGGTCACGACTAGATCCATGGCTTCCCACCATAATGCTGCCTATCATCAGACCGACCCTCCCAATCCAAACGACCCACCACAATACTTCATCGAGCTTACCAACAGCATCAACCGCATGGCCGAGCAAAACCAGGCCTTAATAAATGCTCTGCTCCAGAGAAACCTCCCTATCCCTCCACCACCGCCTCCAGATATCCCACCCCATCCAGAACAAAACTCCGAGCCATATTGTCCCACAACCCAACCCACTCAACTCGGGAGGTTTTCAACCCCCTCACCCACATGTAAATCCACCGCCTCCACCCCCATGTCCGTCGGTCGTAACACCATCCCCCGAGGGAGAAGCCAGCAGCGTCCAACACCTGTCTCCCTCTGGTGGCGACAACATTCCCCTTTGGGACGCTGAACTTAGAGCCATGAAGCTCCAGCTCCAGGGGGTTATGCAGAATATCCAGCATAAGCCCTCCACCACCGCACACTCACCATTTGTCGCCTTCATCCGAGATAAACCCCTGCCTGCCAAATTCAAACACCATTGACTCTTTCGATGGCACAACCGACCCGATCGACCATCTGGAGACCTACCGCACCCTCATGATCCTCCATGCCTTCCCCGACGAAATCATGTGCCGAGCCTTCCCCGTGACACTGAAGGGGTCGGCTCGGCTGTAGTTTAGCCAGTTACCACCAGACTCGGTCTCCACTTTTCAGCATCTCAGTGACTCTTTCTTGAGCCATTTTATTGGAGCTCAACGCCAACGACGCCCGGCCACCCAACTACTCAACATCCGTCAGACCGAGGGGGAATCACTGCGCAGCTTCGTTACTCGCTTCAATACCGAAGCCCTCCAGGTGGCGGAAAACGACGACAAGGTCATCCTCACGGCTTTCATGGCCGGCCTACGGTCGTCCGACTTCCTTTTCTCTCTCTCCAAGAACCCCTCGACCTCCATGGCCGCCCTACTCTCCAAAGCACAGAAATACATGAGTGCCGAGGATTCCCTAGCTGCTCGGCAGGATCCACTCACTAAACAGCCGACCCCCAGAGACAAGCGAAAGGACTCGGAACCCCGAAGCGCCCAGTACACCAACCAAACTCCCCACCATACCGATCGACCCCCTCGTGCCGACCGGTTGGCACAAACTCGACCGACCGGTTGGTTCGAGCGATACACGCCCCTTAATTCTCCCATAGAACATGTCCTTCATCAGATCCAACGGGATTACCCTCTCAAGTGGCCACTACCTTCCCGTACCCCCTCCAGTCGGAAAGACCAGTCCAAATACTGCCGCTTTCACCAGGATCATGGCCATAACACTGATGACTGTATCAACCTCAAGGACCAGGTGGAGGCCCTCATACGTCAAGGGCGCCTCAGCCGGTTCACAGAAACTCGCCCCCAGCAAAGGCAAAGGACCGAGCCCTGCAGAGATAACCGCCGGCACACCCCGCCCCGGCAGCCAGCCCAACATAACCAAGGCCATGACCGACCTCCGCAACAACCCCGGCCACAAGGTCACCCACCTCCGCCAGTTCTTGAAATTAGAGTTATTGCAAGCGGACTTGCTTATGGAGGACCATCCCGCTCGGCTCAAAGGGCAGAGCTTAGAAAAATACGGCAGGGCTCAGACAAAACAGTCACCACAGTGGACCGACCCCCCAAACAGCCTAAACAGTAGGCAGAACCCATCACCTTTACGGACACTGACTGTACAGGCATTCACTACCCGCATGATGACCCCCTTGTCATTTCGGCCATCCTCTCCAACTACAAGGTCAGACGGGTTCTCATCGATAATGGCAGCTCTTTAGACATCATCTTCCTCAACTGCTTCCGCCAACTCAAGATTGGAGAAGAAAGCTTGTCCCCACTCCAAACCCCCCTGGTCGGTTTCACTGGCGACTGTGTGACCTCCATCGGTTCCATTGACCTCCCCATCACCATCGGCGAATACCCACGGCAGGCTACGAAGTTGCTCACCTTCCTTGTAGTTAATTGCCCATCTGCCTACAACATCATCCTTGGCCGAACCGCCCTCAACACTCTCCAAGCTATCACATCCACCTACCATCTTGCCCTCAAGTTTCCCACTGATCTCGGGGTCGGAACAGTCAGAGGGGAGCAGACCATGGCCAGGGAGTGTTATGTTGCCTCGCTTAAAGAGGCCAAGCTGAAGGAGGCAATGATCATCGAAGGACTTGACGTCAGGGATGAAGACGAGCTGGTCAGAGGAGAACCTGTGGAGAAGCTCGTCGAGATCCTTATCGACCCCACCAATCCACTAAAAACTGCTAAGATTGGCTGCCAACTATCCCCCCAGGCAAAAGCCGACCTCACTGCCCTTCTGACCGAGCACAATGACGTATTTGCCTGGACCCATGCAGACATGCCCGGCATTGACCCCTCCTTCATAACTCACCGCCTCAGCATCGAACCTCATTTATGGCCTTACCGTTAAAAGCAGCGTATTTTCCACTCAGAGCGTAATAATCTCAAAGCCGCAGAAGTTGACAAACTCCTTGAGGCTCAATTCATCCAAAATGTAGACTATCCTAAGTGGCTGTCCAATGTGGTTCTAGTCCGCAAGAACAATGGCAAGTGGCGCCTCTGCGTCGATTATTCTGACCTGAACCAAGCTTGCCCCAAAGATAGTTATCCACTCCCCCGCATAGATCTGCTGGTCGACGCCACGGCCAGTCACCAAATGCTCAGCTTCATGGATGCTTTCTCCGGGTACAACCAAATCATGATGCACTCATCCGATCGGGAACACACATCCTTCATCACCGACCGAGGTACCTATCACTACCGTGTGATGCCATTCGGACTGAAGAATGCCGGGGCCACCTACCAACGGTTAGTCAATGCAGTTTTCCACCATCAGATCGGTCGGAACATGGAAGTGTATGTAGACGACATGCTAGTCAAAAGCAAACTCTCCGCTGACCATCTGACCGACCTACGAGAGACCTTTGCCACCCTTCGCAAGTATCGGATGAAGCTCAATCCAGAGAAGTGCGCCTTTGGCGTAGGATCTGGAAAGTTCTTAGGTTTTATGGTCAGTCAGCGCGGCATCGAGGCCAACCCTAAAAAGATCAAGGCCCTGATTGAGATGCAGTCACCTAAAACTGTTAAAGAAGTCCAAAGACTCACCGGCAGAGTGGCGGCTCTCAACCGCTTCATTTCTCGCGCGACTGATAAGTGCCTACCATTTTTCAAAGTTCTTCGGCAAACTTTTGAATGGACAGCTGAGTCCGAAAAGGCTTTTCAGCAGTTGAAGCAATACATGGCCAATCCCCCCCTTCTTTCACAAGCAATCACCGGCGAGCCCCTCTTCCTATATTTAGCAGTATCGAACACCGCCGCCAGTGCAGGCCTTATACGGGAAGATGGCTCAGTCCAACGGCCGGTCTACTACATCGGCCGAGCTCTCAGGGGGGCAGAGCAGAATTACCCACTGCTAGAAAAGCTGTCCCTGGCCCTGGTCACCGCCTCCAGACGACTTCGTCCTTACTTCCACGCCCACTCCATAGTGGTCCTCACCGACCAACCCCTGAAGAAGATCATCCAACAGCCAGAGCTTTCTGGCCGACTCATGCAATGGTCAGTGGAACTCAGCCATTTTGACATCTCCTACCGCCCTCGCACGGCAATCAAGGGGCAAGCCGTAGCCGACTTTATCCTGGAATTCACCAACACCACCCCAACCACTACTCCTTCACCTCCACTAACCCCTGCTGAACCAGAAGACCCCCATTCTTGGACTCTCAACGTCGACGGGTCATCCCGGAGGGAAGGTGGTGGGGCGGGCCTCATCCTCACCTCCCCTGAAGGTGGTTACTTCAAATGCGCTCTTCGTCTCTTGTTTGAGGCCAGCAACAATGAGGCCGAATATGAAGCGTTGATCGCAGGCCTCCGCCTGGCCAAAGACATTGGTGTTAGCCACATCCGCGTGTTCAGTGACTCCCAGCTCATCGTCGGTCAGATCACGGGGGAATTCGATGCCAAGGATGGCACAATGCGGGCTTACAAGGACATGACACTCCCCCTTGCTCGCCTCTTCAATACCTTCCAGATCAAACACATACCTCGGACGGAAAATTCCAAAGCAGATGAGATGGCTCAGTTGGCCTCTGCCGACCAGTCCGACCTCCGCCACGGAGTCCGCCTCGAATACCTAACTCATCCGGCCATCACACTCGACCTTCACGAAGTGCAGTTCCTCCAGATTGAACCCATCCCTTGGGCTTCCGACATCATCCTATTTTTGACGACAGGGGCCTTCCCAGATGATAAACAGCAGGCCGCCAAAGTAAGGGCTCGGTCGTCCAACTATCTTCTCGATGGTGGCATCCTATACAAGCGTGGTTTTTCACGACCATATCTGCGATGCCTCAATTCAACACAAGCAACCTATGTCATGCAGGAAATCCATGAGGGAATTTGTGGCAACCACTCGGGCGGCAGGTCCCTAGCACACAAAATACTCCGTACTGGTTACTTTTGGCCAACTCTTAATCAAGATGCGACTGATTTTGTCCTCAAGTGCGATAAGTGTTAGCGCTTTGCCAACATCTCCCATGCCCCGCCTACAGAGTTGATTACGCTTTGCAGCCCCTATCCATTCGCCAAATGGGGGATCGACCTGATCGGTCCACTTCCCACTGGCCGAGGCCAGACCAAGTTCGCAGTCGTCGCCATCGACTACTTCACCAAGTGGGTAGAGGCTGAAGCCTTAGCCACCATTACCGAGCGGAACACAACCAAGTTCATCTGGCAATCGATCGTTTGCAGGTTTGGCATCCCTCAGGCCATTGTGTCAGACAACGACAAGCAATTCGACAATACCAAGTACAGAAAGTTCTGTGCAGATCTTCAGATTCAACCATGTTTCTCCTCCCCTGGCCATCCCCAAGCCAATGGCCAAGTTGAGGTCACCAACCGCTCTCTTCTGAAGATCATCAAGGCTAAGCTGGAAGCTGCTAAGGGACTTTGGGCTGAGGAACTGTCGAATGTACTCTGGGCCTACCGGACAACAGCTCGGACCCCCATGGGAGAAACCCCCTTTCGCCTAACATACGGCGCTGAGGCGGTTATTCCAGTGGAAATCGGTCTGCCTACCCCACGAGTTCTGCATCCGGATCCAGCGATCACTGAAGAGCTCCGTCGGGCGGATTTTGTCACGACCCAAACCCGGCCCTATGGGTTTAGCACCGTAACCGGCCAGTAATCCGAGATTACCGAAGGCCTGCTTAACAGTAGTACAGTAAAATAGAGTTCAGGGCCTGGCGGAAGCCAATACAGTAAATAAATAATGTCCATTGAGCTGTGACAGTCTGTATGCCCAAAAGATTTTTCATGCATTCACACATTCAAACAGTACAGTCTATACCAAATTTACAGTCACACAGTAAAGGGACCTAATCCCTTGATAACAGTACAGTTAGTAGCTGACAGTCTATACAGTTGTCCAAAACAGTATGGAGACAGACGGGGGAAAAAACAAAACACCCCAAAGCCATAGCATGGCAACTCGGAACCTCGCAGTGAGGCACATAGGCTGGCTTGACAAAACTGGAGTCTAACCCACGCTCCTAGCTCCGATCTGGTGGCTGAGCACCTACATATATATATAAACAGTGAGCTAAAGCCCAGTGAATAACATAATGCGTAGAGAGGTTAAGAATGAAATGTCCTTACAGTAATGAAAACAGTTCATTAAACAATAATCCAGTCTTTCAGTCAGAACAGTTATTCAGTCATATGTGGTACATCCTTTAGCATAGCAATAAACAGTAGGTCTTAAGGACCGAACAGTAATGATGGCCATCAATCAGTAAACAGTAGTGGTTCCACGAGGGAACCGACAGAGATCTCTGTGACAGTAACAGTAAACAGTAGGGCTAAGGATGCCACAGTACGTTTCAGAATATAGGACATACATTCAGTCAATTAACAATAATCAATTCAGAAAACAGTTCGGTTAATCAGTCAGAAAACATTCTCAGTTGAACATATCTTTACACAATTGTTACTCACAGAGTTTGGGCTACGGTATGCTAGAGCGTGTTTCCCCAGTGTAGACACCCCATTTTTGACCGTCCATAAGACTTGGACGCGGCTGATGGTTTACACGGTGGAGGAAGTTGTGCAGGGGAAAGGTGCAATTTCTTCGGCGAAGAGAGAGTCAAATCTCAACTTCATACCCCTGTTCTGGACCAAAATGATCTTGATCAAAAGATTTTAGACTTAAAACCCTCTCTTTCAAAACGTTTTTGAAATAAAGTTTTTACGATGTTCCGAGGCTCGTATTTTGTCAAATGTTGCGCTTTTCGGTAAACCGAACAAGGACAAAGTGGAAATGAATGAAGGAGAGATGAAATCTTTGAAAAATCTTTCAAAACACCTTACTTAGGGGTTTGGAGTTGAAGAAAAGAGGAGAAGAGGGAAGAAATCCAGTTGGGGGGTAAAACGGGCATGAACCGTTAAGAGAAGAGTCGAGCAGCCCTCGCCGAATCGGGCCTATTCATTCGGATACTTGGAATCAAGCTATGAGGCCACCACCGTTAGAAATCTTACTCCTGGGGCTTCATTTTGCACTCAAGAATCTCCTAAATTCGATTCCGGACGGAGGAGATATGGTTGATTGAAGTAAGGCATCACTCCGGTTGAACCGAAATCTGCGCGGCTTCACGGAAACGGGCATAACTTTTTCTACAAGAGGAATTTTGATGCAAGGTTTACGCCATTGGAAAGCTAACTTCCGGGGCTTCAATTTGGACACTTGAATGGCCACATTTGGACTTCCCTAGCACCCACCGGCCAGTTTTCTTCCCGACAGCCCAGTTTTTTATCCTGAAAAGTAGCTGGCCGGCCAGAAAATCTAGCTGGCCGGCCACCCTTTTTGTGAAATGACCTTTTTGCCCCTTTAAACTAGCCAGCCATGCCCCCCTCCCCAAGTGTGTCCTAGATATGAATTTTGTTTTGGACTTCACTCATGTCCGGGGGTTTAGCCATTTTGGGGGGAAACTTGACTAGTTTTCCCCCCCTTTTTTCCCTCCATTTTTCCACCAATTTTGCCTATATAACAGCAGCTCCCAGCTGTGTTTTAGGGTTAGAAAAAATCCTTAGAGAGCTCTTGTGTTGTATCTCTCTCCCTCTCTATATTTCCAAGCTCTAAACACCAAGTTCCAACCCATTTTCTTCATCACCACCAAGCTCTCCCACCACCACTCCATTTCCAGCATCTTGGGGGGCTTTCCAGCAGCTAAGAGGCAACATTTTTCAAGTCAAAAGGCAGCCAAGAGATAGTCTACAAGGGTGAGCACTCATTCCCCCTTTTTGGTCTTTTTTTGCATCATTTTTCTACCCTCTTTGCTTGCTGTTCTGGGCTCCGACCCCAACTGTAACTAGGCTTATTTTAAGCCATACTCCATGTTTGTTTAAGGGCTCAACCCTGTTTGAGCCCTCCATAATGCACTTGCTTCAATACCCTCTAAAATGCCATTATTTTGCATGAAATTTCTAGCCTCTGTGTGATCTGTTTTCGAGCATAACGTAAACTATGAGTGGGCCTATTTTGAGCCCCTCTTCAACATTGAAGAAGGGCTCAACCCTGTTTGGACCCCCTATCTTGCACTTACTTCACAATCTCTCATATTTACCGTAAATTTGCATGCTTTTTCTAGCCTATGTGTGATCTGTTTTGGAGCATTTCATGAACTGAGATTGTGCTTATTTTGATCCCCTCTTCAACATTGAAGAAGGGCTCAACACTGTTTTCATACTCCATGTGTCACTTGCTTTGAATCCATGTTTTACCCTTGTTTTTGCATGCTTTGCTAGCCCATTTTGCTTCTGTTTTTGGACCATGATCAGAACTGAAAGTGGCCATTTTTTGACCTTCTTAACATGTTTTATTAAGGGTCTTTTCTTATTTGATGAATTTTTGGGGTACCTCATGTTATAACCTTTGTTGGCTTCAATCTTGCACGGCATTTCTAGCATGTTTGCATACTGTTTTTGGGGTTGTCATCTACTGTAAATGTGCATATTTTTTTGCCCCTCTTCAGTGTTGTAGAAGGGCATTTTTCTTTTTGGGCTTTGCATCTACCACTTGTTTCATAGCCTCTCTTGCGATGCCATTTTTGCATGCTATTTTTGCCCTATTTGTGATTGTTGTTTGGCCATGTTTTCTACTGTAAAAATTCTTGTCTTGGGGCTTCCTTGCTACTGTATTCTCATTCCATGTCCATATTGTGCATGCATTGCATAGCTATAGGCCATTTCGGGTGCCTAAATTCGTGTTTCGGGACCATTCCTCGCATTTGGTGTCATTTCGCCATCTTTCGGGACTGTTTTCCCCATAATTTCAGTGCTGAAATTCATTTGCATGTTTGCATATCCTATTCCATGCCATTTCATGCCTTAGGGCCATCGCCTCGGTTTGCGTGCCCGTGTGCACGCATTTCGAGGCATCTCATTTCCATCTGACGGCCTCTTATGTGAGTGTGGCTGAGGTCCACTCATGTTAGTGTAAGTCCATTTTGCATTCTGTATGCCATTTTAGTCTCATTGCATCGTGTATGCCATTGCCTCGGTTTGCGTGCCCGTATGCACGCATTTCGAGGCATCTCATTTTTCATCTGATGGCTTCCTATGTGAGTGTGGCTGAGGCTCTCTCATGTTGGTGTAAGCCCATTATTGCATTGCGTATGCCATTTCATCCGTAGCATTGTGTATGCCCGGTTATGTATTACCTCGTTTAGCGTGCATGCCATTCCATAACATTGTGTATGTTAGGATTGCATATTAGCTGCATTTCATGCATATCATGCATATTGCATCGTGTTCGGGATAGGGGTTAGCCCGGGCACGGGAAACGAGGCGCGTTTCGTACTCCGAGTAACGAAATGTGTCTCAATTCCCAAGTCACCGACACTCCGGATTATCCGTGATGGAGTTAGGTTTTATTGTAGCATTCATATGCATTCATCCTATATTGAGTTGTGCAATTCGGCTCCTCGGCCATCATGCATCGAGATGCGTGATTGGTGGCACGAGGATCGAGGCATGCATATATTTGTGAAATGCATTGCTATGCCCCTTTCCTGCTCTCTGTTATAGCATATCCAGAACCAGCGGTCTTCCGAAGCTTGGCGCGCTTTTCGAGAAACATTGCAAAACAGAGGCTAATTGGGGCATCCTAGTGGATTTCCGCGCAAGGCAGCTCCAACGTACATCATTCATCAGAATCAAGGCAGCCCCTGGCTTGCATGCCAGTTTTACATTTTTCTTATTTAATTTATTAATTAATTAGGAATTTGTATATTATTTGGGACTGTAATATTTTGGACTGTATTATTCTTTCATTCGGGACTGTATATTTATTTGGACCCTCTACGCGAGGGCATAACTGTAATAAGTGTGGGTGTGTATGATGTATGTCTTCCAACCCCACGTCTTTCTTCCCTTTTATTTATCTGCTTATGATGGTTAGATATAGGACATATTTCAATTAGCATATAGTATGACAGCATGTTTGCATCATTCATCTGTTTTGCACGCACCGGGCTCGGCGCATCATACAAACTGCATTCGTATTTCAATTCCTAATTGAATACGTGTTAGTTGTAGCATCATCATATGCCATGTTTAGAATAGCCGAGCCTACTATAGTTTGCATTTTTGCATGTGTTGCATTAGGCATTTCTGTATACTTAGGATCATGCATGATTTCTAATCAGCTTTTGTTTTGGCTTGGAGTACTCGGTAAGTTTTATGCTTTAGCATCCTTGCATGCGTGTGAGTGTTGCCATGAATAGCATGCTTGCCATGAGGCTATTTGCTTATATGATATAACTGCCTGAATGCCTGTGGGTGGAGGTTGTGTTATTTGGATTGGGACAATTCATCAAATGTTTGTTTTAAGCCCACTAGATAGTGGCAACACCATGTTTTCTAAGCCCACCCGAGGGTGGCAAAATCTGCATCTTAAGCCTACCTGCGGGTAGCAAACCATCTTTCAAAAACAAACATGAAATGTTTTGTTCCAATTCAGACGACTCAGTCTATACTTGTATGCTGTGCGCATCACATAGTAACCTAGGCTAATAACCGGAATAAGAACATACAATGTTTTCGAAATAAGATATCATGGTTAGTAGAGGCCGGTCTTTGACCGGGCGAGCGGGGGTGCTCACAAAGTGACCTTCCCCAATCGTACCCAAGTTCCCGAGCCGAGGCAACTTTGGTGATGACGGACACGTGGCCTTTGGCACCGAGTCAGGGTTTCCTAAATTTCCCCATTAAAAAATATTTAGGTGGCGACTCTGTATCTGGCAAAGCAGTCCATGTTTGGCACTTCTTTCAAAAAAATCTGTTTTCAAAACGATTTGCCAGATTTGGACTCTTTGGTTCGAGATTTAGAACCGTGACATTTGAGTCCTTCGAACTGTAGTGACCCAATATCGAACCAGAACGGGGGGGACTCGCACTCCTTCCCGGGATGCGTTCGGGGACGTCTACACCCAGTCGCCAACCCTACACAGTTCACAGGTTGAACACACACTAAGCTACACAGTTGGGAAATATCATAAATTAATCCCTAATTTGCCTTGGTGTGTTCTACATCTATATCCTCATTAAGATGCCTTAAACTAGGCCTAAGAATGCCTAGAATGGGATGAGGATGCAAAAATACACTTAGAAAACATTTTGCAAAGTTTGCTGAAAATAGGAGCCTCGCTCGAGCGAGCCTTTCTTCGCTCGAGCGAGCTTCCAAAATCAAAGGCTTCGCTCGAGCGAGAAATCCTTCGCTCGAGCGAGCTGTCGAAACAGTAAAAGTACTGGATGCTGAAATTTTACGCTCGAGCCACCAATCCTACGCTCGAGCGTAGCTTCGAGCAAAGGTTGGTTGCTCGAGCGAAGAATCCTTCGCTCGAGCGAAGAAGCCAAATTCTGGAATTTCCAGATTTGTCTCCTAAGCTCAAACCAAGCATTCTTTCACTCAAAACTCGACCTCTTGGGCCCAAATTCTGGAAAACACATCTAAATTCAATGTATAACAAGTTTCAAAGCTCAATTTACAAATTCAAGCCCCAAAGGTGAGTCAATTAGAACCATTTTTCAAACCCATTTTTCATGAACATGGAGAATATGCAACATGCATGGATTCAAACCAAATTCAACCTTCAAAGCTTGTCCAAATGGACTCATTTCTTCAAGAACATGATGAATTCATGGACTCAAGCCTAAATATGAACATGCATGTACAATTTTACCATGGATTCAACTCAAAACTCATCAATTCAAACATGTATGCATGAATTATGTTCTAATTCAACACTATAGAACCAATTTATATCTTAACTCTATAATTTGCCATGAATCTAGCAAGAATCAACCTTGAGGACATCAATGAGGGGTTGAAATTCATACCTAATTCTTGTATTCAAGAATGGAAGCACAATTTTGAATTCAATCTTAAATTTCCAAGCAATTCTACAAGTTGAACCCAATTCCCTCTTAATTCCCTCCCTCTCTCTAATTCTTCTCTCTTGGTCGGCTAGCATAAGGAAATGGCTGAGGAAATGGTTTTGTTCAAGTGCAATACAAGTCCCTAATTGTGTAGGATAGTGGCCCACTTAGTGGCATTTTGGTAAATAAGTCAAAGTTTGTAATATGACAATATTTAATCTAACTTAATCATACCTAATCACATTTCTGATAAATATACCATTAAATCACATAATTTCCAATGATCCCAAAACATCAATCTATCTTCGATTCGGCCGCCGATAAGGCCTTCAATTTGCAGTTTAAACATAAAAACACAAACAGATAATCAATTAATCGAAAAGATAAAAATGCAATACAATAGATATGCTCAGTCAATTCAGTTCCAGTTTTCAATCAGTCCGTTCAGTACTTCAGTTAGTTCAATTATCAGTCATAAGTAGTCCAGTTTAGTAATAATCAGTAGGTAATTTAGTAATTTATCGGTAAACGGTATGGGGGTTGTTACAGATTTGGACCTAATTGAAGAGCTCAGGGAGACCGCTGCAGTCAGATTGGCTTCATACCAACAGAAAATGAGAACGCACTACAACCGCAAAGTCCGACCACGGGAATTCGCCCCAGGAGATCTTGTCTTAAAAGAGGCCACTCTTGCCACCAAAAATCCAACCGAGGGAAAAATGGCCGCCAAATAGGAGGGACCCTACATTGTGAAAGCCCGTCCACGCCCGGGCACTTACCGACTTCAAGACATGGAGGGTCGAGACCTTCCCCACACATGGAACGCTGAACATTTGAAACGCTACTTTCAATAGGCTTTTGCTTTTGTGTTGCTCAATTATTGTACTCTCTGTTCGACGCATAATGTAAATTTTGATCATTGGAATGCACTTCCAGTTACACCTGTCGTCTTAATAACATTTTTTACTTGCAGACCTTACACTTCAAAAGCCTCAGCCAGACTGAGCACTTCACAAGTCTCAACTAGACTGAGCACTTCGAAAGCCTCGGACAGATCGAGCACTTCGAAAGCCTCGGACAGACCGAGCACTTCGAAAGCCTCAGCCAGACTGAGCAGTTCCAAAGCCTCAGCCAGACTGAGCCCTTCCAAAGCCTCCGACAGGCCGAGCACTTCAAAAGCCTCAGCTAGACTGAGCACTTCCAAAGCCTCAGCCAGACTGAGCACTTCCAAAGCCTCGGACAGACCGAGCACTTCAAAATCCTCGGCCAGACCGAGCACTCCCAAAGCCTCGGCTAGACCGAGCACTTCAAAAGCCTCGGCCAGACCGAGCACTCCCAAAGCCTCGGCCAGACCGAACACTTTAAAAGTCTCGGCCAGACCGAGCACTCCCGAAGCCTCGACCAGACCGAACACTTCAAAAGTCTCGGCCAGACCGAGCACTTCAAAAGCCTCAGCCAGACTGAGCACTTCACAAGCCTCAGCCAGCCTGAGCACTTCCAAAGCCTCGGACAGACCGAGCACTTCAAAAGCCTCAGCCAGACTGAGCACTTCCAAAGCCTCGGTCAGACCGAGCACTCCAAAAGCCTCAGCCAGACCGAGCACTTCCAAAGCCCTCATCCAGACCGAACTCTTCAACAGACTCAACCATAATAAACAGACCAAGTCTCAACCAGACTAAATGCCACCAGTGCAGGTTCAGAATGCGTTATTTACAACCTCATTTCTATCATCAGGGACATTCCAGATCAAAGTTTTTACATTACCCTTTACTTAGTCAAATTCCAAAGATGTCCTCGCATGCTTCATTTACTAATCAGATTAACTCCGATCGGTCACTCTCATCCATTCAATTTTTATACAAGTCCTATTTTAACCTACATTGCACGTTCAAGAGCTCTCCTACTTTACTTTGTATTGCAGATTTTTCCAAGTCCAATCTCACCACTACCTTGAATTCCACTGAATTTTCATGGAACTCCAGCTCTACTCCGCATTGAATTGGTACTTAATCCAATCCTACTCTGCGTTAAGCTTTTGTACAGGTTCAGTTTCACTATGCCTAAGCAAGCTTTTAGTTTTCCTCAACGTTGAATTCTTGTTACACCTCTGTATGGAGAAATTCCCAAATATGGTTCACTGACTTATACGCAAGCAAACACAATCGAATCATAGAAACTCAAAGGAAATTTTATTTATTCAGAAATATGTATATCAGTTCACTACAGTACTCCAAAAAAAAAAAAAAAAAAAAAAAAAAAACCACACAATTACAATGTGTATACAAAGACAAAACAAAACACTATTTCAATTCACCCCTCATCCTCGCTGGAGACCAGATCTGCTTCTTCAATTCCTTCATCCAGGGGAGTCTGGGCCACGTCATCCTCCCCAATTGTGACACTACTCAGGTCAAGCTCTGGGAACAGCTCCTCAGCCCTACGTTTGAACATCTTCCACCTGCTGTCCCAGTACTCGGCCATTTCGTGCTTATAGAAGTCTGATTGTTGGAAGCTTTCAATGACTTCAGCCTCAGATCTCCCCCCAACAGTCGCCCTTGATGGGCCAGCCCCACCAGATTCCTCCCTAGCCAAGCTGGCGGCGACCGCAGCATCAACCGCCATCTGAAATTCAGGCGATCCTTTGAATTAATCAACTGCCGCGATGCACAGATCGGGGTAGGCAGCCCTTTCAGAGGCTGCTTTCGCCCTTTCCTCATCCAGCTCCCTTTGTAGGATCGCTTTCTCAGAAGAAGCTTTGGCCCTCTCAGTCTCCAACTCCTTTTGCAGAGCCTCCCTCTCAACAGTCGCCCTTCCTCTCTCTGCCTCTAACTCTTTACACAGATTTTCCATCTGCTCCATTGCTTTGGCACGCTCCCCCTCCAACTCGTTTTACAGAGCGCCCACCTTCACATCCGCCTCATCCTTCTGCCTGACCAACTCCTCATTGTTGATCATCGCTTCTTCGTGGCGCTCGATTGCGACGTCGCAAGCCTTCTGAGCCTCCTCCACCTTCTTCCGCTCGCCAGCCAGTTGGAACTCGAGCGACACAACCTGGCGGTTGGTGTTCTCCAGCTCCACCCTGGCCGCTTGCAGATCGGCGTGAGCACTTTCCCAGCATGCACTCGTCTTCCTCAACTTTGTGAGCTCAGCCTTGGCTTCCTCCGCCTTCAGTTTGGTAGCCCCCGCCTTCCTCAGAAGGGCCCCTGCTAAGGTGGTTACCTCCATTTGAGCAGAACATAACCCCCTCAGCAGGTCGGCCTCACTGAATTTGGACGCCGAGCGCAGAGCCGACTCCTCCACGATCCTCACCAGGCGGTCTGCTCCTGCCCTGGCTGGCCCCTCCTCTACTTCCAACCGTCCAGCCACCGCACGGGCGTGATAAATCGCTGTGGCGAGACTAACTCCTCCTTCCTGGGGACCAGAGCTCTTTTGGGTCTGTTGCCCCACACTGGGCTCTGCACCAGTTACCCCAACTCCCCCTTGTACTAGTGGGCCAATCTCCACAACCTCCGACCTTGGGGCAACCCCCGCCGCTTCTGGGGCATCTTTGACCACAGAGGTCTCCGCCATGCCTGGAGTGACCTTGGCCTTTTTGGACCCAGGCTCCTCTGCACTCTCCTTTGGGGCACTCCTCTTCTTTTTCTTCTTCTTCAGAGCCTCCCCCTCCCTCCTGGCTTGTTCTTTCACAGGATCGACTGGGGGTGGTCGTGGCTCAAAACTGCCTAAGTCCTTCTCCCCCAGCGGCCTTGGGCGGGGACGGATTCTCTCCCGTGCGATCGGTTGAGCTGGTCGGCCTTCTTGCGCCTCTTTAAATTTTTTGGCTTTTGCTAGGATGGCACGATCCTCTGCCTCCTGCGCTGCCCTCCTCGCCTCCAACTCAGCTTGGTCGAGGTCTGCACCGGTCGGCAGCGGCCCCAATCCCGCCTCAAACAACGCGGATGGCTGAACCAGCTCGTTCCATTTGACCTTTTCTCTCTCCCTCCACTCCTTCACCTTCTTCACCCTCTCCTCCGCCGCTGCCCCCAGTCTTGCCTCCATCGACCTGCTGGGCACCTTCCAGATGGTGCGAACCCCAGGCCCCCCATTGGCAGACACATAGAACCATCTTGGCCGCCACCCCTTTATTGACGACGGTAGACCCGCCACCAACCCCTTCCCCATTGCCGCCTGCAAGGTGACCCATGTCTCTTGTTGTCCTGAGGCTTTATAGCAGGCGAAAAATTCATCCACTGTCATAGCCTCCCCTCCATTCGCCTTTGGCCATGCGCTTGCGCAAGATAGCACAATCTTCCACGCATTCGGCATTAGTTGCCCTGGTGCTACCTCCAAGCGGTTGAGCACGTCCACCACGATTTGCGGCAGTGGCAGCCTCAATCCCCCCTTTAGAGCTTCCTCATAAAGGGAAAACTCTCCTGGCCTTGCGTCAGACGGCCTTTCCGTCGATGCCGGCAGCGATAGCTCCACTTCCGCAGGGATCTGGTACTTTTCACGGATCACCTCCAACTCCGCCGCCGTAATCGTGGCCTTGTCAGCCTTCGTGTGCCAGTGGTCTGGTTCCACCTGGCTGATTGGCGTTGGCGCTGCTATTATGGTGGAACCATGGGATCGCACCGCCAGCTCCCCCACCCTCTCTGACCTATATTGTGCCGCTAGCTCCTCAGCATCGTCGTCCCCAAGGGGGTCTACCCTCACATTCACAGCCCCTTCTTGTGCCATTTCTAGGGTATGTTTGCGAATCGCTTCTGATGCAGGAACAAGAAAGTTGAAGAAATGCTGCGAAGAGGTATCGTGAGCGACAAATGAAGCAAGACTTGGAATTTTTTGATTTTTTGTCAACAAGTAAGTGAATCTCACAACACCAAAAGCCCACGGTTTGCCCGTCTTCCAAGGATCCCAATTAATGTTCGCCAGCTTGAAAACTTTTCAAATTATCCGCCAAAACTGTCTTTTCAACCCTGAAGTGACCTATCGTTTCATCTCTACTCCAACGCCTCACTTTCCCCCCCCACGATCCTGCCACGTGTATGGTCACGATGCACTGACTTCTACCCTTACCTTGTCTTTTCCACTTCAAATCACCACCCGACACACCGCCTTTTGAGCCCCGTGCCCTTCCGCTCGGCCACCTCCGTGGTCAGCAATTCCCACGGTCGGCCTCTTCCACTCGGCCACCCTCGCGATCGGCCCTCTCCACGGTCAGCCTCTCCCGCTCGGCCACCCTCGCGATCGGCCCTCTCCATGGTCAGCCTCTCTCACTCGGCCACCTTCGTGGTCGGCACTCCTCACGGTCGGCCTCTCCTGCTCGGCCACCCTCGCGATCAGTCCTCTCCACGGTCAGCCTCTCCTGCTCGGCCACCCTCGCGATCGGCCCTCTCCACGGTCAGCCTCTCCCGCTTGGCCACCCTCGCGATCGGCCCTCTCCACGGTCGGCCTCTCCCGCTCGGCCACCCTCGCGGTCGGCCTCCCCCTGCCGGTCGGACTCATCTTCCTCATTACTATTCCCTTCGTTGGACTAAAGCTGCACTCGGGAATGGGGGACTACTGACATGGATAGGCCCGGATAGGCCCACAAGGACCGCAACCCACAATGAACGAACCCAAGCCCACCATTTAGACCCCATTGCATAACCCGGGTAGTAAAACCCAGGACAGCTGGAGGCCAACTGAGCAGGGAAGGCCAATGATACTCGGACACATGGCAGGTGCAGAACGGGCCACGTCAGCAGACAAAGATCTGCAAAGTTATTGCCACAATATATCGCCATTAATGCGGCACATCACAGCATTTATTACGACAACACCTTCCCGTCGGAACAACGCTCCTTACCCTGAACAAGGTAGGCTACATCATAGGCTTTCGGCGAGGGAGGCACGTCGGAAGGGACAGTGAAATGATTACCAAGGAATATAAGCAAGCATGGAAGGCAAGAAGAGGGTTAAGCATTTTCTATTCCTCCAACTCTCTCTCTCTCTCACACTCTATCTATATCCACTACTTCTATCTCTAATTTACACGCTAGAGGGTTCACTGGGGGACTACCCAGTTCCCCGCTGAACTTGTTTGCAGGTCTACCAGTGGGCTTCGTCACTTGGACGTGGGCTTGAGGAGCTTGGATCAGTCCAGTCCATCTACGGTGAACGAACTGTATTATCATAATTTATCAACACAGATTTTAGATCTTCACAGATCTAAAAACACAGATCTTATGAATCTTTTAGATCTAATGTATCAACACAGATCTTCATCATAATAAATTAAGAAGAAGAAGAAGGAAAGAAGAAAAAAAAAATCAATCAAAAAAAAAAACAGAGTAGATCACGAGTTGTTCAGTCCGTCGTTCGTCCCCCGTCGTGGTTCGGCAGCAGCACCAGTCCGTCAATCGTCTCCAGTCGTGGGTGGTTCGGCGGCAGCACTAGTTCGTCAATCGTCTCCCGTCGTGGGTCTCATCTCTCTCTCTCTCTATCTCTCTGTACTCTCTGTACTCTGTTTTTTCATCTCTCTTTTTTTATTTGAAATGAACAGAATAGAAACGAGATATGTGGGTGTGGGTGTACAAAGATATGTGGGTGTTGTCAAAAGTCGGGCCATTTTCGAGCCAGATAATTCGTGCTACCAATCTTTTTTCTTTATGTAAAGTGTAGGGTGCAAAGTGGAATTTATCCTCACATATTTTTCATGTGACTAACCTCTGTTAACAGTGAGGCTAACAAAAGGGGCAAAGTGACACTTGACCAAAAGTGTAAGGAGTTAAGTGTCACAATTTGATGTGTAGGGGCCAAAGTGAGATTTGATGTGAAGTGTAGGGGTGCAAAGTGTAATTTACCCTTTATATTTTGAGAAACCCACTTTTATCTATAAAAAATTAAATCCAAACATGTAAGTGACTACCATTTTATGTAATTTCTATTTTAATGAGATCTTGGGTTTCATAAGAAAAAAGAGAAGAATAAACAGTTTACAAAATCATATTTTGAGACTTATATGTACTTCACCATTTCTTTTTTCCTTTCTTTTTCATGTTACAAAATAATTATAAAAAAAAATTGGGATAAATTACACTGTTTATGATCATTGTAGAAATCTCTCATGGAATTTTTGAAATAATGACAATGACCTCTTCTCTCAATGTTATCTGTTTCACACTGTTAACATTTAATTATTTAATATTTTGAAATTTCATATCGAATTCACTTTGAATGACGCTGACATCTCATGTCAATGTTATCATCACAACTCTATCTGGTAAGGGTTTAGTTAAAGAAAAGCTCCAATGAGTAAACACTTACGTGAGTTCAGAAACGGACTCAAAATTTTCATATAGAGAGGCAAGCATATAAATTTTAAAATGAAAGGATATATAAATTACAATATCAATTTCTTTTAATATAAAATGTGAAAGATATTTTGAAAAAATATATAAATAAATATTTTCTTATATCAATATTGAGTTATAAAAATACAAGAATTGTAAGACAATCTATGAACCTTAGTTGTAATCAATCAATTTTTTTGGGGTGCAAATTGTTAAATTTTATGGTTCAAATCCTGTATTTTCATATATAAGTCATGCAACCATTTAATCTCTTTTACGACTTAAAGAAAGCAAAGTTATATAATTTAAAAAATAATTAATAATTAATATCAATATATATAAATGAAATTTTTTAAAAGCGATCGCTTCCTCTTACTCCCTAAGAGTTCATCCTTGCGTGGGTTGGTTTATGTCACACCTGTAATTGCAATTAAATCCAATTTGATCATCTTAACCAACTTTTCGGCTTTAAGGATGGTTTAATGGTGATAAGCTTTTGGCATATGAAAATAATAATAATAATAATAAGTTGAAGTCTTTTGGATAAGCAGATAAGTCCAATGCGTTTGTTAAAAACAAAAGTGATAAGTTGAACAAGGAGATTAAAGCAAACTCACTAAGAGCATCTCTAATAGTTTATTAAATTTTTTTATTAAATTTAAATAAAAATTTAATCTTATATTATGCACTTTAATGGTAAATTAAATTTTCGTCAAATTCGACTGGTCGTCCAACTAATGTAGATTTTCAGCTTATAAGGCTAAAAAATTCGATCATCCGATCGATTATCCACCAACAGCTACCTACAAAATTTGATAAAAGGTTAAACAATCCCTTAATTTGATAAAAATATGCCTCTCTTTCATTTGATTTTAATTTGATGAAACAGCTGAAATACCATTTTCACCAAATTATGAGTCAAGATTGAAGGTGGCCTAAACAATTAGAATGAAAACTTTAAAATAACAATATTAATTTATATTTTGGTTATGATGCGACGTAATGCATTATTATATTAATAACATATATAAATAATGAAATTAAATTAAATCAATATAATTATAATATTTGAAATAATAAATAATTTTTAATAAATAAAAATAATAGTTGTAATTATTTGACTGAAAATCTGAAAGAATTTAGAAATAGACCACTAACCATACATGCATGGGATACCTATAATTAGACAAAATCCCAATAAGAAACATGCTAAGATCATTCACCAATGTATTTAAGTTTCGCACCAAAAAAAACAAAAAACTTGGAAAAATTGAGGCTGCTTACACTATTTATTGAATTCTATCGTTGAATAAGGAATATAGATTTTTGTTTTTGTTTTGTTTTGTTTTGTTTTGTTTTTTTTTTTTTTTTGTGTTGCACAAAAGCAGTCTTTAAAAGACAACCCCAACTAACTTGTTATTTGAGACGCCATCTCAATTTTGAAATTTAAGCCAACTAACTTAAAGCTTCCGCCTATAAAAGACAACCCACCTAGCTTGTTATTCGAGACACCATCCATTTTTTTTAATTAAAAATAAATAAATTTAAAAATTGATGAACGTGCAAGTTAAAAATTAAGACTGCATTTGGTTTAGTTTTAGAATTGTAATTATCTTTTTGAAATTGTGATTTGAGTATGGAATTATGAGTTGAGTTTTGAGTAATTGAATATTTGTTCGATTATGAGTTTTAAAAAGTGTTTTGAAAGAAATTTTTGAATTTTGAATTTTGAAAAGAATGGATTGGGTTTACCCGGACATTCTCTTGGACATCCGGCTGGTTGATCAGAATAGTGTAATTTTTTTTTTCAATTGCAACCTGTTATTTGAAGAAAAAAAATATTTATATTTGTTTAGATATTTTTTAAATATAGAAATTAATTTTTTGAGATTTTTTATAATAAGAATTTAAAAAGTTTTGAGTTTTGAGTTTTGAGTTTTGAGTTTTGAATTTTGAGTTATGTGTTTGGTTATGAGTTTTGAAATTAATTTTTGAATTGACTTTTGAATAATCTTGAGTTGTGTATTTAGTTATGAATTTTGAAAAGTGATTTGAAAAGTTTGTGTAGATACCCCATTTTTGACCGACCTTAAGACTAAGACGTCACCAATTGAGCGCTTGGTGATGTTGCATATTGTGCTCGTTCTAAGGTTGCGGAGTCACGGCTGCGAGCCTTGCCTCCGAACTTCCGGACTCTTTTGTGCTTTGCCTCGGTTTGCGAACCAGGTCCCGTTTTCTCCGTTTTCTCTTCCCAAAAGGAGGGAGAGGTCTTGTAGACCATCTCTCAGTGGTCGTAGGCTACATTTCATGGTCGTACGCCATTTTTCCCGTTTGGATCCCGATTTCCGATTTTTCGGAGCTGTCGGCAGTGTGCCTCGGTTCGGGACCGCTTAACTACCTCTGTTTGCTCCGGCTTTTGGCACACACCTTATTTCCTCCCTTTTGAGGGACACTGTGGCCTGAGAGACCATCTTCGTAGTCGAATGCCACTTCCTGTGCCCAACAACCTATTTTCGGGGACCCGAACTGCGCGTTTTGGCCCCCGAGCCTTCGTTTTGCATCCGTCTTGGTCCATTTTTGGCAAGGACCTTGTTTTCATTGTTAGAAAGGTTGTAAGAGGGTGGGAGACCAGCATTTTTTCTGAAAAACCAGCTTTTCTCTTCATTGCTCTTCGTCGCCCGTTTTTCTTACTAGAAATTTGGTTTTTCCCATTCCCGGGCCACTTTTTCTGACTTTCCACCACATCATTGTGTTGTACACACCTGGGAGGCCACCAATATGGGTAGGCCGACCAGTAATTGTCCCTGACCCTTTTGAACCCCTCTAAAAAGCTGGTTTTTTCTCTCTCCTGAACCACTTTTTCTGGTTTTTCTCTTCACAGTTGTGTTGCACTCATCTGGGAGGCCACCTTTTTGGGGTAGCCGACCAGTAATTCTTCTTGAACCCTTTGACCCCTGGTCGGCCGACCAGGGGAGGTGGCCGGCCAGCCACCTTGGCCTTTTGAACCTGGCCGGCTATGTTTGCTCTCCTGAGTGTATTCCAGTTGTGCCAACTGTTTGCCATTTGTTACATCCTCCATACACTCCATACACGTATATGGAGGATGTTCAACCTAGTTTTAAAGCTTCTTTGAGAAGCTTTAGCCCCTCCCTTCTATAAATGGAGGCCTCTACCTCCATTGGAGAAGGTTAGAAGCTTTGGGTTGAAAAGTATACATACACCCCCCTATATCTATACTTCAAGCCTCCAAACACCCATTTTCTTGGCCATTTTACCCTACACCCCATAGCCTACCACCTCCATCATCCATTCTAGCCCCTTGGAGGTCATTTGTAGAGGTTGAAAGCTCACTAACTTGGTCCAAAAGCTGCTGGAGTTCGGCTCTACAAGGGTAAGCTTCTATTTTCCCCATTTTTGCATAACTTTGCTCTATATCTTAGCTCCTTTTTCTTGCATTTTTGGGCTTCAATCTGAACTAAAAATAGTCTTATTTTGAGCTCATCTTCATGTTTGATCAAGAACTTTTTTCTGTTTGAGGTTTTCTACTCCCCCTTTGTGCTTTATCTCTCTTTTAGGACTTATCTTGCATGATATATTAGCCTTATTTGTGAGCATTTCTGGGCTTCGAGCAAAACTTTAAAGTGTCTTATTTTGAGCCCCTTTTCAACTTTTTTTAAGGGCTCTTTGCTGTTTGAAGCCATCTACTTCCCCTTACCCTCTATCTCTCTTTTAGGGCTATTTTTGCATCATATTTTAGCCTTACTTGTGAACACTTTTGAGATTTGATATAAACTGGAAAAAGTCTTGTTTTGACATCCTCTTCAAGTTTGGTTAAGGTCCCATTTCTGTTTGGGGTCATCTTCCCCTATGCATGCTTTATTCCTTCATGATTAGGGCTATGCATTAGAGCACTTGCATTGGCCATGGTTTGGCCTCTTAGCCACTGAAATCCAATGGATTTTCAGTGGCTTAGATGCATTTTTGAGGGCCAAAATCAGAGGGGGGTGACCCCCCTCTCTCCTTGTCTTGTTTGGTGGTCTTTTAGGCCTTCCAAAGGGACTCTATTTCGCATGCATTGAAGTCTTATTTTAGGCTTTATTCTGAGGGTTTTAAGATCTGCCTTGGCTCTGTCCGAGGCCCTTTTGGCTATATTTTATGTCTATGATGCATGTGTAGAGAGACCCCATTCAAGGCCTTTCCAAAAGGCCTTTCTTTGCATGCTTCCGAGACTGATTCCAGGGCCTATTTGGTGGGTTTTAGGGCTGTCATAACCCATTTTCAGAGTTGGTTTAGTCTTGCTAAGTTTCTATCTTGTATGTGCTTAATAACCCCTTGTATGACCCTCTAAAGGAGCTCATCATTTTGGCATGCATGGGCTGCATTTCAGTGATTATTTG
The DNA here is from genome assembly GCA_036172215.1 of Camellia granthamiana. Lineage (NCBI taxonomy): Eukaryota > Viridiplantae > Streptophyta > Magnoliopsida > Ericales > Theaceae > Camellia > Camellia granthamiana. The sequence goes on from CM069916.1 coordinate 35,038,933, forward strand.
GGCATATTTTGGCATGTTTTATTCACTGATTTTTGCTGGTTTGATGAGTTCTCATACGCTTCATATACATGCCATGTAAACTATGATTACTAGTCAAAGTTGCATGCTATTCTAGTCCATCATGCTAGCATCTTTTGGTCATGCTTTGAGCTGGAAATGTTCATGTTTTGGGACTGCCTTGGCTCTATCTTTGTGCTTCATAGTCGAATAATGCATGATTTGTATAGCTATAAGTCAATACATGTGCCTAGTTTTGAGTTTCGAGGCTCATCTCATGCATCGAGTGCCATGTTTCCATGTTTCGGGACCTTTTAGCATCATGTTTCAGTGCTAGAATTTACATGTTTGAATGCCATGCTTCATCCTTGCCATGCCTTGTTAGAGTGGCATTTGATGCCTTAGGTTCGGTCCTCAGTTTGCGTGCATGTGTGCACGCATTCCGATTGTCTCATTTTCATCTGATGGCCGCTGATGTGAGTGTGGCTGAGGTCCACTCATATTTGTGTAAGCCCATCTTGCATTGAGTATGCCATTCCATAGCATTGAGTATGCTAGGTTGCATGTTAGAGCATTGTGTATGCCATGTTACATCGCGCATTGTGTACGCCAATCCATAGCATTGAGTATGCTAGGTTGCATGTTAGGATTGCATTCATGCATGTCATGCATATTGCATTGTGTTTGGGATAGGAGTTAGCCCAAACACGGGAAACGAGGGACGTTTCGTACTCCGAGTGACGAAACGTGTCTCAATTCTCAGTCACCGACACTCCGGATTATCCATGATGGAGTCTCGGTCTTGTTGTGTTTCCATGTGCATTCATTTCATATCGAGTCGTGCAATTCGACTTCTCGGCCATCATACATCAAGATGCGTGATTGATGGCACGAGGATCGAGGCAAGCATACATATGTGAAAATACATTGCCATGCCCCTTTCTGGCTCTCTGTTGCAGCAAATCAGAAACCGGCAGTCTTTTGGAGCTTCGTGCAATATTCCGGGCTTAATTGTAAACAGAGGCTAATTGGGGCATCGCAACGGATTTCCGTGCAAGGCAACTCAAGCACGCGTCATTCATCATTCGGAACAGAGCTGAGGCAGTCCATAGTCTTGCATGCTAATTTATTGCTTTCCTAGATTAATTTGTTAATTAATTAGGGTTTTGTACTTATTCGGACTGTATTATTTATTTGGGACTGTATTATTTATTCGGACCCTCCAAGCGAGGGCAATTATGTAATAAGTGTGCGTAAGTGTGATGTATGTCTTCCAACCCCACGTCTTTCTCCCTTTTATTTACCAGCTTATGATGGTTAGATTAGGGCATATTTCAATTAGCATACAGTATGATAGCATGTTTGCATTCATTCATCTGTCTTGCATGCACCGGGCTCGGCGTATCATACTAACTGCATTGTATTTCAATTCCGAGTTGAATACATGTTATCCGTTGCATTTCATATGCCATGTTTAGAATAGCCGAGCCTATCTTAGTTGCATTTTGCATGTGTTGCATTAGGCATTTCTGTATAGTCAGGATCATGTATTGATTTCTAACATAGCTTCTGTTTTGGCTTGGAGTACTCGGTAAGTTTTTATGTTTTAGCATCCTTGCATGTGTGTGAGTGACTGCCATGATAGCATGCTTACCATGAGGCTATTTGCTTATGTGATATAACTGCCTGAATGCCTGTGGGTGAAGGTTGGGTTATTTGGATTGGAACAATTCATCGATTATGAGTTTTAAGCCCACTAGATAGTGGCAAATCACCATATTTTCTAAGTCCACCCGAGGGTGGCAAAATCTGCATTTTAAGCCTACTTACGAGTAGCAAACCATTTTCAAAACAAACATGAAATGTTTCGTTCCAATTCAGGCAACCCAGTCTATACTTGTATGCTGTGCGCATCACATAGTAAATCTAGGCTAATAACCGAAATAAGAATACATAATGTTTTCAAAACTTGATATCATGGTTAGTAGAGGCCGATCTTTGATCGGGCGAACGGGGGTGCTCACGAAGTGACCTTCCCCAATCGTACCCAAGTTCCCGAGCCGAGGTAACTTTGATGATGACGGACACGTGGCCTTAGGCAAGGAGTCAGGGTTTCCTAAATTCCCCCAAAATAAAATATTTAGGTGGCGACTCTGTATCTGGAAAAACAGTCCATGTTTGGCACTTCTTTACAAAATTCTGTTTTCAAAAACGATTTGTCGATTTTGGACTCTTTGGTTCAGATTAAGAATCGTGACAAATTGAGTTCGAACAATAGCGGGGCCCGAGGGCGCGTCTACAGTTTGCCTTTGCAATCATGATTCCAAAGGCAAACCAAACGGAGCCTAAGATTCTTGAAGGAATGAGCCACAACATGCATAAAGTCAACTTGTAATTTATCTTTGAGATGTGGATAGGGGTGCTCGCAGTTCAGTTGTGGTTGGGGAACTTTCAATTTGTTATTCGTTTGTCGGATTGGCGGATTGAAAAAAAATTAATCCTCATCTGTCCGCGCAGATTGGCTAATACGAATTGAGCGGATTGGCGAATGGTTGCAAATCGATTTTTGATGAACTCCAAACTCAAATCAAGGATCAAATAGAGAGAGAAAAGACAAATGCCCCAATTAGAGGTAAAACCCTTAAGACTTAGAGAGAGAAACCAAAGTCTACTCCAATCTCAATGTATATTCATTATTCCAAAAACTAAGTACAAATGGGTATTACATCTCCTATTTATAGACTACAACTAATAGGCTATTTAATACATTTAACCTAACTATATTCTATTACATTAGACTCTCCCTCTTTGAAGAATCTTTTCCTCAAGTTTAAGCAGCAACGAATTGTGCTCAATTTAACCCCATGCATTGAATTTGAGGTAAGGAATAGACGCTACATCTCCATGCTCAACACAAACATAGCTTTCTTAATTCATCATTCCCTGAATACAGGTAACTACATCCCTAGCTAAACAACCATAGGTGCAGACTGATAACCCCCATCATGCCCTCCACACACTCTTGCTAAAGCTTAGACAAACCTCTATTTTCCTGAGCCTTCGTCTCTAATTGGCACACTAGTGAAGAGACATACTCATTCAATCAGAATGAGACCAACAGACTAGAAAAAAGATAGTTTCCAAAGCTACGGTAAAAAATGAGACAAAAGATGAAAGGATCGACTATGCATCCACTAGGTAAGAACCATGTATGAGAAGCTAATTAGGAGTAAAATTCTACATTGCGGTATTCTTTGTCCCTTAGACACAACTGGCAAATGAGCATCACGTCCATCAGCTTCGAGCTTCTCTCACCCCATTTCTTTTTTCCTTCCTTTTTCAAGTTACAAAATAATAATAATTATTATTATTTTGTTTTGTATAAATTACACTATTTATGATCATTGTAGAAATCTCTCATGAAGTTTTTGAAATAATGACAATGACCTTTCTCTCAGTGTTATCTGTTTCACACCTTTGACATTTAGTTGTTTAATATTTTGAACTTTCATATCTAATTCACTTTGAATGATGCTGACATCTCATGTCAATGTTAGCTGTTTCGCATCGTTAACATTCGTTTGTTTAATATTTTCATCATCCATATCGAATTTACTCTCTCCATCATCACAACTCCATTTGCTGAGGGTTTAGTTAAAGAAAAGCTCTAATGAGTAAACATTTACGTGAGTTCAGGGACAGAATCAAAATTTTAACATAGAGAGGGCAAACATATAAATTTTTAAATGGAAGTATATATAAATTACATTATCAATTTCTTTTAATATAAAATGCGAAAAATATTATGACAAAATATATGAACAAAATATTTTCTTATATTCATATTGAGTTATTAAAATACAAGAATTGTAAGGCAATCTATGTCACGACCCAAACCCGGTACCCAAAGGTTCGGCGTCGCAACAAAATAAAAAAATAATTCTAAAATTTCTGTAGTAGTAGCACAACAGATAAATTGAGTAAATTAAAATAAAATAAATGGGTACCAAAAGTTTATTAAAAAGAGACAAAAATAGTCATTTGGGTTTTTATTTTATTACAAGAGTCCAATCAGAAATACAAATAGTACAAAAAAGAAAACACTGTGATTTATGCCCCGTCTTGATCCCGTTAAATCTCATCACCTGAAAGGGGTAATAGCTATGAGCATATAGCCGAGTGAGAAATATTATACTGTGAGTATAGGGGTACAAAATAGCCATGGATAGTTATTTAAGCTAAAATATTAACATAATTAAAGTTGAATAAACAAATAATTAAGTGGCAGAAACTGAAATACAGAAATTACGTAAATAACTAGAACCACGGTACAGAACAGAACAGAATAGGGGTCACTGGATTGACAATCAGAATAAAGGTCAATGGATCCATGACAAACAGAGGACCACAAAGTGGCCAAACAGGGGGTCAATGGTTATTTAAGTCCCCCAAGGTATAGGACTCTTGTTGTGGACTCACAGAAAATAATTATTCACAAGATCATTGTTAAATACTTTCTAAAATTTAAACAAACATATCTATGTGTTTCAATTTATGCAAATAGGGGTCAGAAAATAATTCACGTAATTGAAATATTAATATAATTTATAAAACACAAATTGCGTAAAATAAATTATGGTAATTCAAAACATATGTAAAATATATTATGGTGACCCAAGGTATAATATAACTCACCTTAAAATTGACCCTTAGCCTTTATTTTCTTACTACAAACTCCCAGCTAATATTAATCTGATCGATCTACTTCCTTTCTTTTCGAAACTCACGAGTATTTCACACGTTATAAGCTCCAATTCCTTGCTTTGCTTACACTGGCACTTCACGATTTATAGTCCCAATTTCTTGTATACTATTCAAGGTTGCAAGGCCATTTGTTAACACGTTGCTCCCAAGTTTCTATTGAGAAGTGACGCCACCTGTCCTACCCCTTGACCCTTACCTCACAATTTGTCCAAGAGTCACCTAAGTTAATTACATTTGGCTCCGTATAATTCTAAGGGTTATCACTCTCTTTGGTAATCCATAATGATTTGTAAAATTACGTATGATTATAAATTAGGTTCAAGTCTAAAAACCTCACTACCAAATTATAAAACATCACTTATCAATTTCTAAAATATTTAATATTAAAAATGCGGTGTCCCACAATCTACCCCTTTAACAAAGATTTCTAATATTCACTTTTTGATATACTAAGGAATTGTATTTAATTATTTCTTTATTATTATTATTTTTGTTATTCTTATTATTATTATTATTTCCCTTTTATATATATATATATATTTTTTCCTATTCATGAGTAATTAGTATAATCATGGTATTAAATTAAAAATTCAGGTGTCATATTTCTCCTCTCCTTCAAAAAAGTTTATCCCCAAACTTGACGTATCTTGGTTTTCGAAGAAGTGTGGGTACTTGGTCCGCATTTGACTATCAGTTTCCCACGTTGCTTCTTCAACACGATAGTTTCTCTATAAGACTTTTACAAGAGGCATAGTCTTGTTTCGAAGGACCTGATCATGACGATCGAGAACTTGTATAGGTTGCTTTTTATAAGAGAGGTCTTCTTGAATTTCCAGGTTCTCATAATCGACAACATGCTCTGGATCTCGAAGATATCAACGAAGCATCGAAACGTGAAACACATTGTGGACATCGGATAATTCGGATGGAAGCGCAAGGCGATATGCTACAGGACCAATCCTTTCTAGTATCTTGAATGGCCCGATGTAATGTGGGTTTAACTTTCCCTATTTCCCAAATTGGATAACCCCTCTTATTGGTGAGATCTTTAGGAATACATGATCTCCTATATGAAATTCTAAGTCCCGTCTTCTTGTATCTGCATAGTTTTTCTGTCGGCTTTGGGCAATGCGAATTCACTGTTGGATGAGTTGAATTTTATCACATGTAATTTGCACGATTTCAGGGCCTAATAATTTCCTATCTCTGACTTCCGTCCAACACAGAGGTGATCAACATCTCTTTCCATACAGTGCCTCGTACGGTGCCATTCCAATGCTTGCATAGTAGTTGTTATTATAGGCGAACTCCACCAAAGGTAGGTGATCATCCTAATTACCTTTGAGGTCTAGCGCACACATACACGTAACATATCTTCCAAACTCTAGATCGTCCTTTCAAATTGCCCATCGGTTTGCGGGTGATAAGCTGTGCTAAACTTCAGAGTGGTTCCCAAAGCTTCTTGCAATTTGTTCCAGAAGTGAGACATGAAGCGGGGGTCTCTATCGAATACGATTGAAACTGGGGTGCCGTTGTAATAACCCTCACCACTGATTACTGATTAAGCACTGATTACTGCTAAACTGAGACTGATTATGATTGATAATTGAATTGATTGTAATATTGAACTGACTGACTGAGAACTGAGACTGATTGATTGACTGTAACTGTTTAAATGCATTGACTATCTGTTTGACTGCCAAATTATCTGCTTATGTTGTATGCATTAAACTGCAAATTGAAGGCCTTATCGGCGGCCGAATCTGAAATTGATTGATGTTTTATGACCACTGGAATTTATATGATTTTATGGCATATTTAATTAAAATGTTATTTGGTATGGTTAAATTAGGTTAGATATTGATTAATTACAAATGTTGGACTTAATTACTCTTCTACCACTTAGTGGCCTATCCCATACCACTTTTTGAGGCCTTATTACACTCAAACAAAACATTTCACCAGCCACATTTGGAGCACACCACCGAACTAGAGAGAGAGGAAGTGAGAGAATTGAGCTCAACTTGTAGATTTGTTGGGAATTGAAGAAATTGAAGTGTAGATTGTCAATTGAGCTCCTAGACTTGTAATTAAGGATCTAGGTAAGGAAATTCAACCTCTCATTATTGTCTTTAAATTGATTCTAGCATGGTTCATGTCAAATTGAAGAGCTAGTCTTGAATTGGTTCTATAATGTTGAACTGTAGCTCCAATCTTGCATGCATGTTTATATTGTTAAGTTTTGAGGATGTAGTTCATAATTCTTCACATGCATGTTCATGTTTTGGGAGTAGATCATGGATTCATCATGATTTTGGAAGTTTAGACTCATTTGAACTTGCTTTGGAGCTTTGAAGTTGATTGGATTCATGGACATTGCATGTTCATCATGTTCTCGAGAATTGATTTGAAAATGAGTTTAAATAAACTACCCTTGGGCTTTGATTTTACAATTGAGCTTTGGAATCGTGTTAAATTATGAGTTATGGAATGTTTTCTGGAAAATTGGCCCAAGAGGATCGAAATTTATGCATTTAAACTTGGTTTTTGGCTTGGAGGTGCAATCTGGGTTTTCCAGATTTTGCACTCCCGCTCGAGCGGGGAAAGTGGCACTCGAGCGGGGAATTCGAGCATCCAGTACTTTACATTGTTTTATAGTCCGCTCGAGCGGAGGAAAGAACGCTCGAGCGGAGGCATGTGTCTCACGCTCGAGCGGGCGTCGAGCGTCCGTCGAGCGGAGATTTCACCTATCCAGTACTTTTACAGTACGCTCGAGCGGGATATTTGACGCTCGAGCGTGTACCTTTGTTGCATGTCCGCTCGAGCGGGGAAAGTGACGCTCGAGCGGGGCTCTGTTTTTCTGAAAATTCTGAAAATGTTTTCTGTTTGCATCTTTGCATCCTCATCCCATTCTAGGCATTCTTAGGCCTAGTCTAAGACATCTTCATGAGGATTTAGATGTAGAACACACCGAGGCAAATAGGGATTAAGTTATTATCTCTCTCAACTGCGTAACTTAGTGTGTGTTCAATCTGTTAACTGTATAGGGTTGGCATTCCAAGGAGACGCTCTAGCTTACGGTAGCCCAGAACTCTGTGAGTAACAATTGTGTAAAGATATGTTCAAAATGATTATCTTCTGAACAACTGAACTGTACTGTTTTCTGAACTGTTTACTGTTAACTGAATGAATGTATGTCCTATATTCTGAACTGTATTGTGGCATCTTTAGCAACTGCTGTTTACTATTACTACTACTGTTACAGAGATCTCTGTCGGTTCCCTCGTTGGAACCACTACTGTTTACTGATTGATGGCCATCAACTGACTGTTCGGTCTTTTAAGACCTACTGTTTACTGTACTGCTACTGTCACAGATATCTCTAGAGCAAAGCGCTGCACAGACCTAAGTGCTACAGTGTGAGCCACCTCTAGAATCTGTGCGAGACACCTCTTAAGTCCATACTGGGCTTTAAGCCAATCTGTGAAATCTGGAGCAAAGTGCTGCACGGACCTAAGTGCTACAGTGTGAGCCACCTCTAGAATCTGTGTGAGGCACCTCTTGAGTCCATAAGAACTGTACTGTTACCGTTACTGTTACTGTTACCGTTACTGTTACTGTCACTGTCACTGTCACTGTCACTGTCACTGTCACTGTCACTGTTACTGTTACCGTTACTGTACTGTACTGTTACCGTTACTACTACTGTACTGACACTGCTACTACTACCGTACTGTTTTGCTATCGGATGTGCCACGTACGATTACTATGATTTCTAAATGACTGATATGACATGAAGTATAAGCCACCGACTGTATAACTGATTTACCGAGGCAAACGACTGTTTAAAATACTGAAAGGACATTCTTTCTTAACCCCTTTACGCATTATGTTATTCACTGGGCTTTAGCTCACTGCTCATATATATATGTAGGTGTACAGGCACCAGACCGCGGCTAGAAGCATCAGGGTTAACTCCAGTTTTGTCAAGCCAACCTATGTGCCTCACTGCGAGGTTCCGAGCCTGCCAAGCTATGGCTTAGGGGTGTTTTAAATTCCCCCGTCTGTCCCTATAACTGTTTTGTCTACTGTATAGACTGATAACACTGTACTGTACTGTTTAATAGGGGTTAGATCCCTGTTCTGTTCTGACTGATTGTGTATATTGTGCATGCTATTCTGTACTGAGTTCATATGGATGTATGAAAAGTCTTTTTGCATATAGACTGTCACAGCTCATTGGACATTGTTTATTTACTGTATTGGCTTTCGCCATGCCCCTGTACTCTGTTTTACTATATTACTGTTAAGCAGGCCTTCGGTAATCTCGGATTACTGGCCGGTTACGGTGCTAAACTCATAGGGGCGAGTTTGGGTTGTGACAGCCGTGAAAACGAATGATTTCCTTAATATATAGAGTGGCGAACTTAGAGAGGGAGTACATGATTCTGATTGGTAGAAAATGCATCGACTTTGTCAATCGATCTACAATAACCCATATTGCATCATTCTTTGAGACTGATTGTGGTAGCCCAACCATGAAGTCCATAGTAATGTGCTCCAATTTCTATTCAGGAATGGGGAGTGGTTGCAACATTCCTACAGGTCTCTGATGCTCTGCTTTAACTTGTTGACAATGCAAGGCATTTGGAGACGTAGCTTGCTATGTCTTTTTTCATTCCTATCCACCAAAAGTGTTCCTTTAGATCGTGATACATTTTTGTATTGCCAGGGTAGATCACAAACCTCGAGCTATGAGCTTCTACCAATATCTTCTTCTTGAGTTCTAGAAGGTCGGGTACGCAAATTCGATTATGAAATTTGAGCATCCCATTGCTCATTATGAAATCAGGATCGGGCGTGCCTCCTTGCCCCTCATACTTTTTCTTCAAAAGTTTATCTTCACATTGGTAGACTCTAATTTCTTCAATCAGCTCAGGTTCCACGATTATATTGGCAAGCAGTCCATTGATCTTCTGGGGAACGAGGGTACATGCCAAACTTCTGGTAATCTTTCGACTCAACGCGTCTACTACCACGTTAGCTTTGCCTAGATGGTGATGGATCTCCACATCGTAGTCCTTCATAAATTCTAGCCATCGTCGTTATCTCATATTCAGTTCCTTCTATGTAAATAGATATTTGAGACTCTTGTGATCTGTGGAAATTTCGCAGGTTACTTCGTAGAGATAATGATGCCAGATTTTGAGGGCAAAGATTATTGCAACCAATTCCAGATCATGGGTCAAGTAATTCTTCTCGTGGGTCTTTAGTTGACGTGAGGTATATGCAATGACCTTCCCATTTTGCATAAGAATGTAACCCAAATCATTGTATGAGGCATCACTATAAATTACGAACCCTTCTGTTTCCGCGGGGAGTGCTAGTATAGGAGCCGTCATGAGTTTGTTCTTCAATTCTTGAAAGCAACGTTCCTGCTTGTCGGTCCATTCAAAGGGTGTGTTCTTCTGAGTTAGCTGGGTCAAGGGTGATGCTATCTTTGAGAAATCTTACACGAAGCACCAGTAATAGCCGACTAGACCTAAAAAGCTTCGAATCTCGGACACGTTAGTAGGTCGTGGCCAATCCACAATTGCTGTAACCTTTTGGGGGTCAACTGAGATGCCATCTTTGTTGATGATGTGACCAAGGAAGTGTACACTAGTGATCCATAAGTCGCATTTCTTCAACTTGGCATAAAGCTTGTAATCACGTAGTGTCTGTAGAACTCTTCGCAAGTGGTGCTCATGATCTTCTAGCAATTTGGTGTATATGAGAATGTCGTCAATGAAGACAATGACGAACTCGTTAAGATAGGGTTTGAACATTCAATTCATGAGGTCCATGAAGATCGCTAGAGCATTTGTGATGCCAAATGGCATGGTGAGAAACTCGCAGTGCCCGTAACGGGTTCTGAATGTAGTCTTTTCGATGGTTTCCGTTTTGAGTTTTAGTTAATGGTAGCCAAAATGCAAGTCAATTTTTGAAAACACTTGGGCGCCTTGCAGTTGATCGAACAAGTCATCGATTCGTGGCGAAGCGTACTGATTTTTGATGGTGACTTTGTTTAGTTCACGGTAATCAATGCATAACCTCATCGTGCCATCCTTTTTCTTTACGAATAGTACTGGAGCTCCCCAGGGTGAGGTACTAGGTCTAATGAAACCTTTGTCCAATAATTCCTGGAGTTGGGTTTTTAGCTCTTTTAATTCTGTCATTGACATACGGTAAGAGACTTTTGAGATTGGTTGTGTACCAAGTTGGGTTTCAATGGTGAATTCGTTTTCTCGGTCAACCAGGGTACCAGGTAGGTTTTCAGGAAATACATCCGGGAATTCTTGAACCACATGGATTGCATCAAGTATAGGGGCTTCCTGTTGAGTATTGATTACAAAACAGATACAACTACAACAACCCTTTCTTAGAAGCCGTTGGGCTATTATGAAGGATATAACACATGCAGAAGGAGAGACTCCAGTTCCATCAAAGACAAGCTCGAGTTGGTTTGGTGATCGGAGGAAGACCTTTTTAGCTTCACAATCAATAGAGGCATGGTTGGCAGCTAACTAGTCCATTCCTAAGATCACATCAAAGGTATTAATGCAGAGGGGGATCAAGACTACGTGTAAGGTTTCCCCTTTTGAGGATACAGTACAAGATTTGTATACATCAGTAATAAGGGCGGAGTTACCAGAAGGAAAAGACACAGATAGTACATATCCTAAGGGTTCAGCTATTAATGTCAACTTGGTGGCAAAGTGTGGTGTAACAAAAGAATGAGTTGAACCAGAGTCAAAGAGAACATGAGCTAAGTGACCACAAATAGAAAGTGTACCTGACACAACATTCTCAGTAACTTTCAGGTTTCCAGGCACCAGGGCAAAGGCTCTTCCTTGGCGTTTTTGGTCCTTCCTCACTCTTCTAGGTACCGCGGGTTTTCAGACTGGTTCAGAGGGGCCGGCTGTAGGATTAGTAAGCTTGGGACAATCCCTCAGCAAGTGGCCAACTTGGCCGCATCTAAAGCATGCTCTCGTATCTCGACGGCATTGTCCCCAATGAGTCCTTTTACAAGTAGAGCAAGTTAGAATGGTGCCACCTCTGGGATTTGTAGGACCTTGACTACTTGAACTGGTTATGCTCATATTTACCCTCTTGGGAGGCGTGACACTAGGTCTTCTATTATCTCTTTCCCAAAATCACTTCCTTTGGCTTGGTTCCTCGTAGCGCATGCTTTAATTCATTTTTCTGAAATGTATGCTCGATCCACCACCTCTGCATAGGTTGGTAGCTTTAAAACCTCCAGCCTGTCCTTGATTTCAGCATCCAATCCTGCTTCGAATTTCCTGGCTTTTCGCGTTTCGATGGGGATGACGTATGTCGCAAATCGAGCTAGTTGCGTAAACTTGCTCTCGTATTCGGCCACCGTCATGGTTCCTTACCTTAGATATATGAATTCTGCCACCTTCTGTTCCCGCAGCGAATCTGGAAAGTATTTTTCATAGAATACCTCCAAGAATCTTGCCCAAGTCACAATATCTTCTTTCTCCAGGGTAAAAAGCCACCATTCTTGTGCATTGTCTTTGAAGGTGAATGTGGCGAAAGTCACCTTTTGCCTTTCTGTGCAAAGTAGCGCGTGGAAAATTTTCTCCATATCTCTGACCCAAGCTTCTAGCACCAGTGGGTTTGTACTGCTGGTGAATATGGTAAGTTTCAAATCCTGGAACTGTTTTATAGTAGTTGGCTCTTCTCATCGTTCAGGCAATCCGCTATTAATGTTGTTTTGTAGGGCTCGCAGAAAACTAGTAACTGCTCTTTCCATGATTTGCTCTATTAGATCAGTACCACTGACCGATGATTCGGTTCCATTTCTATCATTAGCCATTACTACAAGGTGAAAACGGTTAGTGAACTCCCTTTTTTTTTTTTTTAACTACTTAGTATACATTTAATTATCACAATATCATATCTATGATGCACGAGATGCTATAACAGTACATATATCATTTTTACTTATACAAAAGAAAACGTATTAGTACGATGTACTTAAAATATAGTCAAGAGTTAGTGTCTAATCCTATTAATACAAAAATAGAAGGATTAGACTAATCATGGTCAGCTCACAAAAAAAGAAAAGAAAAGATCTCCTGGTCAGATCTCTAGAAGGGACCGTTAGGCCACCACGAGAACTGGCTCTAGAAAATTGGCCCATGAAATAACCCCGCAAACTCATTCTGCATGAGGGGCTCAAATTTCCAGCCATTGAGCTCTACTCTAAAGCACCGCTATACTACCCGGACCACGTAGACAGGAATACCGTGATCATAACCCCAAAACTCCCGTCCGGTAATTCGCACCAGTATCTCCAAGTATGATACATTGTCAGTAAAGTCCATAGCTAGGGTCTGGACAATGTGCTGTGGAGGAGGTGTCGTAATGCGAATGTGGCTGCTAGGATATGCATGTCCTTTCAAACTTCCACCCATTAAGCTCTACTTGAAAGCACCGCCATATTACCCGAACCATGTAGACAGGAATACGGTGATCATAACCCCAAAACTCCCGTTCGGTAATTTGCACCAGTATCTCCAAGTATGATACATTGTCAGTAAAGTCCATAGTTGGTGTTTGGACAATGTGCTGTGGAGGAGGTGTCGTAATGCGAATGTGGCTACTAGGATATGCATGTCCTCTCAAACTTCCACCCATTAAGCTCTACTTCAAAGCACCGCCATATTACCCGGACCATGTAGACAGGAATACGGTGATCATAACCCCAAAACTCCCGTTCGGTAATTTGCACCAGTATCTCCAAGTATGATACATTGTCAGTAAAGTCTATAGTTGGGGTCTGGACAATGTGCTGTGGAGGAGGTGTCGTAATGCAAATGTGGCTACTAGGATATGCATGTCCTCTCCTCTCCGCCAAGCCCTGTGGTAGAGGTGCAACCAGAAAATGCGGCTGTCCTAGGTTTGGAGCAAGACCAACAACGTGGGTCGGCCCTATGTACCTCCCACGAGTGCTGCCTTGGCGCAGGCTCCAAAAGAAGAAATCCTCATCGGGGTCGGCCTGCAAATACACGGGTTGCCCCATGAGTCGGTCAAGTGTCGGGTGGGCTTGCTTGACAAGACTCTTCGAATCACCCCAGCCTTCTAATAAGTTCAGGATAAGATGAGCTCCTGGGGGCTTGAACCAAAATAACTCCATTAGGTTTGTCATTCCTACACCACAGGAAAACTTAGCCCAGAAATATTTATAACACGGTTTACTTGTGTTAGACAATTTAATAAATTTTTTTGTTTTGGAAAACACATACCATAATATCAAATAATAATATGAAGTTAAATTTATTATTAGTATTTTTTTTTTGTACCCAAAATCATTGCTCTGATACCACTTTTGTCATGACCCAAACCCGGTACCCAAAGGTTCAGCGTCGCAATAAGATAAAAAATAAAAAAATTCTAAAATTTTTGTAATAGTAGCGCAACGGATAAATTGAGTAAGTTAAAATAAAATAAATGGGTACCAAAAATTTATCAAAAAGAGACACAAATAGTCATTTAGGCTTTTATTTTATTACAAGAGTCTAATTAGAAATACAGATAGTACAAAAAAGAAAACACTATGATTTATCCCCTATCGTGATCCTTCTAAATCTCATCACCTGAAAGGGGTAACAGCTATAAGCACATAGCAGAGTGAGAAATATTATACTGTGAGTATAGGGGCACAAAATAGCCATGGATAGTTATTTAAGCTAAAATATTAACATAATTTAAGTTGAATAAACAAATAATTAAGTGGTAGAAACTGAAATACAGAAATTACGTAAATAACTATAACCACGATACAGAGCAGAACAGAACAGCGGTCACTGGAGTGACAATCATAACAGGGGTCAATGGATCCATGATAAACAGAGGACCACAAAGTGGCCAAATAGGGGCCAATGGTTATTATGGTGACCCAAGGTATAATATAACTCACCTTAAGATTGACCCTTAGCTTTTATTTTCCTATTACAAACTCCTAGCTACTATCAATCTGATCGATCTTCTTCATTTCTTTTCGAAACTCAAGGGTATTTCACACGTTATAAGCTCCAATTCCTTGTTTTGCTTACACTGGCATTCACTATTTATAGCCCCAATTTCTTGGATACCACTCAAGGTTGCAAGGCCATTTGTTAACACGTTGCTCCCATGTTTCTATTGAGAAGTGATGCCACCTGTCCTACCCCTTGACCCTTACCTCATGACTTGTCCAAGAGTCACTTAAGTTAATTACATTTGGCTCCGTATAATTCTAAGGGTTATCACTTTCTTTTGTAATCCATAATGATCTCTAAAATTATGTATGATTATAAGTTAGGTTCACGTCTAAAAACCTCACTACCAAACTATAAAACATCACTTACCACTTTCTAAAATATTTAATATTAAAAATGCAGTGTCCCACAATTTACCCCTTTAACAAAGATTTCTAATATTCACTTTTTGATATACTAAGGAATTGTATTTATTTATTTATTTATTATTATTATTTTTGTTATTCTTATTATTATTATTTCCCTTTTTTTTATTATATATATGTATTTTCTTATTCATGAGTAATTAATATAATCATGGTATTAAATTAAAAATTTGGGTGTTACAATCTATGAACCTTAGTTGTGAGCAATCAATTTTTTTGGGGTTCAAATTCTTAAATTTTATAGTTCAAATCCCGTATTTTCATATATAAGTCATGCAACCATTTAATCTCTTTTACAACTTAAAAAGAGCAAATTTATATAATTTAAAAATAATTAATAATTAATATCAATATATATATAAATGAAAATTTTTAAATTGTAAGGAGCGATCGCTCCCTTTTACTCCCTGGGAGTTCATCCTTGCGTGGGTTGATTTATCTCACACCTGTAATTGCAATTAAATCCAATTTGATCATCTTAAGACCAAGTTTTCAGCTTTAAGGATGGTTTAACGGTGATAAGCTTTTGGCATATGAAAAAAGAAAAGAAAAGTTGAAGTCTATTGGATAAGCAGATAAGTCCAATACGTTTGTTAAAAACAAAAGTGATAAGTTAAGCAAAAGTGATAAGTTGAACGATGAGATTGAAGCAAACTCATTAACAGCATCTCTAATAGTTTATTAAAATTTTAAATTTAATAAAAAATTTGATCTTATATGATGCACTTTAATGGTAAACTAAAATTTTCATCAAATTTGACTGGTCGTTCAACTAGAGTAGATCTTCAGTTTATAAGGCTAAAAAATTCGGTCATACGGTCGATCGTCTATCAACAGTTACCTATAAAATTTGATAAAAGGCTAAACGATAAATTAATTTGATGAAAAATATACACCTCTTTCATTTGATTTTAATGTGATGAAACAGTTGGAATACGATTTTTATCAAATTGTGAGTCTGGATTGAAGATGACCTAAACAATTACAGTGAAAACTTTAAAATAATGATATTAATTTATATTTTGATTATGACATGTCGTAATGCATTGTTATATTAATAACACATATAAATAATGAAATTAGTTAAATCAAACTCGTCCCAGAAGAACGGGTCGGGCTGATCCAGGCCTCCCACGTCGTCGTCCGATTGCTGGGCCCACTGAGGAACGTGCACAAGAGTCTAACGAGGAACATGAGTCCCCTGATGAACCCTCCGACGAGCAAGTTAGTGAAGAGAAATCAACGGAATATAGAGATAGGATGGTGATAAAGAACTTAACCTTCTTTTTGTTTTAGAAACCTGCTTATATCCTTTGTTCATCATTTCCTTATCCACTCTGACCTGTCATGTTAGCCGAAAGTCTATGTTCTAGCCTGCCTTGTTCATGGTGAGGCTGTTCTGTTCCGACATGAAGGGGTTATCGCATTAAATGCTGCAGGGAACCTCATTAATGGCTGATGTGTGGTATAATAACTCTATAGGATCTTTGTCTGCTTATGTGGCTGGTTCTTCTCTTGACACGTGTTTAGATGTCATTAGTCCTTGGTGCAACATTGGGCTCCAGCAATGTTAGGCTTTAGTGTTTGAATTATGTATTGGGCTCTGAGTGGTGGGCCAAAAGCCCCTATAGGCCTACCTATGTCAGTAGTCCCCCATTTCCAAGTGCAGCTTCAGTCCAACGAAGGGAATAAGAAAGAAGACGGGGGTTGTGGAGGTCGACAGAGATGGGCCGAATGCGAAGGGTGACCGAGGGAGAAGGCTGACCGCGGAGGGTGACCGAGTGAGGAGGCCGACTGCGAGGAGGGCCGACCGAGGGAGAAGGCTGACCATGGAGGGTGACCGAGTGAGGAGGCTGACTGCGAGGAGGGATCGACTGCGGAGGGTGACTGAGTGACGAGGCCGACTGTGAGGAGGGCCAACCGCGGAGGGTGATCAAGGGAGAAGCCCGACTGCAGAGGGTGACCGAGTGAGGAGGCCGACTGCGAGGAGGGGCCGACCGTGGAGGGTGACTGAGTGAGGAGGGGAATAGCGGCGCATAGGGCTCGAGGCACAGTGGGGCACGTGATAATGTGAAGTGGAATAGACAGAGAAGGGGGAGAGAGTAGTGGATCATGGTCGTACACGTGGCACAATCCCGTAATAAGGGAAGTGATGCGTCAGTAAGAAATGAAGGGATAGGCTGATATAAGGCGTTGAAGAGGCGCCGGGGGGGGGAGAAGTTTTTGAAAATTTTCAAACTGGCGAAATTTAATCTTGACCCTTGGAATATAGGTAAACCGTGGGCATTTGGAGTTATTCGTTTTACCTACCTTATCGTAAAAAACTAACTCGTCTCAGAAGTGAACTCATTTGTTTCGTGTGATACGCTTCTGCAACATTTTGCGAACTTCCTTGTGCTAGCGTCCGAAGCTATACACAGACACGTAGGAGGAATGGCTCGAGATGAAGTGCCAACAACGAGACTAGACTCTTTGGGGGAAGACGACGCAGTGGAGTTGGCGAAACAATAGCGAGCGGAACGGAGGGAGGAGAGGGGAGTTGCGCAAGGGGCGCGAGCTAGTTCGACAACGATGATCGCGGCCCCCAGGCCAATTAGCCAAGTGGAGCCGGACCACTAGCACACCAAGGCAGACAAATCTACTTTCACGGCGGAGGAGTTGGAGGAGGTACGGAGGAAGTACCAAATTCCTGCGAAAATAGTGTTGAGGCTGCCCACGTCTAAGGAGAGGGTGTCAGATGTACGGCCGGTAGAATTCACCTTATACGAGGAAACACTGCGGGGAGGTCTGAGGCTACCACTCCCCCAAATAGTGGTGGACTTACTTAATAAGCTAGAGGTGGTGCTAGGGCAATTGATGTCGAACGCCTGGAAAATACTAATGGCCTGTGCGAGTGCCTGGCCGTAGGCTACCAGAGGGGCGGCAATGACGGTGGAGGAAGTCTTCTCCTACTACAAGGCCTCTAGTCAATAGGAGACGTGGGTGACCTTGCAGGCAGTGGCGGGGTTGCCATCTTCGGTGAAGGGGTGGAGGCCGAGATGGTTTTATGTATCAGTGAGTGGTGGGAGAGGAGTTCGCACAACATAGAAAAGTCCCCACAAAATCGGTGGAGCCAAAGTTGGATATGGAGGCCGAAAACAAGGTGAAGAATGTGAAGGAGTGGATGGAGGAGAAGGGGGTGAAGTGGGATGAGTTGATCCTTTCTTTAACCTTTTTTTCCCTAAGACTGAGACCGCAGCCGACGAAGGAGGATCCGGCGAGGGAGGAGCTGGAGGCGCGGAGGAAGGCAGGGGAGGCGGAAGACAGGAGAGCGTTCACCAAAGTGGACAAGTATAAGGAGACACAGTTGGGGCCTGCCCCTAAACTGGTGATAAAGGAGCGGGTCCGATCGCGTCCCAAACCGCTAGGAGACAAAGTCTTAACTGACTTTGCCCCACTGCCGCCCCCAGTAGACCCGTTGAAGGAGAGGGGCAAGCAGGAGGTGGAGGCAGTGTTGAAGAAGACAAGGAAGAAGAGGGCGGCTGTAGAGGGGGGAAAAGTCGTCCTTGTCTTGAAAGATGAAGGTTGGGAGTGAGGATGCCCCTATAGTGGGGAAGATGAAGGAGAGAAGGATGGAGGTAGCTCTAACAGAGGAGACTGCCCAAGTGGCGAAGGAAGACAAGGGTCCAAGCGCCCAAGTACTGAAAGAACACTTGGGCCCAAGTGCCCATGTGGTAGCAACGGTAGAACCTGTACCAAAAGCAACCCCCAGTCCCAGTGAAGGAAAGACTGGGATCAGCAACCTAGAGACGAGTGCTGCGCTGGCGACTGCGTTGTACCACGCGCGCGCACTGGCAGGTCGCTCGGCAGAAGAGGAAGAAGCCAAGGTCGCAGCCGACCGCCTTATTGGTGTAGTGGAGGATGTAGCCGTGCGATCAATGGCGTGGTTGACAGAGGCTGACCTCCTGAGGGGGTTTTGCTTAGCCTAGATGGAGGCAGCGACCCTGGCGACTGTCTTGATGAACAAAGTAGCGCGCTCGAAGATGGAGATAGAGCCGCTGAGGGCCCAGTTGGAAGAGGCGAAGTCATAGCTGCAAAACCTAAGGGTTGAGACAGCGAGTTGGAGGAGGACCTCTCGGAGCGCATGCGCGAAGGGGTTAGAGTATGCGCAAAAGATAAAGAACATAGAGGTGTTGGCGTTGGTGCAGAGCTACTTAGTCGGGCGAGCTAGTGCCGAGCTCCTCGTAACCAAATCAGAGCTCAAAGCAGAGTGCCACAAGGCGGTATCGCTAGAGTTCAAGTTGGCGGGCGAGAAGAGGAAGCTAGAGCAGGTCCAGCAAGCCTGCACCACTGCCAACGAGAGGTGGGAGGAGGCCGTGACCAACAACGAGGAATGTGTGACCAGGCGGTCAAAGACAAAGAAGAGGCCAATGGTTGGATTGCGGAATTGGAGGAAGCCTTAGCGGATGAGAGGGCCAAATTGGCATCTGAGAGGGCGGCGTACCCCGACTTGTATATGGCGGCTGTAGAGCAATTCAAGGGGTCCGCCGACTTCCAAATGGCCATTGATGCCACTGTCGCCAGTAACTTGGCGAAAGAGGGGGATAGGGGGGCTGGGCCGTCGGGAGCGGCCGCTGGAGGTAAAAGTGAAGAGGAAGTGATCCAGAGCTTCCAGCGGTTTGACTTCTACAAGTATGAAATGAGCGAGTTCTGGGACAGCGGTTGGATGACTTTCAAACATAAAGCGCAAGAGCTGTTCCCAGACATAGACTTCAGCCTCGTGAAGGTAAGCGAAAACGACGTTGCCCAGACCTCCTTGGACGAGGGAATTGAAGATGAAGATCTTGCCTCTAGTGAGGAGGAGTGATTTGTGTAAAAATTTTGTGTTTGTGTGTTTTGTTTTTTTTTTTATTTTGTTTGTGTTTATATGTAATTTTGTTCTACGATTTGTATGAAAGCATAATTTTATGAATAAAACATCGAGTTTTCTTGTATATTATTGTTGTCGTTACTCTGAGTTGTAAATTTGGGATGGTAAAAGTGAAACTTGTGTGTAAATTGTGAAACTTGTAAGTAAATTGTGATGTAAAATGGGCAATCAGTGAAAAGTGAAAATGTTAAACCATGTTAAACATGGATGATCAGTGAAAATGTTAAAAATGGGCAAACCATGTTGTAATATGAAAGTTTGTAACAACTAAGTAATATGAAATTTCGTAAGTAAACCATGATGTGAAAAATGTTAAAAATGGGCAGATAGGCTAACTTGTATGACTAGTGAAAATGGATGGTCATAAACTTGGATTTTAACTAAGTATGGCAACCATGTCGTAATATTGAATTGTGAAAATGGACCGGCCGAATTGTTCATTCGAGTTTTAACTAAGACTTGGAGGGCTCTGTCGCACTGAGGGTTAAGTTAACTCGGTCTGGCTGAGCTCCGCGCGTTCAGTCTGGCTGAGGTTTTAGTTGACTCAGTTTGGCTGAGCTTTTCGTGCTCAGTCTGGCTGAGGCTTTAGCTAACTCAGTCTGGTTGAGCTCTTCGTGCTTAGTCTGGCTGAGCTCTTCGTGCTCAGTCTAGCTATAAGCCGTTATTGAAACACAACGCAGATAATGGAGATATAAAGTCATTGTCATTTAAGGCGTAGCCTATTGATCACAAGTTTACACCATGTATGGAAAGAACAAAAACGAACAAGTGTGTAGATCGTCAAAAAGAACATACAACAATTGATCAATATAAAAATAGGAGACGCCATTTTACTGGAAATAACGCTTCAAGTGCTCAGCATTCCAGGGATGGGGGAGGTCTCTGCCTTCCATGTCTTGGAGTCGATAAGTGCCCGGGTGAGGTCTGGCTTTAACGACGTAGGGTCATTTCCATTTGGCTGTTAGCTTGCCCTCGGCGGCATTTTTGGTGGCAAGAGTCGCTTCGCGCAAGACTAGGTCCCCAATTGCGAACTCCCTCGGTCGGACTTTGCCGTTATAGTATGTTCTCATTTTCTGTTGATATGAGGCTCGTCTGACAGCAGTGGTCTCTCGAAGCTCTTCAATCAGGTCTAAATAAGCCCGATGCAATTCTTCGGTTAATTCTGGATCTGGTTGTAAAACCCTCGGGGTCGGCAGGCCGATTTCCATTGGGATGACCGCCTTAACGTCGTATGTTAAGCGAAAGGGGGTCTCCCCAGTAGGGGTTCGAGAGGTAGTGCGATAGGCCCAGAATACGTTTGGTAATTCCTCAGCCCAGAGTCCCTTAGCAGCTTCAAACTTAGTTTTAATGATCTTTAGGAGAGAGCAGTTGGTGACCTCGACTTGCCCATTGGCTTGGGGATGACCTGGGGAGGAGAAACATGGCTGAATGTGGAGCTCTGCACAGAATTTCCTGAACTTGGCATTGTCGAATTGCTTGCCGTTGTCTGAGACGATGGCTTGAGGGATTCCAAATCGGCATACGATCGACTACCAGATAAATCTGGTTGTGTTCCGTTCAGTGATTGTGGCGAGGGGTTCCGCTTCTATCCATTTAGTGAAGTAATCAATGGCAACCACAGCGAACTTGGTTTGGCCCCTACCGGTGGGCAATGGACCAACTAAGTTGATGCCCCACTTGGCGAATGGGTAGGGACTGCTGAGTGTAATCAGTTCTATAGGTGGAGCATGGGGGACGTTAGCAAAGTGCTGGCATTTATCTCACTTAAGCACAAATTCAATGGCATCTTGGTTGAGAGTAGGCCAGAAGTAGCCGGTGCGAAGGATTTTATGGGCTAGCGACCTGGCACTCGAATGATTACCACAGACGCCCTCGTGGAATTCCCTCGTCACATAGGTCGCCTGAGCAAGACTGAGTCACCTGAGGTATAGGCGTAAAAATCTACGTTTGTACAGTAGGCTGCTGATGAGGATGTAATTGGACGACCAGGCTCTGACTTTGCCAGCCTGCTGTTTGTCGTCTAGCAACTCCCCACTTGTAAAAAACATAAGGATGTCCGTGCCCAGGGGATATGTTCGTTTTGAAGGAAGTGGACCTCCTGTTGGGTTGGCGAAGTAGCTGGGTGGGCCAGGTATTCCAGACGGATGCCATGGCTGAGATCTGATTGGTTGGCCGAGGCTAATTGGGCCATTTCATCTGCCTTGGAGTTTTCTGACTGAGGGATGTGTTTAATATAGAAAGTATTGAAAAGGCGAACAAGAAGGAGTGTAATATCCCTGTAAGCTCGCATCGTGTCCTCCTTCGCGTCGAATTCCCCCGTGATTTGCCTGACGATCAATTGGGAATCACTGAACACTTAGATATGGCTTACACCAATGTCTCCGGATAGGCAAAGACCTACTATGAAGGCCTCATATTCGGCTTCATTATTACTGGCGTCAAACAGGAAACAGAGGGCACACTTGAAATAACCGCCCTCGGGAGCAGTGAGGATGAGGCCAGCCCCACTGCCTTCTTTGCAGGATGAGCCATCGACATGAAGGGTCCATGAGTGGGGATCTTCTACCTCAGTGTTGAATTGCCTTGGCAGAGGGGGCGTGGTTAGAATAGGATTGGTGAATTCTAAGATAAAATCGACGACAGCCTGTCCGTTAATCGTTGTTCGAGGTCAGTAAGAGATTTCAAATTGGCTAAGCTCAACAAACCATTGCATAAGTCTGTCGGATAGTTCTGGTTGTTGCAGTACCTTCTTCAAAGGTTGATCAGTGAGGACTACTATGGAGTGAGCTTGGAAATAAGGTCGGAGTCGTCTTAAAGCTATGACCAATGCAAGGGCCATTTTTTATAGCAAAGGGTAGTTCTGTTCTGCCCCCCTGAGAGCTCGGCTAATGTAATAAACCGAACGCTGGACTGAGCTGTCCTCCCTGATGAGGGTCGCACTGACTGCGGTGTTTGATACAACTAAGTAGAAAAAGAGGGTCTCACCTGAGAGCGCCTGAGAGAGTAAGGGGGGTTGGCCATGCACTGTTTCAATTGTTGAAAGGCCTCTTCAGATTCGGTGGTCTACTCAAAGGCCTGTTGAAGGACTTTGAAAAAGTAAAGGCACTTGTCTGTTGCGCGGGAAATAAAACGGTTGAGGGCGGTAATTCTGCTGGTGAGTCGTTGAACCTCTTTGACCGTCCTGGGAGACTGCATTTCGATCAGGGCCTTGATCTTTTCGGGGTTGGCCTCGATGGCCCGTTGAGTGACCATAAAACCCAAGAATTTCCCAGATCCTATGCCAAAGACGTACTTCTCCGGATTCAGCTTCATGTGATGCTTGCGTAGGGTTTCGAAGGTCTCTCGCAGGTTCGTCAGATGATCGGAGGAGAGTTTTCTCTTAACAAGCATGTCGTCGACGTAGACTTCCATGTTCCTACCTATCTGTGATAACCCTCACCTCTGATTAGTGTTAAATCGTGATTAAGCATGATGAGTAATTGATTAAGATGAAATCTTGAATTGATTGCATGAGTGTGTTGCTTTAATTGGATTTCTATCTGTTTGTCATTGAATGATCTGTTCATGTTTTGACTTCGAATTGTGAATTGAAAGCCTTATCGGCGATCGATTCAAAAATTGGTTAGTGTTATGTGCTAATTAGGATTTATGTGATTTCATGGTAGGTTTAATTAAAATTTAATTTGGAATGATTAAATTAGATTAAATAATGCTAGATTAATTGAATATAGGGTATTTACGCTTTTGCCACTAAGTGGATTAATTCAAGGCCGTTTCTTCTCACACTTTACATTTGTTTGGCATCATTCTTCATTTCATCTCCTTGACCAAAAACGTGAGAGAGATTGAGAGTTGGAAAAAAATTGAATTCATCTAGAAATTTTGCTTGAATTTAGAGGAATTGAAGGAGGATTGCATTTTTGAGCTAACACACTTGGAGTTCAAGACTTAAGGTAGGAAATTCACCCCTTTAATTATGAATTTAAGTTGTTACATGCATGGTTCATGGAAAATTGGTGATTAGAGTCAAGGTTTAGCTCAAAGTGTTGATTTGCGAGTGAATTCATGCATGCATGTCCATATCATAGAGTTTGAAGTTATTTTCTTCATGAAATTCTTACATGCATGTTCATATCTTAGTTGTGGTCCAAGAATTCACCATGTTTTAGAGTTCAATCTTGCATTTGATCATGTTTTGGAGCATTAGAGTTTGTAAGAACTCATGCATGTTATGTTCTTGCATTGTTTTTCAAGTTTACATTACAAATTGTGTTCAATTGTCACACTTTTGGGCTTGATTTTATGAAATGATCTTCAAAACATGTTGTATTATGGGTTTCTAAGTATTTTCTAGAAAATTAGCCCAGAAAAATCGAATTTGAAGCTTTAGAGGTTGAGTTTTGTGCTTGAGGATCAATTTGGAAATTCTAGATTTTTGATCCACGCTCGAGCGGAGGACTTCACGCTCGAGCGTACACTCTGAGTACATGCACTTCCGCTTGAGCATCGAGGGTCACGCTTGACCGTGAAATGCATATGCCCAGAAGTTCATGTGTTTTGCAGTCTGCTCGAGTGAGGTAATCTGCGCTCGAGCGAGGGTCTGAGTCTCACGCTCGATCGTGAGTCGAGCGTCCATCGAGCGTGAAAAACGTGCAACCAGTATTTTTTCATGAGTTTGCAGTCCGCTCGAGCGAGAGAAGTCACGCTCGAGCGGAGCCTCTTTGTCTGCATGTCCGCTCGAGCGGGGAAAGCCACGCTCAAGCGAGACCCCTGTTTTCAGCAAATTTTGAAAAGTGTTTTAAAGTGCATTTTTGCATCCTCATTCCATCCTAGGCATTCCTAGGCCATGTTTAAGGCATCTTAATGAGGATAATGTTATAGAACCACACCAAGTCAAGTTGAGGGGCTAAGTTATTAATCCCAAGTGTGTAACTTAGTGTGTGTTCGTTCTGCAACTGTGTAGGGTTGGCACCTGAAGACACTGACTAGCCTGTCTATAGCCCAGTAATCTGTGAGTAACAATGTTGTAAAGATACGTTCAATTATAATTATTTCTGAAATGATATTGTTTACTGAATGAATGTTTGTCCTATTTGTAAACCGTACTTGTGGCATCCATTGTAACTTACTGTTACTGTTACTATTACTGCTATTGTTCCAAAGATCTCTGTCAGTTCCAATGTTTGGAACTACTACTGTTTACTGTTTTGATGGCCATCAACTGACTGTTCGGTCTATTAAGACCTACTGTACTATTTTGCTATTGGACGTACCACGTATGACTGTTATGATTTCTAAATGACTGATATGGCATGAAATTTGAGCCACTGATTGAATAGCCGATTTACTGATTCAAATGACTGTTTTAATTAATGAAAGGACATTCATTCTTAACCCCTTTACACAGTTGTTATTCACTGGGCTTTAGCTCACTGTTTATATTTATATGTAGGTGGCCAGGCACCGGACCGAAGCTAGGAGCGTCAAGTTAAGCTCTTGTTTTGTCAAGCTAACCATTGTGCCTCACTTCGAGGTTCCAAGTCTGTTCAAGCCAAGGCTGCTTTGGGGTGTCTCGGATTCACCCTTTTGTCTCTATTTTGTAATAAATGTTTAAGACTTTTGCTGTACAGTTATGTCGAGGGGATTTGGTCCCTAACCTAGATGTTATGTGTATATGACGTATGTATATATGTTCTGGTTATGAATGCGGCTCTGTTCATAAAAGTCTTTTTCCATTCAGATTTTCACAGCTCATCGGACATCTTTTCATTACTGTTTGGCTTCTACCAGCCCCTTACTCTGTACTATTGTTATTACTGTTAAGCAGGCCTTTGGTAATCACGTATTACTGGCCAGTTACGATGCTAAACCCTTAGGGACGGGTTTGGGTCGTGACACTATCTGATGGTGAAAGACGGCATTGACCAACCGTTGGTAAGTTGCGCTAGCGTTTTTCAATCCGAATGGCATAACATGATAGTGATAAGTTCCTCTATCTGTGATGAAGGAGGTGTGTTCCTAGTTTGCCTGGTGCATCAGAATTTGATTGTAGCCGAAGAAGGCGTCCATAAAACTGAGCATCTGATGTCCAGCAGTGGCATCAACAAGCAGATCTATGCGGGGGACGGGATAACTATCTTTGGGGCAAGCTCGATTAAGGTTGGAGTAATTGATGCAGAGTCACCATTTACCGTTGTTTTTACGGACCAGGACCACATTTGACAGCCATCTGGGGTAGTCTACGTTTTTGACGAACCGTGCCTCTAGTAGTTTGTCTACCTCAAAAGCAATAACGGCATTGCATTCCGGGTGAAAGACACGCTGCTTCTGGCGGAAGGGTCGAAACTAGGGCTCGATGCTGAGACGATGAGTGATGAAGGAGGGATCGATACCCGACATGTCGGAATGGGTCCAGGCAAAAACATCATTGTGCTCGGTTAAGAGGGCTGTAAGGTCGGCCTTGGCTTGGGAGGATAGTTGGCTGCTGATCTTGGCTGTTTTTGTTGGGTTGGCAGGGTCGATGGGGACTTCAACAAGTTCTTCCATTGGTTCCCCTCTGACTAACTCGTCTTCGTCTCTCACATTGAGTCCTTCGATGATCATGGCCTCTTTTAGATTGACCTTTTTGAGTGAAACGACGTAGCATTCTCTGGCCACTGTCTGCTCTCCCCTCATAGTGCCAGCCCCGAGGTCGGTAGGAAATTTCATGGCCAGATAGTACGTGGATGTGACAGCTTGACAAGTGTTCAGGGCTGTACGGCCGAGGATGATGTTATAAGCAGAGGGGTAGTCAACGACAAGGAAAGTGAGTAACTTGGTGGTCTGCCGTAGGTACTCTCCGATGGTGATGGAAGGTTCAAATGAGGAAATAGTACAAATCTGGTAACCAGAAAGTGAATAGCTCCCACTAATTTGGGCATATCTATTTCTGTACTTAGAATTTGAGAGTGAGACCACCACCATTGGAAACTATACTTCCGGGGCTTGATTTTAGGCTCAAGAATCACTCAAAACGGAGTCCGGATGCAAAAGATATGCCTATTTGGCGATAGGCGTTCAGGAAGATGATGTCTGAAGAGCTGCCGTTGTTGACAAGCACTCGTCTAACTTTGTAATTGGACAGGAGAGCAGAGATGACAAGGGGGTCGTCATGAGGGTATCAGATGCCTGTGCAATCGGTCTCCGTGTAGACAACCCGCGAGGGACCCCACGCTGCACGCTACAGTTCGGACTCGATTTGTGTCACGGTTCTTAATCTGAACCAAAGAGTCCAAATCCGGCAAATCGTTTTGAGAAAAACAGATTTTTTGAAAAGAAGTGCCAAACATGGACTGCTTTGCCAGATACAGAGTCGCCACCTAAATATTTTATTTTGGGAAATTTAGGAAACCCTGACTCGGTGCCAAAGGCCACGTGTCCGTCATCACCAAAGTTGCCTCGGCTCGGGAGCTTGGGTACGATCGGGGAAGGTCAGCTATGAGCACCTCCTCTCGCCCGGTCCGAAGACCAGCCTCTACTAATCATGATATCTAATTTTGAAAACGTTATGTGTTCTTATTCCGGTTATTAGCCTAGAATTACTATGTTATGCGCACAGCAAACAAGTATAGACCAAATCGCCTAAATTGGAACAAAACATTTCATGTTCGTGTTTAAAAATGGTTTGCTACTCGCAAGTAGGCTAAAATGTAGGTTTTGCCACTCTCGAGTGGGCTTTAGAAAAGATGGTTTTGCCACTATCTAGCGGGCTTACAGTTTCAATGCATTTATCCCAATTTAGGCAATTCGACCTCCATCCACAGGCATTCAAGCAGTTATATCACATAAGCAGCTAGCCTCATGGTAATCATGCAATTATGGCAACACTCACACGCATGCGGTATGCTAAAGCATAAAAGCTTACCTAGTACTCCAAGCCAAAACAGAAACTAGTTAGTAATCAATGCATGATCCTAGTTCATGTTAAGTGGCTAATGCATCACAGGCAAAATGCAGCTATAATAGGCTCGGCTATCCTAGATATGGCATGTGAAATGCTGCAATTAACAAGTACTCATCTTGGAATTTGAAACACATATGCAGTTAGCATGATGTGCCGAGCCCGGTGCATGGAAAACAGATGTATGGATGTACGCATGCATAACATAAGGTATGCTAATTTAAATATGTTCTAATACTAACCATCAAAGCAGGTAAGTAAAAGGGAGAAAGAAGTGGGGGTTGGAAGACATGCACACACACACCCATACTTATTACAGATTCGCCCTCACTCGGAGGGACCAAAATAATAATACAAATTAATTAACTACGCAAGCTAATTGAATATTACAAATCACCTAATTAATTAACAAATTAACTAAGCTAGGAAAAACAGTAAATCGCCTCGGGAAGAGGGCCCAATGCATGCATGCTCGGGTCCTGCTCGGAAGTACGCTGCCATGCACAGACTGCCTTTATTTTCCCTGCTCTGCCCCTCTGAAGACTGCCAAAGTCTCAGAATTGCTTCCCTGGACATTGGGAGATACCACCGGCTGAGTAGATTTGCCACCGGCAGTGGGATGTGGTCATCGGCTGAGAATGCATCCATCGGCCACCAATTTATTGCCGGTCGGCACTGAACACTGCCGGTCGGCAAAGAATGACTGCAGAACCTGTTTGACAGCAGCAGAGGACAGAGCCTTGCATGGCAATGCAATTCAAGCCATATATGCACCAACCAAGCTCCTTATCATGTGTATGACTCAAAGGGGTATGGTCCTTGGTTCTCGGACCATCAATCGCGCATTTCAATGCGTGATGGCCCAAGAGACCAAGTGTGCACATTTCATTCCAAATGTGATGCAATGCACATAATCACATAAGAGGGCCAACCTCTATCACACTCACTTCAAGAGGCCAAGCATGTACATTGATGCAATGCAATCCTAAACATATTAGCTAGCATGCAACATGGATTATGCACAAACATGCAACAACATGTTAAGTAGCTAAAGGAGAGAATACATGCCAAATGTATTACAACCTAAACATGCAACAACACATCATGCAACTCAAGCAATGCAACAAAATGCAATTACACATGGCATGCAACATTATGTGAAATGGAGCAAACATGTGATAATATGCAAGGCATGCATGTAACAACATGAGAGGATGGCCTTACACTAATTTGGACAGCCCTATACTAGTCCTAAAACAGTGGCCAAAGCCAAGGAAAAGAAGGCCAAAATGCATAGAAACATGTAAGCACACATGATCCAACACTTAGGCATACACAATGGCACAAACATGAAGCATGAAACACCAACTCTTGAAGCATCAAGAGAGCCATGAAATGCAAGCATACAAGCATGCTAAGTGGACTGAAATGACATGGTGGATGGTTCCAAACCACTAAATCAATGCAAGAATGGCATGCTAGGAGGGCCAAAGCTTAAGGCATACAAGAGGGATCACATGGTGGCTATACAAAGCGAGGCACGAATGACTCTAACGACCTAAAACAGTCCCTTAGCACACCAAATCATGCAAGTAAGCTTCACAAAGCTTGGCCAAAACACAAAAGCATGATAGTCTAAATGCTATGCATGTATTGAGGCAAATCATGGCATTACAAGGTAGGTATACTAAGCAAGCATGATGTACCAAAACCAACTTAGTACAAAGTTATATCATGGGAATATAAGCATAAAATACAGCCATGGCATGATCAATAAACACTCAAACATGATGCTCCCTCAAGAGGCTAAAAATGCCCTTTTCAAGGACAACAAGGAGAGGGGGGGTGACCCCCTCCTTCTTAGGACCTCAAGAAACCATCCTCACCTCTGAAATCCCTCAAGATTTCAGTGGTGAGGAGGCCCAAACACTAGGGTCCCGGAGCTCACACAAAATGGCTCAAAACAAGGGCCAAACAAGCCTTTAGAGGGGTCGAACCTCCTCAAAGCTTAAAGCACTCTTAACAAACTATTTAGAGGGCCTAAAAACAGAACTTTTTTATGTTATATGCTAAACACAAAAACAGTTTTAAGATGGTCAAAAATACAATGCAAGAAAGGGGTAAAAGGGGTAAGATTGTTACCCTTGAAGAACCTCTTCGCAAATGGTTGACCAGCAGCCCCCTTGAGCTCCAAACCAGCTTCAAAGTTCCAAAACAAGCCTCAAGGACCTCAGTTCCAAGAAGATAGTGTGATGGTGGGTGTTTGTGTGCAATCCTAAGGCTAAAACACACACAAGAGAGAGAGATAGAGATAGGTTAGATACAAAGACCAAACCCTAATCCAAACTCTCTGAAAATATTGTCTCTCTCTCCTCTCTAAGTTGTCTCACCCTAATGCCAAGAGAGGAGCCCTCTTCTTATAGGCAAACCAATCTTGCAAAGCTTATTCAACAAGCTTGTAAGAAGGCCATCCCTCCATACACGTGTATGGAGGGGAACAAAATGCAGGACAGCTGTCTTAAAAAATCTGCAAAAGCAGATGAACAGTAGTCGGCCAGCCAAAAATGTCATTTTGACAAAATTGATGGCCGACCGGCAACAAAGAGTGCCGACCGGCAACATACATTGCCGATGGCATAAAGCCCTGGCCGGTGGCCTCTAGCCACGGCCGGTGATGTGTGGGGATGCCTCACAAGGTATTCCCTGCCCCTCCAAGGCAAAGCACAAGTGTTTGGTGCAAAACCAGACACAAAACAGTCGAGTTCGGAGATCCTGAGGCAAGGCGCGCAACCGAGACCTCCGGGAACTCCAAACGAACACAAACAAGGATGATCATCGGGTGTTCAAACGGTGACGTCCAAGTCTTGAGGACGGTCAAAAATGGGGTGTCTACAGTTGCCCCTCTTTGACAGAACTCGAAAGTCATAACAATAACGGGAGTGAATGTCAAAGCCCAGAGACGACCCATTTTTGACAAGGCCGAAGACTTAGACAAACATGCAAGACAAACAAGATATGCGCCCGAAGGCAAGGGCAAAATGCAAGACAATGCACGAAGCCGAGCATAACTTATGATCATGCAAAGAAAGCGGTAACGAAGCACACATGTAACAGTTTTAAGCTAGCATACACCAAGCTACACTACAATGCAGAAAGGATGTAAGAGAATTATGCAATTCTCGATACTTCTCACGCGGAGGATACAATACCTGTCCGGTTCGTCTGGTCCTACCAGCCACAAATGAACCGTATATACAATATCGTGCCTGCAAAGAAAACAAACTTAACAGGTATGATATTGTTAGCAAAATGCATGACAATGCAAGAATGAATGCAAAATGATATGCAATATATACAAAACAATGTATAAATAATGCAAATGAAAATGCAATGCAATTGAAACAATGCAAACTCTATGCAAACTATATGCAAAGCAATTGAATCATGATCCAATCATGAGCGGTTCGAAACCACACGAATGTCAAATAGATTGATGGAAGTGACAAGTCCGTCTACCATAGAACGATCAACTAAACTATGAGTAATGTAGACGGACACAAGAACAAGTATTGGGTGGAATGACATAAGTAGGGTAACGACCCGCTGGAGAAAGAACGATGATCCCAATGCCGGATGCAAAATTACACTACAATGTAATATAAACAATGGATATGGCATGCAGCCAAACCAAATCTTGCCTAGGAAAGGCATGTACGCATACGAGCCATGTCTAACACAGAAAAGGTGCCGCAACCTTCAAACCAACATACCAGCGTGGAATAGGCGCGTACACATGCAGAACTGTGTTTTGACGTGAAAAGTAAGGACACATACCAGACCAAGCTCAACATGGAAAGGCACAAGCCATAGATGGAAGGTGATGCAATGAATGTATGCAATCTATAATGTGACATGCATGGGGATGGAATAGATATGATGGATATGGCACGCGGGCCAAACCAAATCTTGCTTAGGGAAGGCATGTACACAAACAAGCCGCGTTTAACATAGAACGGTCACACAGGACTATGCTTTGACACGAGAAGTATGGGCACATACCAGACCAAGCTCAACATGGAAAAGCGCAAGCCATAGATGGAAGGTGATACAATGAATGCATGCAATCTATAATGCAATATCTACAAATATGCAGCCTGCTGGGGAAATGCAATGGATACAGGTGTAGTATTTACAGCGGATAAGGCTCGCGGCCAAACCTTGTTTTGCCTAAGAAAGGCATGTACACATACAAGCCACGTCTAACATATAACGGTCACACAGGACTATGCTTCGACGTAAAGAGTACAGACACATACCAATCCAAGCTCAACATGGAAAGGTGCAAGCCATAGGCGGAGGTGATGCAATGAATGCATGCAATCTACAATGCAATATCTACAAATATGCAAAGGAATGGATATTTACAAAAAATGCACGACAATGCAGTATGATGCGATCTGCTGGGGAAAATGCAATGGATGCAAGCCACAATGGAAATGTATGACAATGCATGTTTATTTTCTACAATGCACGACAATGCAATATTTACCATGTATGCATGACAATGCACTATGATGCAACGGCTATGATTGCAGCTTTCCCTATCTTACCAATAGGGCGACATACTAGGTTGGTTCAGTATCCAGAACTGAGGCGCAGACATGCTACCTCAACCTATGGGGCTTCTATACAGATTTCAAGCCGAGGATACACCCCTGGGTATTTAAACCAGACTCTAGTCTCGGAAATCCCGAACCTTTACGTTCTAGGCATAAGCCGTTCGAACTCTAGTTTCCACCGTCCTAGTTGGTCTTCTAGGAACTCACCGCAAACACAGGCAGGTGGCTTTACCAGACCACCGAAAGTCGTTCGGGCACGACAAACACCAAAGGAATTGCACCTTTAGAGGATTTAAGGTCTCCTAGACCGGGATGCAAAATGTATGCATGACAATGCATTTTTTTGTTGTTTTTTTTTGGAATGCAAATGATGCATGAAATGCATGTTGCATGGAATGCGCGACAACGCAAGTCGCTCGAAATGCATGACAATGCATGATTTTGTTGACGCGTGGCATCGTACGGCTTTAGATGCTTGACAATGCAAATGAACTGAGAATGCATGAGGGTGTATGATCTCGAGATGCGCGACAACGCGCGGCTTTTGAGACGCATGACAATGCAAATGAGCGGGTTTAAGGTCTCGCCAGACCATGCGTGTTTTTGGTCTCGCCGGACCGTGCGTGTTTAAGGTCTTGCCAGACCAGGCCGAATGTGATTTGAGATGTGATGCGTAAGACAGCGTGATAGAGTGCATGCCACATGCAATGGGATGCGCAAACAGTGTGACCGAAGGTCTTGCACTTCCCAAGGATTTAAGGTCTCCTAGACCGTGCGTGTTTTTGGTCCCGCCGGACCGTGCGTGTTTAAGGTCTCGCCAGACCATGCGGTGCATGACAATGCAAGTGAGATGCGCGTTATAACGCATGTATGTGCATGCCAAATGCAATGAGATCCGCAAAATAGCGCGATTGAAATGCGGTGCACAGGACAGTGCAACGCGCTAAACGGCGTAATTGAATGCATGCCAAATGCACAGGGGCAACTTTCGAGCTTTGTAAAAGCCAAAAGGATACAGAAAGGATACACCTTGCACTAATTTGAGTGCTACACGCAGAGGACGCGATTCGAGGTCAAAAACAAAGGCTGGTTGAGCGTCGGAGGGGCACTGTTTTGCCCTGTTTTAAGCAATGAAGGCTCTAGACCACTCATATAACCCAAGGAAAGGTGTAGGAGGCTTAAAAACCACTGTGGGAGACCACCGGATGTCCACCGGCCATCATAGTACATCACCGGCCATCCATCGGTCATCAAACAGTTCCATCGGCACAATATTCTGCCGACCGGCAAAATATATTGCCGACCGGCCAAAAGTGCCTGAATCGGGGGCAGACTTGACATTTCACCTCGGATCTTTTAAAATCGGGTTCCAAACCCTATTTCTTCACTTTCCCTTGGCCGAAATTTCACACACACTCTCTCTCTCTAGAGCGTTTTCCCCTCCTTGTTTCCTCGTTTTCTTCACGTTTTACGCCCATTTCGTCGTCGGATTCGCGATTCCCTTCGCATTTCGGACATTTTCAACCGATTAAAACTTCGTTTCGGTACGTCCTTTACTATTTCCGCCTTTTTGGGGTATGTTCCCCTCGATTTGCTCTCGATCTTCGTGCCTTTTTCCTATTCCGGCTTTTCCGGCCATTTTCCACCCTCTCGGGGTTGACTTTTTGGTTGACTTTCCATATTCCAGCCCGATTTTCATTTTTCCGGCTATTTTCCCATTACTCTTGACATGGCCGACGATATCCCACGCGGTGGGACTCCCCCGGATCACGAGATGGATCCCGGGGCCAAGCTCCTTCCTTTGAGCGAGCGCCCGTTCGACCCGGCGACCTACCGGCCGGCGATTCACGTTCTGTCCCCCGACGGACTGCGCCAGTTCAGGAGTTTTGACAGGGCGCTGGATCCCGAGCTTCTACTACGTAAGCCTGCCTCTCACCTATCCTTTGGCGCTTCCGAGGTAACATTTTTTCTCTGTTTTACATTCTGCAATGTAGAACTTTTTTACTATCAATCGTCATAGCTGATTACATTCTTTAATTGCTTTAGCTCAGATGCTCTGATACACTGTGCATTGTAGTTGATCGCAAACACACTTGCAACTGATATCTGTTCAAGACCGACACACGCACACACACTGCACTAGCCTTAATCACCCAAACACACGGCACACACCGTATTTCACTGCAAACTCACCGACACCCAGTATCTGTTTGAATCTGAAAAACTTGCACGCATGCTAAATTTGCACTGAACCACGCAAACACGCTGACGCATCACACGTTGTAGTTCACTGAAAACACACCGGCACTCGGTATCTGTTTGAATCTGAAAAACTTGCACGCATGCTAAATTTGCACTGAACCCCGCAAACACGCTGACGCATCACACGTTGTAGTTCACTGAAAACACACCGGCACTCGGTATCTGTTTGAATCTGAAAACTTGCACGCATGCCCAAATTTGCACCGAACCACGCAAACACGCTGACGCATCACACGTTGTAGTTCACTGTAAACACACCGGCACTCGGTATCTGTTTGAATCTGAAAACTTGCACACATGCTGTATTTATCTTAATTCTTCATGCGCTATAAAACTGGTGTATTTAGCATTGCTTTGCAACTGTGTCCTTGACAACAGGGGGATTCCCATATCGTCCGCGGGTATGGGAACATTGCCGCTCGAGACTGGTATGCAGAGCTACCCGAGGCGGTTCGCCACATTGTGGACCAGGCCAGTTTTGGCGCGTTCTGCAAGGGGCTATCCCGGCTCACTACATGCAGGCCTCTTCTCGCTGCTCTGGCGGAGAGGTGGTGGGACACCACTAACTCGTTCCATCTTTCTGCTACGGGAGACATGACAATGACTCCCTATGATTTCTCGATGCTCATAGGTATCGGGGTAGGGGGTGATCCGATCCCCTTTGACATTGATATGGACGAGTGGACCGCTGCTCAGATCTACTTGCTTGGTGCGGCGCCGCCTCTCGCCCGTCCAGGCTTTGTTCGTTATTCCTGGTTCAAGGTGTAGTTCAGGGTCCAGCTCGCGTTAGGGGAGGAGGCTCCGATGACTGATGAGGCTGTGGAGCAGTATGCGCGCGGCTTTCTGATGTTTCTCCTGGGGACTACCCTTTTCGCCGACCGGGTGAACACTGTGCCCCTCTACCTGCTCAGCGCACTGGTGGACATCAGGCAGATCTTACATTACGACTGGGGTGGCACCGCTCTAGCCACCCTTTATGGATATATGAGCTCAGTCTCCCGTGGCAGCGGGCAGTTGCTTGGAGGCTACTGGCGGGCTTGGGAGGTACGTCTTCTCCTTTGCTTTACATTTCTGCTCTACATTTTCTGTACTCTGTACTATACTCTGTACACTGCACACACTGTAGTCTGCTTTACACTTGCTGTATACTGTACACACGGCACACACATACTCTGCTTTACACTGACTGTACATTGCACACACTGTATACTCTGCACAATACACTGCACAACACACGGCTCTACCATTTCTGCTTTATTCTGTATTTTGCTTTATCTAATAGTCATACTTGTATCTGTTCTGCAGTTGTGGGTGTACGCCTACTTTCCCAGACTTGCACCTGTGCCAGATGTGGAGACCCCTCTGGTCGTCCCTTTCTCGCGCCGCTTCGACGGGAGATGCACGCGGAGGCCCCGAGAGACATTTAGCTTCTTCCGCCGCTTCTTCGACACTATCACCCCTGCTGAGGTATGTTTTACTTGCAGTTCATTTAAGCTTCGTCTTTCCACTGCATGTTTCAATAACAGTAGATAACAAACTGTATTTCATTTTCAGATCACCTGGCAGCCTTGGGCTCCTTTGCTAGCCGTGATGCGGGATCGGTTTGCCGGTGCCGATGAGACCTCGCGTTTCTGGATTCTGCTGGAGGGCCCGGTCTGTCGGGCTTGGTACCTGGGTGAGCGTTTCTTGCGTCAGACCCTGGGTTTACAGGAGCAGATAGTCCCGGTGCACCCTCCTGAGCATATGAGGGATACCGAGAGATTCACCGCCGATCAGATGACCGACTATACGATCGGCTGGGAGGCAGACGGCTTCAGAGGCGAGGGCGATTACTTGGAGTACGTCCGGACCTTCATTATGCGACCCTTGAGCAGTGGTCGGCGAGCTGAGGGGGCGAGGCCAGCGGCGCCGGCAGCTGGAGCGAGAGCGTCGAGGAGAGCTCGAGTCCGTGGTAGAGGCGAAGTTCAGAGAGGGCGGGGGACCGACTGGCCTGCTCTGCCCGCTTCACTGACTTTCAGAGGGCAGGGTGGGGCGACCTACCAGATCCCCTTCGCCCCTCCCCCGTCTGATCACGAGTTAGTCGGTGTCCCCGACTTGCCTCCGGTATGTATTACTGCATTCTTGTATAGTCGTTTCATTTCAGTTTATTTAATATTCCGCAGAATACTGATGTATCTGATATTTTTGCAGGCTTCCTCCGAGTACACCCGGCAGTCATTGGAGATGAATGCCTCCATGATGGGGATACTACAGCGGACCTTCAACCTCCTAGCCCTTTACAGCATTCCGGTATGTTCTTTCTGACCACAGCCTCAAACCATACACAAACTGCTTTGCATAATCTGATGCACGACACAACACTGGATACCCAGCCCTCACGGCACCTGATACACTGTACTCACACACTGCATCCTGCACTGATTCACTGCTCACAGCATACATACACTGTACGCATACACTGTATTCTGCACTGATTCACTGCTCACAGCACTCACAGACTATACTCAT
Organism: Camellia granthamiana; assembly: GCA_036172215.1. NCBI lineage: Eukaryota > Viridiplantae > Streptophyta > Magnoliopsida > Ericales > Theaceae > Camellia > Camellia granthamiana. The sequence goes on from CM069916.1 coordinate 35,076,405, forward strand.
ACACTGCATTCTGCACTGATTCACTGCTCACAGCATACATTCACTGTACTCATACGCTGTATTCTGCACTGATTCACTGCTCACAATATTCTGATGTATTCGCCTTTCATGCTTTTTCAGCCTCCCTTCCAGATTCCTCCGGTGGGTGGTGCTCCGGCTGGACCTCCCATTTCTACCCGAGATGGCAGAGTATATCCCCGCACCAGAGGGGGGTGCACCCATGTCAGGAGCAGCTCACGGGCTCCAGTTCCAGATGACGAGTCTGAGGTAGAGACAAAGGCGGAGGCAGAGTCGTCGGAGGAGGAGACCGGTGATGGCTCGGACTCGGGCTCAGACGGTGATGCTCCTGGTGATGCTCCTGGACTTCTGCCCAGGAAGAGGGCGAGGACGGATCCCCAGGTGTGAGACCATTGATGCTGCTTCAGATTTTTGCTACTTTTTCCTTTTTTTTTACTTTTCCTCTTTTTGGTTGGATTACCTTGTACTGCCGCAGGCAAGTTTTGTTCCCAAAACTTTGTACTTGAAAAAGATTATATGAAATGAAACAAACTCTTTTTTGTCTAAAAAAAAGTGTTATATCTGTACATTCCATACTTTGTACTGCATTACATCATATTACACCTCAAATGCAAATGGAATCGATCTGTTGTCTGAAAATTGAGCACTTGCACTGTGATAATCGGATAACCAACCAACTAACAGCAAACAACTCATACAAACCACTGCTCAACCTGGACACACAGCCTATACTCTGTTGGGGATCAGTCTGCATACGGTCCATAACACAGCACTCGGTTCATTCTACACACAGCGAACCCTGAACAAACAGCCCAATCTGACAAGACGGACCACAAAACTGAAACGGTTGAAGTTGAAACACGCTTGGATGTCCCAGATTTCCTTTTCTTCTCTTGCTTCGCATAAAATGTGGAGAATGGCACAGCACTCCGAGCATAAACGATTTTTTTTGGAAAAGGGTTTCACAACCGGGGTATCGAGCCTACGACTAAACACAACGAAGGGACTCGAGTGGAGAAAACAAAAGGCGCATGTCCTGAACACAATGAGACGCGCTCGGAAAAGACTCAAAACAAAAGTTGAGACCGACAAATCAAAAGATACGACACACGGACATGTTTATAGAAACAAAAGACCTCGGATTTCAAGGAGCCAGTTCCTCCGGGTATGTTCCCACCCTTTCTGATTTGTGATTCTCACATTACTCGGCCCTCAGGCTCGGTTTTTCTCTCAAAACCCTCTTCTTACTTTTTCTCTCAACTTACACCTCTCTATTCTTCATTCTCTCATTTTTTATCCCTCCCCTGGGTGGTTGATAGATGAATAGGAAGTCGTGGGTTTACGCCCAACACTGTTAGCTCACGGCTATTTCTTTCGGCGTTGTTCAATCGAGGTTCCGGACAGGGAAGACCTCTTCCGGCGAATAGGGTGCCTTTCTGGCAAGTATGTGGACGGCGGGGGAAAGACAGAACACCTGACTCAACTGTGCCCCTATTTCATCATTCTGACTGTTTTTTTTTTTTTTTTTAAATATAGTTTTGACCAAAATGAGAGCCGGATTAACATACTTGTTCAATTTCTGATTCGAAAATCATGCCAGTCAGGCCATGAGCACTGAAAATTTTCCTTCTTGGATCCCAAAAATGGTCCAGTTTTAGAAAAATGGAATAGTTTTCGAGAAAATAGTCAACCTCGGTAAAAATTTTCAAAAACTATTTTCGCAAACAGCCAATGTTTAAACGAACACAGAACCTACCCTCGAGATGCGCAACCTCGGATCGGAGGCAATGGAAGATTGCCCCTGGCTTGAAGGGGGGGACATGGCAACAGAAAGTTGCCCCTGGTTTGGATGCCAACTCAGGGCAACTTGGGGTAATGCATGGCAACGGAAAGTTGCCTCTTGTTTGGATGGTGCCGCAGCATTTTATAAACGGCCTTTGTCAGTGATGACTGAGCTCCGAAGACGATGGTCTGAACCAATATATGGACACAGTCACTGTGAAGGCGATGGTGGCTGGACTTCAAGACGAAGTTGCCTACGTATCCCAGACATGGGAATCAAGCCTACGTAGTTCACGATTGTCACAACCGAGCTGCCGGATGCAGAGAAGGCAAAGATGATTGAGACCATTACATGGACTGAGGCGCTATGAAAGCGTTGGGGGCTGGACTTCAGGATGAAGTTGCCTACGTATCCCAGAGATGGGAATCAAGCCTTACGTAGTTCGGGTTAAGGTACACTCGGGTATTTTAACCTTCACTTTTTCAGGCTCTAACTTTTGCCAAGGTACCCGATGCGGGTTTTCGACCTTGCGAGCTTTGCTTTTCTTTTTCTTTTCAATTCTTTTCTTCTTTTTTTTCTTGATATTCTTTTCTTTTCTTTTTTTTCTTTTTCTTCTTTTTTCTTTTTTTTTGTATTTTTCTTTGCTCTAACTTTTGCCTGGGTCGCCCTTCTTGGTTTTTTGGCCCAGCAAGCCTCTCAAAGGGTAAAAGTGTAACAAGTCCATGCCAAATGGTTTTAGGGTTTTGAAGCCATCCGTATCCAGGAGAGTGGCTATTGTGTTGACTTGCAGAAGAGTCCATCACGGTTGCTTCACGAGTCTCTTCCGGTGAGATCTAATCTTCTTAACCTGAGTTTAGTGCCTCTTGCCCGAGGGTTACTTCGAGTTGGGCCACACGGGCTTTACATGGCGGTTGACTGTTGAACGTTTTGAACAGATTCCAGGTTCGAAACAGATAGGTTGAATTTTGAGGCTGAGAGCAATCCTAGGCTGCACAATCTTAAGAGCAATCCCACACAAGTCTTCACAGGACTGCGCAAAACATTTTGTTTTTGAAAGTTTTTAAGAAAGCGACAAATCGCTTGCGCTAAAGATAGTGTGGAACCAGTCTGGATCAAGCCAGGGTCCTTCTCAGTACTCACGCTGATAGGCATGATTTCATTCATTAAAAGGCTCAACATGCTCCTCTTTCTCTCAAAATGATCAAAATTTTGCAAAACCCGAGGAATTCCTTCCTCTTCGTTTTTATCACCGCAGTGTTTAAAAAAAGGGTTTTTGGAAAGCTTTAGGTCATTACAATGATTTTCAAGGCACAAGAGAACATGTGGAACGTACTACTGTTCTATTCAACATCTCGGGCACAACTAGCCCAAAACAGACAATAAGCACGGAAACATGATAGCCGTAGCTGTTTCATTCAAGCTTCTCGGATGCAACTGGCTCCACGGCAGAGACAGACCCAAAAAGGAAAGCAAAAGGATAATTACAAAAGCGGTGTTCGAGGCAACAGCCCCAGAATCACCTGGTATTCTGTACAAGGGGACTGACCCACTACAACAAGACAGACCTTTAAGCAGAAGAACTGACTCAAAAACAAAGAGACGGACTCAAAACAAAACAAAAGACTGACTCGACACCCAAGTCAGAATTTACAAAACTAGCATTCGCAGATGCTCAAAACATGCGTGCCAATCGCCACATCAAAATATCGGGCACTGCCTGCAGGTGGTCCGACCCTGATCACATACCCACAGTATCTGCATCCTCAAAATCCAATAACTGGGTAGTAACGGATTTGGCTGAGGTGGGCGGGAGGATAACCTCGTTGTCAATCAAATCTTGCACCTCATGACGGAGGCGGAAGCAATTATCGGTAGCATGACCAGTTTGCTGGCGGTACGCACAGTACAGAGCAGCATCATGTGTAGCAGGAAGATTCTTTGGGAGAGGCCGAGGCTCCAAGGGTTTAAGATGCCCCCTCTCGGCCAGGATTTGAAGTGCCTTGGACAACAGCATGTAAAGGGCGTGAAAGACCCTGCGCCCTCGGGGCAGGTACTTCGTATTCTTGCTAGACGCACCAGCGAAAGGGTCGGCAGGTGCGGCCTTGACTTTCTGATCTTTCCCAGGTACAGGGTTGGGAATGGGAGGAACTGTTCTGGCATGACGGGGCCTATCCCGGTTTTCTGATTGACTTAAACTACCCTTAGGTGGAGTGGGGAAAACATCGTCCACAGCTTTTGTCATAACTGCAGATATCTGTTGCTTGTTCATCCCTCCGGCTTTCAAAGCCTCGACTGCCCACAGCAGTTGTTCGATAGGATCGGCATCTGCCTGCATTTTGCCTTTGTCTCTGGCCTCAGCCTGATCTAGGATTTGGGTTGGTACGTCGTTGTTATAGCTGGAGGCCATCTCCGGTTGGCTAAGTTCAATCACAATCCGTTCCAACAGCGGGGGCTCCTAGGGTATAAAACTCCCGGCATATGGTGCGGCTGGTAGTGAAGCTGACATCCCGTAAGCGAGATCCGCCACGGATCTCTAGAGATCACCTATCATCCCCATTAACTTGAATGTGGTGGGCTCGCGAGCCTGATATAGCTGGGGGGTCCAGACCGGGTGCGCAACAGGCGACCTGGGTGGGTGTGGCACATCGACATTGGTCCCACTTTGCGGGGTGATTTCTTAATCTAATGCGGCTGTCATAACCACAATCTCTTCTGAATTCTGCGTCATCATAAGTCCTGCCTCAGCGAGGAGAAACACTAGCTGTCCCGGATCAACTCTCTGGACTGAAATTAAAAACATGCAGCATTTCAGCCTAAACAGATCAAACACAGGTGCAGCCGATCAACTGTACTCTACTACCGATCACTGTTTCCCCAGAATTGCTGTCCCAAAACACTGAATCGGATACCCACAGATATAACAGATTCTCGCAAACTGACATTGATGCCCTCAGGCTTGATACTCAATCTTGCAAACTGATACGTGCGTTCCTGTAGAGATACACTCTAAAAGCACATAGCATGTAAAAGAGAGCCAAAACACCCCTATGTTGGGGTAGGGTTTCCCTGTCCTATTTTGTCAGGAGCTAGGGTTTCACTATGCACGTAGCGGTTTCAAACAACCTACATCGGGTAAGCAACCTGTCCTAGTTTGGAATGGTCACTATGGATTCCGAATATGCACTAGGTCGAATGGTCGAAAAGGGTGCCCCGGTAAAACCGGGATTTGTGTTCCCATGCTGTCAGAGCCCATAACCGGTCAGCCTTATAGTCATGCCTTGACAAGACAAGCCTCCAGCAAACCGTTCAGGAATGGCAGATGGCAAACACGGTGTCCTAGGCGCACCAATGCACATGCAATGCAAAGAGACACATAAATGAAATCAAAACAAGATATCACGAGTTCGAGTCAAGCTCTCTAATTTCCCCAGCGGAGTCGCCAGAAACTATAGACAAGCTCGCGAGGGACCCCGCGCTGCACGCTACAGTTCGGACTCGATTTGTGTCACGGTTCTTAATCTGAACCAAAGAGTCCAAATCCGGCAAATCGTTTTGAGAAAAACAGATTTTTTGAAAAGAAGTGCCAAACATGGACTGCTTTGCCAGATACAGAGTCGCCACCTAAATATTTTATTTTGGGAAATTTAGGAAACCCTGACTCGGTGCCAAAGGCCACGTGTCCGTCATCACCAAAGTTGCCTCGGCTCGGGAGCTTGGGTACGATCGGGGAAGGTCAGCTATGAGCACCTCCTCTCGCCCGGTCCGAAGACCAGCCTCTACTAATCATGATATCTAATTTTGAAAACGTTATGTGTTCTTATTCCGGTTATTAGCCTAGAATTACTATGTTATGCGCACAGCAAACAAGTATAGACCAAATCGCCTAAATTGGAACAAAACATTTCATGTTCGTGTTTAAAAATGGTTTGCTACTCGCAAGTAGGCTAAAATGTAGGTTTTGCCACTCTCGAGTGGGCTTTAGAAAAGATGGTTTTGCCACTATCTAGTGGGCTTACAGTTTCAATGCATTTATCCCAATTTAGGCAATTCGACCTCCATCCACAGGCATTCAAGCAGTTATATCACATAAGCAGCTAGCCTCATGGTAATCATGCAATTATGGCAACACTCACACGCATGCGGTATGCTAAAGCATAAAAGCTTACCTAGTACTCCAAGCCAAAACAGAAACTAGTTAGTAATCAATGCATGATCCTAGTTCATGTTAAGTGGCTAATGCATCACAGGCAAAATGCAGCTATAATAGGCTCGGCTATCCTAGATATGGCATGTGAAATGCTGCAATTAACAAGTACTCATCTTGGAATTTGAAACACATATGCAGTTAGCATGATGTGCCGAGCCCGGTGCATGGAAAACAGATATATGGATGCACGCATGCATAACATAAGGTATGCTAATTTAAATATGTTCTAATACTAACCATCAAAGCAGGTAAGTAAAAGGGAGAAAGAAGTGGGGGTTGGAAGACATGCACACACACACCCACACTTATTACAGATTCGCCCTCACTCGGAGGGACCAAAATAATAATACAAATTAATTAACTACGCAAGCTAATTGAATATTACAAATCACCTAATTAATTAACAAATTAACTAAGCTAGGAAAAACAGTAAACCGCCTCGGGAAGAGGGCCCAATGCATGCATGCTCGGGTCCTGCTCGGAAGTACGCTGCCATGCATAGACTGCCTCTGTTTTCCCTGCTCTGCCCCTCTGAAGACTGCCAAAGTCTCAGAATTGCTTCCCTGGACATTGGGAGATACCACCGGCTGAGTAGATTTGCCACCGGCAGTGGGATGTGGTCATCGGCTGAGAATGTGTCCATCGGCCACCAATTTATTGCCGGTCGGCACTGAACACTGCCGGTCGGCAAAGAATGACTGCAGAACCTGTTTGACAGCAGCAGAGGACAGAGCCTTGCATGGCAATGCAATTCAAGCCATATATGCACCAACCAAGCTCCTTATCATGTGTATGACTCAAAGGGGTATGGTCCTTGGTTCTCGGACCATCAATCGCGCATTTCAATGCGTGATGGCCCAAGAGACCAAGTGTGCACATTTCATTTCAAATGTGATTGTAGACACCCCATTTTTGACCGTCCTCAAGACTTGGACGTCATCGTTTGAACACTCGGTGATTATCCATGTTCGTGTTCGTTTGGAGTTCCCGGAGTTCTCGGCTACGCGCCTTGCCTCAGGACCTCCGAACTTGACCGTTTTGTGTCTGGTTTTGCACCAAACACCTGTGTTTTGCCTTTGAGGGGCAGGGAATGCCTTGTGAGGCATCCCCACACACCACCGACTGTGTCTAGAGGCCACCGGCTGGTTGTTGTTGCCACCGGCACTGTTTTGTGCCGGTCGGCACTCTTTTGTGCCGGTCGGCACTTGTTTTGGCAAAATGACCATTTTGCCCTGCCGACCACTTTACAGCTGCTTTATGAGATATTTTCAGACAGCTGTTTAGCTCTTTCTTCCCCTCCATACACGTGTATGGAGGGGATAAGCCTTTGGTTGACTTAGCTTGTAAACTTTGGTTGCCTATAAGAGAAGGCCTTCTCTCTTGGCTCAAGGGTTAGAAAATTTGGAGAGTTAGACATTTTAGGAGAGGAAGAAGCTCTGGTTTTAGGTTAGGTTTTGTGTATCTATCCTATCTCTCTCTTTCTCTCTTGTTTTGTACACTAGGTGTTTGTGACTTACTTTTGCACATCAACACCTAGTGTTTCACCTTCCCCTTGGAACTGAGGTGCTAAGGGCTTGTTCTTGGTGTTCTTGGCTGGTTTGAAGCTTAAGGAGGCATCAAGGTCATCATTGTTGAAGATAGGCTACAAGGGTGAGAAACTTGCTTTATATTCCCCATTCTTGCACTCCATTTTTACCTATCTTTAAACAGTTTTTGTGCTTAGTGATTAACACATAAAAGTTCTGTTTTTTAACTCTCTTCATTGTTTATTAAGAGTGCTTGGTGGTTTGGGTAGGTTTGACCACCCTTAGGCCTTGAAAAGGCCACTTTTTGTGCCATTTTGTGAGAGATCCAAGACTTTGGTGTTAGGATCTCTTCACCACTGAAATCTTGAGGGATTTCAGTGGTGGAGATGATGCCATAGAGTCTCAAGAAGGAGAGGGCCACCCCCTCTCCTTGATGTCCTTGAAAAGGGCAAGATTTGGCCTCTTGAGAGAGCATTATGCTTGGTTGTTTGTTGAGCATGTCTTAGCTGCATTTTATGTTTATTATGCCCTAACATGACATTGCTAAGTCTTGGTTTTAGCACTCTTTGCATGCCTTGCATAGTTGCTTTGTAATGCCTTAATAGTCCCTTAACATGCCTAGGTTGTGTGCCTCTATTTCTAGCATGTTTTAGGCTTAGATCCATGAAGCTTGTATGCTTATTTTGCCATGCATGAGGTCTGTCCATGCTTGTTTTGGTCGGTCTTGACTTGTATCTCATAGCTCCTTTGCATTTGGCTTGTTGGCCTTAAGAGCATGAGTGTGTAGCATGTCTTGCTTGCTTTACTTTCAATGGTTTGGAACCATTTAATATGCTATTTCAGACCCTTTGGTGTGCTTGTATGCTTGCCTTAGTAGCCTCTTTAATGCTTCAAAAGCATGTGTTGTATGCTCCATGTTTTGGTCATGTTGCATGCCTTTGGTTTCAAGCCTCTTAGATGCCATCTAGGTACACCCTTGGCCTTGCTTAGGTCTGCCCTTGACCTGTTTTGAGCCCCCTTAGCCTTGTGAGGCTTGGTGGACTTGGCCTTGGTTCAAGCCTACATGGCTTGCCCCAAGTACTTGGCCCCCTTTTGCATACATTTGCTCATCTTGTTTAACATGATTTGGCATCATTTTATAGCATGATTTCAGAGCTTAACTTGCGTGCTAATTGTCCATGTTTGGTCTCTTCAAGTGTGCTTAAGAGTTGCCATGTTTATGCCTTAGGTTTGGACCATAACACTTGCATGTGTGTGTGTGTGTTTAGTCTCTATTTCTAGGCACTTTGGCCACTGTTTTAGGCCTACCTAGGGCTGCCTAATTCATGTTTAAGTCCATCCTCTATTTGGTTTGCATGCTTACCTTGCATGTTTGCTTGTATGCTTTGCATAAGTGTATTGCATAGTCCATGTTGCATGCTAGATAACATGCTTAGGGTTGCATTGCATTAGCATGCATGCTAAGCCTCTTGAAGTGAAGTATGATGGAGGTTTGGCACCCTTGTTTGTTTGTTTGCATTGCATACATTTGAAATTAAAGTTGCATTCTTGGTTCTTTGGGCCATTATGCATGGAAATGCGTGATTGTTGGCCCGAGAACCGAGGCACATCTTTCTTTGAGTCAAAAACATGATAAGGAGTGTGTTTGGTGCATACATGCTTTGAATTACACTGCCATGCAAGTTGTGTCCTCTGCTGCTGTGAGTTGCAGGTTTTTGCAGGCATTTTGTGCCGACCGGCACTGTTAAGTGCCGACCGGCAGCAAATTGGCAGCCGATGGATGAATTCAGTGGCGGTGGCCACATCCTTCAGCCGGTGGTATTCTTCCCCAGCCGGTGGTGATCTCCAGTGCCCAAGGAAGTATTCCTGAGACTTTGGCAGTCTTCAGAGGAGGATAGCAGGGAAAACAGAGGCAGACTAGGCATGGCAGTACAATTCCGAGCGAGTCCCGAGCGCGTGCTGCATCCGGCCCTCTTCCCGAGGCATTTACTGCTTTAATTAGATTAATTAATTCGTTTAATTAATTTAGTGACTTTGTAATATTTAATTAGCTTGCGTAGTTAATTATTTGTATTATTTATTCGGTCCCTCCGAGTGAGGGCAAACCTGTAATAAGTGTGGGTGAGTGGTGTGTATGTCTTCCAACCCCCACTTCTTTCTCTCTTTTATTTACCTGCTTTGATAGTAGATTAGGGCACGTTTATTTTAGCATACCTTATGCTATGCATGCGTGCATCCATGCATTTGTTTACATACACCGGGCTCGGTACATCATACAAACTGCATCGTATTTTCAATTCCAAGTTGAATACGTGGATTGAATGATTGCATTTCACATGCCATCTTAGGGTTAGCCGAGCCTATCCTAATTACATGTTGTATGTGTTGCATTAGTCACTTAACATGAACTAGGCCATGCATGTTTGCTAACTAGTTTATTGTTTTGGCACGGAGTACAATGTAAGTATTTATGCTTTAGCATCTCGCATGCGTGTGAATGTTAACATGACAGTATGCTTACCATGCGGCTAAGTGCTTACATGAGATAAACTGTTTGAATGCCTGTGGGTGGAGGTTGGATTGTCTGAGTTGGAAAAACTCGTTGAAATCCGTGTTTTAGCCTACTTGCGAGTAGCAAATTCCAAAGCGTTTTCTAAACCAACGGATATGCAATGTTTATTTCCAAATTAGGCAATCTAGTCTATACTTGTTTGCTGTGCGCATAACATAGTAATTCTAGCTAAATAATTGGAATAAGAACGCATAAAGTTTTCAAAAATGGATATCATGGTTAGTAGAGGCCGGTCTTCGGACCGGGCGAAAGGGGGTGCTCATAGCTGACCTTCCCCGATCGTACCCAAGCTCCCGAGCTAAGATCACTTTGGTGATGATGGACACGTGGCCTTCGGCACCGAGTCAGGGTTTCCTAAATTTCCCCATTTTAAAATATTTAGGTGGCGACTCTGTAATCTGGCAAAGCAGTCCATGTTTGGCACTACTTTTCAAAAAATCTGTTTTTCTTCAAAACGATTTGCCAGAGGTGGACTCTTTGGTTCAGATTTGGAACCGCAACACAAAAGGGAGTCCGAGCTGTAGCGAGGTCCCACGCGGGCGTTGTTACAGTGATGCAATGCACATAATCACATAAGAGGGCCAACCTCTATCACACTCACTTCAAGAGGCCAAGCATGTACATTGATGCAATGCAATCCTAAACATATTAGCTAGCATGCAACATGGATTATGCACAAACATGCAACGACATGTTAAGTAGCTAAAGGAGAGAATACATGCCAAATGTATTACAACCTAAACATGCAACAACACATCATGCAACTCAAGCAATGCAACAAAATGCAATTACACATGGCATGCAACATTATGTGAAATGGAGCAAACATGTGATAATATGCAAGGCATGCATGTAACAACATGAGAGGATGGCCTTACACTAATTTGGACAGCCCTATACTAGTCATAAAACAGTGGCCAAAGCCAAGGAAAAGAAGGCCAAAATGCATAGAAACATGTAAGCACACATGATCCAACACTTAGGCATACACAATGGCACAAACATGAAGCATGAAACACCAACTCTTGAAGCATCAAAAGAGCCATGAAATGCAAGCATACAAGCATGCTAAGTGGACTGAAATGACATGGTGGATGGTTCCAAACCACTAAATCAATGCAAGAATGGCATGCTAGGAGGGCCAAAGCTTAAGGCATACAAGAGGGATCACATGGTGGCTATACAAAGCAAGGCATGAATGACTCTAATGACCTAAAACAGTCCCTTAGCACACCAAATCATGCAAGTAAGCTTCACAAAGCTTGGCCAAAACACAAAAGCATGATAGTCTAAATGCTATGCATGTATTGAGGCAAATCATGACATTACAAGGTAGGTATGCTAAGCAAGCATGATGTACCAAAACCAACTTAGTACAAAGTTATATCATGGCAATATAAGCATAAAATACAGCCATGGCATGATCAATAAACACTCAAACATGATGCTCCCTCAAGAGGCTAAAATGCCTTTTTCAAGGACAACAAGGAGAGGGGGGTGACCCCCTCCTTCTTAGGACCTCAAGACACCATCCTCACCTCTGAAATCCCTCAAGATTTCAGTGGTGAGGAGGCCCAAACACTAGGGTCCCGGAGCTCACACAAAATGGCTCAAAACAAGGGCCAAACAAGCCTTTAGAGGGGTCGAACCTCCTCAAAGCTTAAAGCACTCTTAACAAAATATTTAGAGGGCCTAAAAATAGAACTTTTTTATGTTATATGCTAAACACAAAAACAGTTTTAAGATGGTCAAAAATACAATGCAAGAAAGGGGTAAAAGGGGTAAGATTGTTACCCTTGAAGAACCTCTTCACAAATGATGGACCAGCAGCCCCCTTGAGCTCCAAACTAGCTTCAAAGTTCCAAAACAAACCTCAAGGACCTCAGTTCCAAGAAGATAGTGTGATGGTGGGTGTTTGTGTGCAATCCTAAGGCTAAAACACACACAAGAGAGGGAGATAGAGATAGGTTAGATACAAAGACCAAACCCTAATCCAAACTCTCTGAAAATATTGTCTCTCTCTCCTCTCTAAGTTGTCTCACCCTAATGCCAAGAGAGGAGCCCTCTTCTTATAGGCAAACCAATCTTGCAAAGCTTATTCAACAAGCTTGTAAGAAGGCCATCCCTCCATACACGTGCATGGAGGGGAACAAAATGCAAGACAGCTATCTTAAAAAATCTGCAAAAGTAGATGAACAGTAGTCAGCCAGCCAAAAATGTCATTTTGACAAAATTGATGGCCGACCGGCAACATACATTGCCGATGGCATAAAGCCCTGGCCGGTGGCCTCTAGCCACGGCCGGTGATGTGTGGCCGTGGCCTTTAAGGTTAACACATTCCTCGGTGTTGTGGTCGTGGCCCTGATGGAAACGACAGTAGGAAGGAGACCATGAGGGTTATGGTTATTTCAAGTTGTAATCTCGCTGGATTTGGTTTAAGACTTGTTCCGTGGGGGAGTTGAGATGTGTGTATCGTTCAAACTGACCGAGCAGTTGGGTAGGTGCCGATTGGTCAGCTCGAGCAGTTCGGTCGGTATATTGAGGTGTTTGCTGTGTGTATTGGGTGGTTCTGGTTTCAGATTCTTTTCTCTTCTCTCTGAGGGTTGGGTTTTTGGTTGTGGAGTCTTGGCAGGCGGCCAGAGAATCTTCAGCATTTATGTATTTTTGAGCTTTGGAAATGAGGGTTGCCATGCAGGTTAGAGGGTTTTTGGAGAGGGAGAAAATGAAATCGAATGATCGTAAGCCAGCCATAAAAGCCGTGAGAATAACCTCGCCGTCGTTTTCCGCCACTTGCAAGGCTTCGATGTTGAAACGGGTGAAAAAGCTACGTAGTGACTCCCCCTTCGTCTGACAGATGTTGAGGAGCTGGGTTGCCGGACGTTACTGGCGTTGGGCACCAATGAAGTGGCTAAAAAATGAGTCACTTAGGTGTTGGAAAGTAGAGACGGAGTTCGTCGGCAGCTGACTAAACCACAGTTGGGTCGACCCTTTAAGCGTTACGGGGAAAGCCCGACACATAATCTCATCGGGGAATACATGGAGGACCATCAGAGTCCTGTAGGTCTCCAAGTGGTCGACTGGGTCCGTTGTGTCGTCGAAGGAGTCGATCGAGGGCATTTTGAACTTAGGAGGTAGGGGTTTGTCCCTAATGGAGGCGACGAACGGTGAGTTGGCTGTTGTAGAGGGTTTATTCTGCATGTTCTGCATGACTCATTGAAGCTGGAGTTTCATGGCTCGGAGTTCCGCATCCCAGATAGGGACGTTGTCACCACCAGAATGGAATGGAGGCTGAACACTACTGGCCTCTCCCTTGGGAGCACGTGCTTGGGTTAATGGATGTAGACCCCGAAGTAGCGGGTTCATGTCTTGGGGAGGGGATCGCGAGCCCTCCAAGTTGGAGGGGTGGGCTTGTCGGAAGTGTTGGCTCAGGGTTCGTTCTTGGTTAAGTGGGATATCTTGTGGTGGTGGAGGAGGCACAAGGAGGCCTCGCTAAAACAAAGCATTGATCAAGGCTTGGTTTTGTTCGGCTAGGCGGTTGATGCTGTTAGTGAGTTCTGTGAAGTACTGAGGTGGGTTGTTCAGGTTAGAAGGGTCGGCTTGGGGGTCAACAACGTTGTATTAAGAAGTCATGGATCTAGTTGTGACCATCCACCTTGGTGGGTGGCAGGTAGGGATTATCGAGAATGGGTCTCTGGCAACAATGAGCACAATTATCACACGGAGTGGAAGATTCCCACAGACAGCGCCAACTGATGATACCACTCGTCCCAAAGGAATGGGTCGGGCTGATCCAGGCCTCCCACGTCGTCGTCTCGCTGGGCCCACTGAGGAACCTGCATAATAGTCCAACAAGGAACGAGAGTCCCCCGGCGAACCCTCCGACGAGCAAGTTAGTGAAGAGAAATCAACGAAATATAGAGATAGAATGGTGATAAAGAACTTAACCTTCTCTTTATCTTAGAAACCTGCTTATATCCTTTGTTCATCATTTCCTTGTCTACTCCGACTTGTCATGTTGGCCGAAAGTCTATGTTCTAGCTTGCCTTGTTCATGGTGAGGTTGTTCTGTTCCGACGTGAAGGGATTATCGCATTAAATGCTGCAGAGAACCTCATTAATGGCTGATGTGTGGTATAATAACTCTACAGGATCTTTGTCTACTTATGTGGCTGGTTCTTCTCTTGACACGTGTTTAGATATCATTGGTCCTTGGTGCAACGTTGGGCTCCAGCAATGTTAGGTTTTAGTATTTGAATTATGTATTGGGCTCTGAGTGGTGGGCCAAAAGCCCCTATAGGCCCACCTATGTCAAACATAATTATAATATATGAAATAATAAATAATTTTTAATACATAAAAATACTAGTTTTAATTATTTGACTGAAAATCTGAAAGAATTTAGAAATAGACCACTAAGATTGCATGCATGGGTACCTATAATTAGACAAAATCCCAATAAGAAACATGCTAAGATCATTCGCCAATGCATTTAAGTTTCGCAAAACAAAAAAAAAAATGGAAAATTAAGACTGCTTACACTATTTATTGAATTCTACTGTTGAATAAGGAATATATTTGGTCAACCCTAACTAACTTGAAGATTCCGTCTATAAAAGACAACCCCTACTAAGGCTTTGTTTGGGGTATTTTAAAAAAGTCAAAAAGTCACTATTCTATTTAAGTCATATCATCTTATTTAAGTCACATCACATCTCTACCACATCACTTCAAACCTAACCTATACACAACCCATATTTCACAAAAAGTCAAAAAGTGCACTTATTTAGATCATCCCAAACCACCCCTAACTTGTTATTTGAGACACCATCCATTATTTTTAATTAAAAATAAATAAATTTAAAAATTGATGAACCTGCATGTTGGAAATTAAGTTTGCATTTGGTTTAGTTTTGAAATTGTGATTCTCTTTTTGGAGTTGCGATTTGAATGTGGAATTGTGAGTTGAGTTTTGAGTAATTGAAAATTTGTTTGATTATGAGTTTTGAAATGAATTTTTGAATTTTGAATTTTGAAAAGAGCAGATTTAGTTTACCCAGTCATCCGCTTGGACATCCAGTCGGTTGACCGGAACAGTATAGTTTTTATTTTTATTTTAATTTTTTTTGCAACTTGCTATTTGAAAATAAAATAAAATATTTATATTTGTTTTAGATATTTTTTAAATATAGAAAATAATTTTTTTTAGATTTTTTATAACAAGAATTTAACAATCCCATCACTAACATTCTTTAACATTATATCATTAAAAGAGTTTTGAAAAGAATTTTGAATTTTGAATTGTGAATTTTGAGTTTTGAATTTTGAGTTGTGTGTTTGGTTATGAGTTTTGAAATTAATTTTTAAATTGAGTTTTGAGTAATCTTGAGTTGTATATTTGGTTATGAATTTTGAAAAGTGATTTGAAAAGTTTACCTTTGCAATCATGATTCCAAAGACAAACCAAATGGAGTCTAAGATTCTTGAAGGAATGAGCCACAACTTGCATAAAGTCAACTTGTAATTTATCTTTGAGATGTGAATAGGGGTGCTTGTGGTTCGGTTACAATTAGGGAACTTCCAATCTGTCATTCGTCCGCCAGATTGGCAGATTGAAAAAAATTGATCCTTATCCGTCTTCCAGATTGGCGAATGCAGATTGAGCAGATTGGCAGATGGATACGAATCGGTTTGTGATGAATTCCAAATTCAAATCAAGAATCAAATAGAGAGAGAAAAGACAAATGCTCCAATTAAGGGTAAAACCCCTAAGGGTTAGAGAGAGAAACCAAACTCTACTCCAATCTCAATGTATATTCTTTATTCCAAAAACTAAGTACAAATGGGTATTACATCTCCTATTTATAGACTACAACTGATGGACTATTTAATACAATTAACCTAACTATATTTTACTACATCAGACTCTCTCTCTTTGAAGAATCTTGTCCTCAAGTTTAAGTAGCAACGAAGTGTGCTCAATGTAATCCCATGCATTGAACCTGAGATAAAGAATAGACACTACATCTCCATGCTCAACACAAACATAGCTTTCTCAATTCATCATTCCTTGAATATAGGTAACTACATCCTTAGCTAAACAACCATAGGTGTAGACTGATAACCCCCATCATGCCCTCCATATACTCTTGCTAAAGCTTGGACAAACCTCCATTTTCTTGAGCCTTCATCTCTAATTAGCACACTAGTGCAAAGACATACTCATTCAATCGGAATGAGACCAACAAACTATCAAAATGATAGTTTCCAAAGCCACGATAAAGAACAAGACAAAAGATGAAAGGATCAACTATGCATCCACTAGGTGAGAACCATGTAGGAGAAGCTAATTAGGAGTGAAATTCTACATTGCGTTATTCCTTTTGTCTTTTAGACACAACCAGCAAATGAGTATCACTTCCGTCAGCTTACTCAACTCAAGCCAATGTCTAAAGGAGGCATGAAAGAGTCCCAACAATAAAGCTTTAAAAAATGTTGAATACATCTTCAAAGAAACTCTTTGAAGCTTTAAAAAATATATATCATAGTACCTAATCCAAGGCATAAATTGTTACTCATTTGTTTCAACTCATCTATTTGATTATGAGTTTGATTTGATTAACATCATTGATCCTTCTAATTAAGAGATTCATCACAATATCTTCACCGAAATTCGCAGCACAAGCTCTACCTTGGCCATCGCTTCGACCATGACCCCAATTAACCATTGACACCAAAGACAACCTAATCCAGCAAAGCAACATAATTCAACAAGTATGCTAGTTTATAGAACAGTGAAACCACACAATATGATTACCCAAAGCAAGAAATGGAACTCAGCAGTTAAAAAGAAATTCCAGGCACAATTTGCACATGCAAGATCAAAATCAAAGACTAGATTTCTCACAACACCAATCTAGTTCCAATTCAAGAACCAAAGTCAGTACAATCATCTCAAGAACTGAACAGAATGGTTTCTTTTTGTTACCAAAACTGATTCGAAGCAAGAAAATGGGAAAAAGGAAATCGAATCATTTACGCAACAAGTTGATTTTAGTTAACCAAGTCTAGGAACAAGTTTCGTTCAACCCAGATTGCTATAGATTCAAGGTCGACTTTGCAGATTGCTAGATCAAGTTGACTTTCAATTACAAACACTTAGAAGCCCAACTTTGGAGGATCGCAAGTCGAATCTTGGTCACAAAGTCATATCCAAGTCTTAACTTCGATAGGCTTGACTCAAAATCATCAGAATCTCGATCGCATGTGAGTTCTGGATCTCACCCATTACTTTCGGTCAATTTCAGATCTTACCCAAGCCTTTTGGATCAATTTCAGATTTTTCTCTGAAGCCCTTGATTTGATTTGAATACCTATCGTGATCTAAATAAACAACAAAGAAATTTGAAATGCAATTTCCAAGCTTAGAATCGACTGTGAGAAGTCTAACTTTGAAGAATTTGGTTTGATTGAAGAAGTTCCAAATCTCGAATCTTCAGCGTAGGCTCCATCTTTCGAATCTCAACTTAGAACTTTAAATCGAGTTCAGATTTTTGACCAATGATCAAGTTCAGATCTGAATAGGATCTTCAAAACAAGTTCAGATTCGAAAAAAGAACTTGGACATGAGTTCGGATCTCAACCAGGTCTTCAGATCTCAACGATTCAATGATCGCGATCAGCTAGGGTTTTTGTAAACTCGAAGATCGCAAATCGACTTCCGACTTCAGACTTTAGAGAGAGATTAGATAGCCAAGGTAATTCCCTAATTTTCTTCGAACTGGGATTTGAACTCGATTCAAGAACTCAAGTCAAGAGTTGGACTATAGTCGCGATGAACGCCAGCAACTTCGAATGTGCGATGGGTCTTCAAATCATGATGGGTTTGTGAAAATTGAGTTATCTCTCGCAGAGTTTGGGTTCGCGAAGATTGGGCTCGCAGAATCTGTGTTGCTCCAAGTAATGATTTTACATAACAATTAGAGGAATAATGAAGGACTAGGATCTAAATCCTTTGCTTTGATACCAAATGATAAACTCTAAATTCAAATCAAGAATCAAATAGATAGAAAGAAAAGACAAATGCCCCAATTAAGGGTAAAACCCCTAAGGGTTAGAGAGAGAACCCAAACTCAACTCCAATCTCAATGTATGTTTTTTATTCCAAAAACTAAGTACAAACGGATATTACATGTCCTATTTATAGACTACAACTAATAGGCTATTTAATACACTTAACCTAACTATATTCTACTACATCAGTTTGGTAGTTTAAATTTTTACAAATGTTGAACATAATACAACTTTTTAACATTTTTTTTTTTGGATAACAATCTAACTCAGTATAACGAAAAGATTATCTAATAAATTTTTAAATACCAATAATAAATACTGTTGGCTTTTTGGCTTTTGAAGGGTATTCTTGTAAATGCGAGCGTGCCAGTAAGGATCAATCAGTCCTTACAGAAATTATAATTGCCAACCAATTATCAAACGATTGTGTTTTAGTTCTTTCAGCCTCAATGAAGAGGACTTTTACTGGTGGCTTGACTTAGGAGAAATTAAGCGAAATAACAGTTAAACGAAAAGTAATTGAAGTATTTCATTAAAATGAAAACTTACAATGGTCCAAACTCAGCCTCGTAGAGGTTTACAGCAACAATCTACTTGAATCTACTCCTATGAATGAAGTGCAGAGCAGGTATTTAAAGTGCAGGAATGTAAAGAACAGGTATTTAAAGTGCAGGAAATGTAAAGACTGGAAATGTAAAAACTGGAAAAGAAAATATGTAAAGTAAGACTGGTTTGTATGATCTGAGTCTGGGGGTTTTTTTCGGGGGACCTCCTTGCTATTTATACTTCTCAAGGATGACCATCGAACTGCACTTCAAATCGTCGAACTGCTCCTCTATGATCGCTAATCATGCTGCCTTAGAAGTAGTTCCACTACGCCATCACTTACAGTTGGGCTTCCCTCCTGTATTTGAATTTGAATATGAGTAACCGTTGAAGCCACGTCACCTTGTATCTCTTTACTGATCCAGTACTACTCAGATCACGTGAGAACCAATATTCATTTCCACGTGTACGATCAAGATCGAAGACTTGAATAATCTTCCTATATTACCCTTACTCTGCCACATGTCGAACTGTAACTGGCTTTTACAAAATATGTAGCCAACATTACCCCCCGCACTAATATGCCCAATACTTGGTAATATTAGTGGATCACGGTCTTTTCCCCGCGCTTTTAGAACGTGCAGGGAGTCTATATTTTGGAAAAACAATCGTCATCTATTTGGTGATCATTTGCATTAACTCTCCTTCAATTTGTCGAACATCTCAATACCTTAGCATTCGAACAGACTATGGCTAAATCAACTTCCCTTTCTATTGATCAAGCATATGAAGAGCCATTGAGTAATGCTGCTTCCCCTCGAAAGAAACTCCACGCATTCATTAGCTACCTTTACCCGCCTTTCTATATTCAGGTCATGGGAGCCTTTGCAAATTACCAACCTTTGGACTACGAACACATTGCCCTTAATCCTTCGATTCAACAAGTTGCAGATATAGGTACAAGACGTTCTTCTTCTAACTCCCCCTTGTACCTCGAACAACCTGCTCTCAAACCTTTGATTCGGCAAGTTGCAAATATGGCCTTGGGAAACTCTTCTTCACAAACCTCTGCATAGGATGGAGCCGCAACTTCTTCCTCTTCTGGGGTTTCTGACTGGACAAGCTGGTCAACACGCGAGACCTGGGATTTGAGGGAACGAATCAACCATCATTTTGTTGAGTTCACTGACCCTTTAGAGTTTGCTTCTTACGCTCGAAGTTCAGTGGTCTACCCCTATGTGCCCATTGATCATCGACGTAGTTTGGAGGAGAATCTGCTTGTAGCATGGTACACATCCTCCATGCCTACAAAGGTAGTGCACACTACCCGGCGCCTAGAAGAAGCACAAGGGTACAACCCATCGTTCTTAGCCCAGAAGGCGAAGATTTGTTCTTCTGATTGGCTTGATTATATTAATGCCTTTGTTCCTTCTGCTCCCGTGCCATCTCCCATAATAGAAGCATCCACACCTTCTTCTCCATCTTCTGAAACAGAAGCATCCACACCTTCTCCTCCGCCAACTCCTTGCTGGACAGAGAGACTGAGGCTTGCCCTTCCCATGGAAAAAGTCTTCCCACCTTACAAACCTCCACCTTCCCCTACTCCAGCTGAGCGGAAACAAGCTCAATTTCTGCTTGCAGCTTTCTCTCATTTGCCCTTCAATGTTCTTGAAGACGAAGTCCCTCTCAAGAACCTTCGATGGGCTTGTGATATTCTGACTAGGGGCCATGCCCTTAATCCCCTTGCCCAAGCAGAACTTCATATGTTCCTGGACCAACTTCCAGTGCTCCTCTACTGGCCTCGAAATTCCATGGTCACTACACAATCTTTGGATCAACTTTCGTCTCTTCGAATTCATGCCCAGTACGAAGTAGAGAACTTCATCGAAGAATTCGATGATTTCAAGAATAAAGCCTCTGCGTATTGGGATGACTTGGTCATAGACGAATTGGAACAAAGATTGAGAGAGGAAGCTTTCGAAATAAAGGCTGAAGAGCTCTACTACGAAGTGAGAGCACATCAACTCATGCAGCCAATGTTAGAAGAAATAGAAGATATAATAAAGAAAGAACAAAAATTCATTGATCATTGCTGGACTAAATTTCATGATCTTGTTATTTATTCTATTCCTTATTTTTATGAGCTTGAGTTTATACCCAGATAGGGTCATTCGATGTAATTGCTTTGGTTTTAATATAAACAGAATTCTTCATTTGGCATTGTTTGACCCTGTTTCCATTTGCCTTTTAAGGCCAATCTAAAGCTTCGAACTGAACAATCTTATTCTTCGAATATGGACTCAATTGTTTAAAAATGAAAACACTAAGAATCAACATGACTTTTCCAATTTATGGAATAAGTTTGACAATTCTGGCTGATATTATTTAGAATTAGTGCTTCAAATTTAACAACCTCATCCTTCGAACCTAGACTCAATTGATTTTAATGAAACACTAAAAGGAACCAACATGACTTTTCCAATTTATGGAATAAAGTTGACAGTTTCTTGGCTGATTTTCAATCAGAATCAGTGTTTCGAATCTAGCAATCTTATACTTAAAGCCATAATCAACATCTGACCATGGTTAGTATGATCAATTTAGTTTTAAATTGACCATCGTTTGCTTCGAACAACAGTTCATGCTGCTTTACTTCCACATACAGCTTTTCTGTAAACCAACCACTGGTTTTGATGTTTCGAACACCAAATCTTGTCCTTGAAGAGTCTCAAGTTTTGCCTCGAAGGACATTACCTTCGTTAAGAAACCTAAAACAAGTCTTTAAACCTTTTGGAGTAAAACAAACACTTGAGTATTCTTATACTTTTTAAGTATGAATGTACTTCGAAGCCGGCTTCTCTGTTTCGAAGCCGTTGTTTTTTGGTTTCTGGCGCCAAAATTTGGCTTCGAAGCCAAATATTTTACTTCGAAGCTAACCTCAGTATCTGGGCTGTGTTTTTCCCTCCAAAAGTATCAATATTGAAGGAAACTATTCGTATTCATACTTCTAGTACTTAACGAATTACGCAATATATTTTTCAAACACAAAAGCTTTTAAAAACCCTTTTGTTTCGTGTTCTGAAATCACTTGCTCTTTTACCACACAAACCCTACCGATCTTCTGTTAACCCTCTCTTCTTCGCTACTTGCTATCAATGGATCCTTCCTCGCTGAAAGTGCTCGCTGGCGACCGTATCAGCCCTACCATGGCTTTGAAGAAATGTATTGATGAAGAAATCGCCAAGCTAACAACTGGTGGGTCAAGCGCCATAGATGGACGTCTCTTCGTTCCTCGCCACAGCAACCGACAAGAGTACGTCCTAGGTCCCATCTTTCGAGAGGCCCCTGACCAACTTCCAGCTTTATACCCCCGTTTGGAGGATCACTTTCTTCTCTACGAAGAAGGGCTTGACTAGAGCAATTGGAGAATGACCCGGCCTCATCGCTACTGGCCGACATTGAGAACCGAATGAGAGGAATGGTATGACAGGGTTGTGCCTGCGAGGGAAGATGACCTACAGGAGCTCTGCATCCTCGACACTCTTCGTCTCTCTAGGTTCATCATTCCTGAGGACCCCTTTTTAATTCCTGCTGCTTTATGTTTTTGGAATATGGCTTTCAATTTCTTCCAATTTCGATGTGGCATGATGGCCCCCACCGTTCTTGATATTTGCCATCTTTTAGGGCTTTCACCCCATGGCTCTCCTTTTACTCCCAACTACCCAGACCTCCCTGTCAAATTTTCCCTTCCAGCCTTAAACTCTTCTTACAGTGATTTCGTAAAGGCTGAAAATAAAAGGGAAGGCCCTGTGAGCGACAGAGAGCTGTTTTCCTTTATTTTATACTGGTTGTGCAAGTTTCTCTTTTGCACTTCATCTCAAAGGATTATGCCTGAGTTCGCTCCACTTGCGAAGGCACTTATCTTGAAAAAACACCTAACTCTTGCCCCTTATCTATTAGGTCATGTCTACAGAGCTTGCTCCCAATTTTGCGAAAAACCTCTTGACGTTAACCAAGGAGGTCCCCTCTGGGTGCTCCAACTCTGGCTCTTCGCCTATTTCACTGACTTACATCCCAAATGTCTAAAATTCCTTGTTCAGGATCCTAGTACTTATGGGGAAAACTATGCTAGGATTGCTCTCTATCTTGCTTCCTTTGCTTATTATCTTACTTTCTTTCACCAACTCCCTATTTCTCCATCTACCTCCTTCTTTTGTCCTTTCGAAGCCAATAACTGACCAACTTAGCTGCAGACTTTTCTGGCTGATAAAGAGTGCTCCACATCACCTCATAAAGATATGTGGGCCTCTATACTGCTACCAAAGGAATTGTTCATTGGCACTTTGAACCCTCGAGCCTATAAATGCATATCTGAGGTGTATTGCCCTTCTCAGTTCGCCAGATAATTTGGATTCCCTCAAGGGATACCTGTTCCTCTTTACAGTCTCTCGAATGTCTATCTTACTGCTAGAGACTTGAGAATATCCAAATCCAAGCTAGAGACGGCAATACTCAAACTGCTAAAGGAATTGAATGAGTTCCAATTTGTCCCCTTTCTTCCATCTGGCTTAGTTTTGAAAAGATTCCAAAACTGGTGGACAGCCAATATGGAAGTGCGCCTATCTGTACACCCTCATGACTTGCTAATAGGGTTGGGAGTGCCTTCGAAGGCCAAGTCAGCAATAGCTAAGAACATTCCCCCTCTTCCTGAAGCTGCCACAACTGCTCATGCAACTTCACCCTCTCCAGCTAAAGTTACTAGAGCTACTTCGAAGAAGGGTAAGCATTTTTAGATTCTCTTTTTTTTTTTCTTTTGAATCTTTTGTTTGTTTCCTTTACACTCATGTTCTTTGGTGCAGGGTCCCCGCAAGAAGAATCCCCTAAGAGAGCTGAAACTTTAACTACTCTAAAAAAGAAACAACAACAAAAACAGAAAAGGAAGCTAATCCTCTCTCTTGAGGAATCTGAATCTTTGGCAGAAGAAAGAGAGGTTGAGCAAGAGCCAGAAGTGCCTTTGCAAAGAACAAAGAGACAAAAAATGGCTGTCTCCTCTTCTGATATAGTCGAACATCCTACTCTCGAGGCAACTACCACAATAATGGGGAAAGGACTTATTTCTGAAGAATCTGAACCCCAAGTTGAAGAAGGGGAGGTTGAAAAGGAGCCGGTAGTATCTCTACCAAGAAGGAAGAGAAAAAAAGTGACTGTTTCTTCTACTGACTTGGTTGAAGACCCTATTCATGAAGCAGCTACCATGGCAGTAGAGCAAGAACATTCCAAAGCTATGATTGTCTTTGAGAGAGCTGAAAAGAGACGGCAGCAACAATTTCTGATAGATGAAGCTGCTGCTGCTGATGCATTACAAAGGGAAACGGCAAGAAGGCAACAGACTGTCGAACATTATTCACTTCGCAGCTCTCCCACTATTGCCAACATCTCTGAAACAAGTAATATCTTTCATGCTTCTACTATTTTGCCTTATCAAATTTTGACACTAGAGCTTGACCTTACGCTTTTTCCTTTTTGCAGCAACAACTACTGAGGCTATACTTCCAATGAGGACTCCCTCAATTTCAATTGAAGTTGATCAGATGCAGAATGTGAAAGCCATTCAAATAATACTTCCACTTCCTAGGCCCACATTTCATGTACCCCTTTGAGTCCTAGCATTCCTTTAACTCTTTCTTTTGGTTTGACTCCATATCTTTCTCACTTGACCCTTGACACTTCTCTTTCGAGCCTTGCTCCTCCTCCTTCTTCCAAGGAAATTCCGACTACTACTCCATCTAAGATGGCAGTTGATTCCCCTATTGAGGGTGCTGGTAGCTTTCCAACCCGTGGTTCATCACCTTTACCTAGCTCCAGCCCTTCTTCACTTGATTCATTGGTGGCTAGGACCATGGAGACTGCTAAAGATGCTCCATCTACTTCTCCTATCCCTATGCAGTCCTTTATGCCTTCCACCACAACTCTCTCTGCACTCCTCATGTCTACAGATGAGGTAGACATCTTTGAAGCCAGACTAGCTAGTCTCTTCGACGTACCCTCTACCTCTCCAACATTGAATGTTGAAGCTAAGCCATTAGTTTTGGCTGACTCCTTGCTGGAAATTTTTGGGAGCTCTTCTTTTTCCAGCAGCAAGCCTTTCGTACCTTTGATAGACCTAGACACATGCCTGGAACTGTTGATTTCTTTTTTGAGGATTCCCTTCGAGGCTCTGTAAAGGCCTATAATCAGAAATGGGTTCCTCTAATGCTGCAAAATTGCTGAGCAGTCTGGCATGAATATTTCAAGTCATCTATCTCAGGCAGCAGCTACTGTCGACTTCTACCTCAGCATTTGTCATGCTGCTAAGGCTGCATATGAGAAACTGGCTAGAGATCAGAGTTTTGTTTCCCAAGTGCACACCGAAGTGTCAAATCTGAAAGAACAACACTCCTCTGTCTCCCACTTTCAAGTCCAGCTGCTAGAGAGGAAAGCTCAACTTGAAGAGGAGCTAGCTACAGTGAATCAAGCCTTAGTCCGAACTAATACCAAATTGCAAATCACCAACCAAGGACTGGCTGATCGAAAGGAAGAGATGGCTGCAGCTATTCAACTAGTTTCATCACTTAGCAATAGGAAATCTATGGTACAAAAACAATTAAGACACTGTAATGATTTTTGGGCCAATTTGTGGCAAAATGTACTTAATTCTTTATGAAAGCACAAATTTTTATCTGTCATCTGAGTAATCTTATGTTCTTGTACTTAATGTTTATTTTATTCCCTGTGTTTCCCAAATGGTTGGAAAATAAGGTTTCAAATATCTGCCATTAATCTTTTTGGGATGTATATACCCATTCAAATTTCTCAAATGGTATGCTCCAAAAGGCAGAACTCTATGAATTTGATATGGTCCTTCCCAGTTAGGTGACCATTTGCCAAACTTATGGCTTTTAATTCCTATTGGGAGTATTGTCTTCCATACCAAATCACCTTCATCAAAGCCAATGTGTTTGACCTTCTTATTATAATTCTTGGCTGCTTTCTTCTTTTGGAAAAGAATGCTATTTAATGCCAAAATTCTGGCTTCATCTATGCCTTCTAATTCCAAGCACATACTTTGATGGTACTGCTCAGGATCTAACTGATCTTGGCATCTTACCCTCAAAGATTTAACATTAATCTCCACAAGTAACATGCATCATGTCCATATACTAAGGCATAAGGAGTGACTCCTGTGGTTGACCTTGGGGAAGTTCTGTAAGCCCACAAAACATCCAACAACAGGTTATGCCAATCCCTAGGATTATCTTCCACAACCTTTTGTATTCCCTTTTTCAAGGACTTATTGGATGATGCAGCTTGACCGTTGGCTTGTGCATAATAGGGTGTGGAATTAACAAGGATAATTCCAAACTCTGCCACAAAAGACTTCACCATTTTCCCATCGAACACAGTCCCATTATCCACAGTTATGGTTTGTGGGATGCCAAATCTATGGATCAAATCTTTGATGAAACCAATGACCTCTGTCTGGTCTACAGCTTTGTATGGCTTGGCTTCGACCCACTTAGTGAAGTAATCAGTGGCCACTAGAATGAAACAATGATGCTTCGAAGAAGGTGGGTGTATTTTTCCCATCATATCCATGGCCTATCCTCTGAATGGCCAAGGCTTCACTACTGCATGTAGGTCAGTTATGGACACATGCCTTATTATGCTATGCTTTTGACATGCCTGGCAACCCTTTGCATATTCTATGCAGTCTTTAAGGATAGTTGGCCAATAGTAGGAATGCCTTCGAAGCAACCATCTCATCTTTACACCAGGCTGATCAGCACCATAGATGCCTTCATGAACCTCAGCCATAGCTGTTAATGCTTCTTTTGGACCTAAACATTCTAGTAACAAACCATCTCCCCCCCTTTTGTAAAGAGCATCACCATATATCATATATTGCATAGACTGCAATTTAACTTTTCCGCTGGCCTTCGAAGATGGACCAGCCAAGTACTGCATTATTGGATGCCTCCAATCTTGTTCTTATAAGTCATTATGATTGACTTCCAAGACCACATTCCTTTTATTCAGAGGTGGTATTAATTTCTGATATGTTGTCTGGCTTATGTCCCTTTGGGCATTATCCCCTCTCTTGAAGTTCGAAGCTTTCTGAGCCACATCATTAGCTCTATTGTTCAAGAATCTTGGAACATGAGTTACATTTGCTATTTGAAACTGAGAAAGCAGATGTAACACAACAACATAGTATGGCAAAATACTTATGCTTTGACACTTGAAAATCCCTTTCATTTGGTTAACCACCAATTGAGAATCTCCAAATATGTCAACTACATGTACTTGTAATCCAGTAAGAATTTCTAGTCCCACAATTAAGGCTTCATATTCAGCCTGGTTATTGGAACAGGTAGCTTCATCTACTCTGAAACCATGTGTGGTTTCTACCCCTTGTGGAGATTTAATCACAATACCAATTCCAATTAAACCATTGGCTTTCGATCCATCAAACCACATCTGCCATGGCTCAACACTAGCCATGTCAAGTTCCATTATCTCTTGGTTCTCTGTCTGAGATGGATGGTCCGCCAAAAAATTGGCCAGAACTTGCCCTTTTACTGCATTTTGAGGGACATATTCTAGATGAAATTCTGATAAGGCTAGTATCCACTTGCCAATTCTTCCCCTCAACATAGGTCTAAATAACATGTACTTAACCAAATCTGTGGTTGTAATTACCAAGACAGTTGTAGGCAAAAGATAATATCTTAATTTCATTGCAGCAAAATACAAAACAAGACACAGCTTTTCTACAGCTGAATATTTACATTCACAAAAATTTAAAAACCTACTAAGGTAATAAACAGCTTGCTCCTTGCCTTCTTCATTGTCTTGGGCCAAGAAAGCTCCCAATGAATCTTCTGCTGCAGCTATGTACAACTTCAAGGGCTTACTACCCTTTGGTGGCATCAGCACTGGAGGGTTGGCCAAGTAGGCTTTGATACCTTCGAAAGCAATTTGATGCTTTACTATCCACACAAATTCCTCTTCATCTTTCAGCCTTAACAAGAAAGAAAATACTTTAGTTTTCCCTGCAGTGTTAGAAATGAACCTTCGAAGAAAGTTAACCTGTCCAAGGAACCTTTGTAATTCTTTCTTACTTGATGGAGGCCTGGCTTCAATGATGGCTTTGGCTTTATTCTGATCAATCTGTATTCCTTTCTTGTGCACTACATAACCCAAGAAATTTCCAGATGATACACCAAACGCACACTTAAGAGGATTGAGTTTCAACCTGAACTTCCTCATTCTTTCAAAAGCTGCTTCTAAATGAAACAGATGTTCCTCCATGGACTGGAATTTCACTACAATGTCATCAATATAACACTCTAAATACCCTCCAATGAGGTCATGAAAGATAGTGTTCATAGCCCTCTGATATGTAGCCCCAGCATTCTTCAGACCAGATGGCATTTTAACCCATTCGAAGGTGCCAATATTCCCAGGACATCTGAATGTTGTCTTGTGAATGTCCTCATCTGCAATGCGGATTTGGTTATAACCAGAGTGTCTATCCATCATTGATAAAACTTGATGCCCTGCTGAACTGTCTACCAACAAATCTACTATAGGCATAGGGTACTCATCTTTTGGAGTTGCTAGATTCAAGTTTCTAAAATCAATACATACTCTCATTTTACCATTCTTCTTAACTACAGGCACAATATTAGATAGCCATTCAACATACCTGGCTGTCCTAATAAAGCCTGCCTTGAGTAGTCTAAGAATCTCTTCCTTGACTTTCTGAATTACTTCTGGACTCATTCTTCTTGGTTTCTGCTTGTATGGCTTGAAGTTAGGCTTCATAGGGAGCCTATGTTCCACTAATGACCTATCCAACCCTAGTAGTTCATTATAAGACCATGCAAAGCAATCTTTGTATTTCTTTAGAACAACCAACAACTGGTCCATGTCCAGAATATTCAAACAAGCACTTATATAGGTGGGCTGTTGTATAGAACCTTCCCCTAAATTTACTTCTTCTAAGGGGTCTTGTGTCTGAGAACTTATTGAAGCTTCTTCCTTGGTTTCTTCTACCTTCGAAGCAACCTTCTCGCTCTGTTCTGCTCCCAAGTTCTTTAGTTCAACATCTTTGCCCTCCTCCTCATAGACAAAATCTGTCCACAAGGCATCATCTTCCTGTATTTCCTGGACTTTTGTTTCAATATCCAATGCACAATATTTACCAAGGGTCAAAACTCTGACCTGTTGCTACTCCTGCTTGCAGCCAACTATTATGGCCGCTTTCTCTTGCTCCTGTACTTTCTGGATTATTGCTTTTATATCCAATGTTGAGAATTTAATCAGAGCCAAGAACTTGGCTTCTTGTGCTTCATCTCTTTGCCTACAACCAGGCATCATTGTCATCTTTAACGACAATCTCTTCATCAGCACTCTCTTGGACTAAGTGCTTCAGGTGTGTCACTTCCTCATCAGCCGTCACTTCGGCTGAGCCATCAGATTTCCTCAGTATACTGAGTGGGGTCACCCCCTCAATATACAGTTTGGCCTCTGTAAAGTCTGCACAGGCTATGAAGGGTTGAGGATCTGCATCAATTTCCTCTGTCTCTCCGTTGCCTAAGGCCATCATAATTTTTTGATGCAAAGAGGAAGGCACACATTTGTTAGTGTGGATCCAATCTCTCCCAAGTAAAGTATTGTATTTAGCATTACTGTCGATTATGAAGAATGCTGTCATGCAGTCCCTGGTTCTCACACTCAGGTTGATGGGTAAAATTCCCTGAGCCATCTGTTTGTCTCCATCAAAGCCAGCGATGGTTGTACTGGTTGGGATCAACCTAGGATTCTTTTTCCCTAATTTCTTCAAAGAAGATTTCGGTAGTAAATTCACTGCTGCCCCATTATCTATCAGGACTCGGTTCAATTGTATCCCATCAAAGAAAGCCTTGATGTACAAAGGCTTGACATGTTGTGTCATAGAATTCGAGGGATACTCAAAAGGATATGAGAGGTTAATGCTCACCTCTTCTTCACTCTCATATTCAGTTTCCATTGGGGTAGCCATTCCAGAATTATCTTGTACCATGCTCACTTGTGAGTCTTCACTAGAGATAGGAATAGGATCGATTTCTTGACCATCTTGATCCTCATCTCCAGCCTGGAACTCATGGGGCAATATGTGTACCATATTGACTGATACTGGAGGAAATGAGCCAAATTGGATGGCTGGCTGCACTTGTTTCCCCTCTTGGCTACCTTGGTCAATTACCTCAGAAGCATCCTGCATGCTGCATTCTGGCACTTCATTGCTAACAGGTTCCTTCGAATGGTTTTCCTCGACTGGTTTTTCAACCAAAAATGTTTGCTCAACCATGAAAGCTTCGAACATTTTTTCTTCTACCATTTCTTTCTTTTGGCTTATGCCAATCTCTTCTTCTGTCTCGCTACCACTCTCCATCAGAGCCTTCTCCAACCCTGCTAAGCTAGCCTTCTCTCTGGCTTTTAGTTCAGAATGAACCTTAGCCAACTGTTTTCTGCTGCAAACCACTTTGTTCTGTGGAATTGGCTTTGTAGCATGGTCTGACTTTGGATTCTTCTTTCCTTCTGTCTTGACCAGTGAAGAACTCTCTCCACTTTCTTTCAGATCTTGCTGGTACTGGGTGTACCTGCGCTGAATCTTTCTCCTTTGTGATCTTGAAATAACTGGGACTATATCTGGTTCCTTTGTCTTTGGATGTTTAAGCAATACCCAATTGTTCGGAGCCACCAAAGGAGGCTTGACCATCCTGCTTTGGTTTCCAACATCCCGCCTTGGTTTCCAACATCCCTTTGGGCAGGCACTTCCCTAGGCTTGTTCTGCATTACAAACCAATCTGGAACCCCAGGTACTCACGAACTTACTGACCCAGATGTTGAACTGTTTCCTTCTACCTTTGAAGCCATCTTCGAGGCTGGCTGTGAAGGCAATTACTTGGCCTTGACCTCATGTCTCGAGCCTGATTCAAGCCTTCGATGGAAGTGACCACTTTCTGTCCTGCGTGAGGATGGTCTAGGGGGCCAATCTCTGGCTTTGATCCCATAACCTGAACTCCTCTCCAGTCTTCTTTCAGAATGACTGCTCTTCATTTTATAATAGTTAGGTGGCCTGGACTCATACAAGGGTCTCTTGCCTTTAGCATGCATTCTGTCCACTACAGGCTCAACCACTAACGGCCGCTGCCTGTTACTAGCCGGGTACGGCCTCTTGTTGTAAGCATTGGTTGATTTAGGACGTCTCTGTACATTCCTGTAATATTGCTTCCCATCAACTGGAAGGCCTTTCAACCATTTATAACTCAGTCTGCATCTGGGACACATTCTCTGCATTACAGCTGCTTCTAAGGAATCATCATCCAGTGCTTCTTCATCAGAGTCTCCCCCCTGGCGTAAGAAACCTTGTCCAATAGCTGGTAGATTTCCAGTATCCTTCTTGGTAGTTGTCTGGTTGGCAATATGCATCTGCACATTGACCTCTTCCAATTCATGCAGAGATAAATTCTGGAAGTTTGGTACAACAACATTAGCTATGCTTTCTCCAACTTCTGGAAATGGATTACGATCAATCCCCATGGCCTTTTCTGTTTTGGCTGGGAATTTCAAACTTCCTTTCCGAATTTGTTCTTGGATCCTGTCTCGAAAAACAACGCAGTTTTTAGTCGAGTGAGACCAAGAGTTATGCCACTTACAATATAATTTTCCTTTAAGTTCATCTGGAGATGGCATTTTCACTCCTTTTGGCAACTTAAGGAAATTGACCGCAAGTAAATGATCAAAAATGTCATCTGCTTTAGTTAAATCGAAAGAGTACTTCCTGTGAAAGTCTTTCTTCTTAAACTGCTGGTCAATTGTTGTATCTTTATGAATTAATGCTTCACAGATTACAGGTTCTTTGCCCACAATCTCTACTGCATCGATCTCATAATTAGGATCTCTATAATATGTCTTATACGATGCATTATTTCGATCTTGTTCCTCCTCTAATAATGTTTCATATTGAGACACCTTATAGGTTAGTTCCACCAAATCCCTGAATTCAGTTGAGTCAAACTTCTTTCGAAGCCTGAATTATAAGCCATTTTGCGCCAATCTTATGAATTCTGGCTCTGGCAGTATGACTCTACATTTATTTCGAGCCCTTTTAAATCTGGCAATAAACTGAGTAGCCTTTTCTTCAGGCCTTTGACTCAATCTTGCCAAGTCTGCCATGGAAACCTCTGGCTCCGATTGGAAGAATTGGGCATGAAACGCCTCTTCCATTTGTTGCCAAGTTTGAATGGAGCCAGGTGTAAGGTTGATGTACCATACAAATGCTCCCCCAGTTAGAGAATTTGGGAATAATCTCAGTTTCATATAGTCATGATTAGTAAATTCACCGCATTGAGCAGCAAATCTAGCAATATGCTCTACTGTTGATTGATTTCCACTCCCATAGAAAAGGGTAAAATCTGGTATCCTGAATCCCCTTGGGTATTCATGTACCCTATCTACCTACTATGGGTATGGCTTTTTGTATACAGGAGTCTGGACCCCCCGAGCCATCGGTCCACACATCTCCCTAACAATATCAACAATTTGGTCCCTAGGGACCATATTTTGTGCCTGCTGAACCACTACTGGAGGAACAAACACGGGGTTTGGTGGACAAACTTGTGCTTGTGGTCCTCTTGGTCCGTAAGGTGGTACATTTGGGACTGGTTGTCCCTGTGGTGCAGGTTGCTGTTAAAGGTATGGGTAACCCCTTTGAGCCTGTCCTGCGAAAGGAGCTGCGAAAGGTGCTGGAACAGGTGTTGTGTCCCTTCCGTTTGTGGGAAAACCTTCCAACCCCCCGGGTATAAATTCGAACAAGGGATTATTATACCCCCTAGTGCCAGGTATGACTTCGAACATGGGATTTGTAACCATTGTTATGCCAGTTTCTTGTACTTGACCAGATCCACCAATTTGTGTGGCTTCATTGTTGAGTACTGAGGCATTTTGGCCTGCTATAGGCCTCGAAATGGGTTCATACCAAGACTGAGGTGATGGTCTTTCATAATTCTGATTACTAGTTTGACCATTAGAATGTCCATTAACTTACATAGGCTGTTTATCTCTAGCCAATCTTTGCTGAGGAACATTTAAAACTTCCTCTGTGTGTCTTGTGTTCATTGGTTGATGGTTATTCATTCGATCCAAAAAGGATGTTGCCCACCTTTCCATTGTGTTCATTAATTGTTGTCCCATGGCATCTACTAGGCCATCCCATGGATTTGTTGACTGAGTAGATGGAATAGTGGATGGTCCAATTCCTTGGTTTCGTCCAATATTATGAACATATGGTTCTTATCCAAAAGTACTGGTCTGTTCGACCATAGGTTCTGATAACATAGGAGTTTCCATAGGATGTGTTACCACGTTATCCTCTGGATTAGGTATTTCTACCTCTCCTTCTACGCCTTCTTCCAAGCGTTCATTTTCTCTTTGTCGTCTTTGTCTAGCCATTTTAAATTGGTCCCACCGGGCGTGCCAAAAATATATGTTGGCTTTTTGGCTTTTGAAGGGTATTCTTGTAAATGCGAGCGTGCCAGCAAGGATCAATCAGTCCTTACAGAAATTATAATTGCCAACCAATTATCAGACGATTGTGTTTTAGTTCTTTCAGCCTCAATGAAGAGGACTTTTACTGGTGGCATGACTTAGGAGAAATTAAGCGAAATAACAGTTAAACGAAAAGTAATTGAAGTATTTCATTAAAATGAAAACTTACAATGGTCCAAACTTAGCCTCGTAGAGGTTTACAGCAACAATCTACTTGAATCTACTCCTATGAATGAAGTGCAGAGCAGGTATTTAAAGTGCAGGAATGTAAAGAACAGGTATTTAAAGTGCAGGAAATGTAAAGACTGGAAATGTAAAAACTGGAAAAGAAAATATGTAAAGTAAGACTGGTTTGTATGATCTGAGTCTGGGGGTTTTTTTCTGGGGACCTCCTTGCTATTTATACTCCTCAAGGATGACCATCGAATTGCACTTCAAACCGTCGAACTGCTCCTCTATGATCGCTGATCATGCTGCCTTAGAAGTAGTTCCACTACGCCATCACTTACAGTTGGGCTTCCCTCCTGTATTTGAATTTGAATATGAGTAACTGTTGAAGCCATGTCACCTTGTATCTCTTTACTGATCTAGTACTACTCAGATCACGTGAGAACCAATATTCATTACCACGTGTACGATCAAGATCGAAGACTTGAATAACCTTCCTATATTACCCTTACTCTGTCACGTGTCGAACTATAACTGGCTTTTACAAAATATGTAGCCAACAAATACATATAAGAAAACCATGCATTATAAAAACATTTTATTACTTTTTTTTTTTAATTCAAAAAACTATTTAATTTGATTTTTTTGTTTTAAATGACAAAATTAAGCCTTCTATTTTTCACACAAAAATACTAAATATCAACACTTACCATTTGATAAAGGATTTTCAAATTGAAAATACAACAAAATATCTAAACTTTTTTTCAATTGAAAATACAAATAGAATATCTAAACAAATTGAAAACATAAAGTTTTATAGATTACTAAGGATGCTCGCGGTTTGGCGGTTCGGTTGCGGTCAAAGGAACTTCAAATCCGTCATCTGTCCAAAACTAGGCAGATTCGAAAAAATCAATCCGCAGCTGTCCGCTCATCATTACGCATCCATCCAAAATATGATAGATCGGTTCTATTCAATTGGTTTGGACGGATCAAAATATCCTTAATCACCCATAGATGGGACCATGGCATAATGCACCCAAAAAATAGTGCATGTGAACAAGTATTGGTCTAAAACATTGTGCTTGCAATTTTTTATTTATTTTTATATTGATCTTATATATAATTTTAGGCCATTTTAAACTAATCAAAATGTGTGTTTTGTTAACATATTTTGAATTTACGTGAACATACTTCTTCTTCTTCTCTTTTATATATATATATATATATCCCCATCAAAAGAAAGAGAGAGAGGAAAAAAAAAAAAAGGGGGTAAAGACACATCTCCTTCAAAATTATATGTTGAAATTGAATAGTGAAGGTTTCCAATTTTGTAATGTGGTTCGCCAAATCTCAATGTAAACCACAATTTAAGAATGGGTAGTAATTCTGTACATCCTCATTAAATGAAGATAATATGACTTACATTAATAAATTCCAGACGAGGACAGGTTTGGCAAGTCTTAAAAAATTCAAAAAGTCAAAAAGTTAAAAAAAAAAAAACAAAAAAATCATTACTATTTATTCACAAATAAAAAATAGTAAAAAAATTTTATACATTTTTGTAATACAAAAGTTTGAATTACACTGTCAGCCGTACTGCCCCAGCAGGAAGGCAGGTCATACACTTTTTAGGCAAAAAAAAAAAAAATTACATATGTAAAGCTACAAAGTTTGATGATAATGTTAGGCCCTTGGGAGGCCACTAAGGGTTCCGTTTTGATAATCCGAACTGTTCAATATGTAGAACTCGTCGAGTACTATATGACTGTAAAAAATTACGTTGATCGGATATCGTTAACTATATGATTAAATCAGTTTTATATAAACAAAACGGATGGTGTGATAGTTAGCTGTTGAAAAAAAACTAATCCGATCATATAACTATCGATATCCGATCAACGTGATTGTTTAGCATATAATACTCGACGAGTTGTATATATTGAACGGTTCAGATTATTAAAATGGGACTCGTGGTGGCCCCCACGGACCGACCATCACTGTCCAAATACTTTACCCTGAAGGAGGCAATAATTTGCTATGTAAGACACGCTGTCCTAGCAGGACAACCATACAACCTACTCAACTTTCTTTCCCTATACACTTTATTTATATAATTTTTTATTACACATTTTTTCGTAAAAAAACAAAAAGATAATCCAAACATCTATCTTTTTTTCTCAACTTTTTAGTTCAAAAAGACAAAAAATACACTTATTTATGGCACTCCAAACAACCCTAAAAGGAAAATGTTTAGGAATTCTATAAGAAGAGCTCTAAAGCTTTAATGGTGGGTCCTATTATGTGATGTGATGTTTTGGCTTGTATTTTTTATTTTATTTTTGTTTTATTTTGTTTTGTTTTATTTTTATATTTTTTGTTTTGTCATATCATTAGAGTTTATATTAGAGTTCTAATTTTATAACTCTTAATTACTTCCCATTTTAAAATTCACTATTTGTGTCTAATAAATTAAGAGGGTCACATAAGAGGATTTCATTGTGCAATTGGACCTAAGAAGTTAGTCTTGCTTTAGTTTATATAAAGCATTCATCTTATCAAGCTATATGTGCATCATTATTATAATAAAAAAAGAAGAAGAGCAAAGTGATTTGATAAATAAAATAATCTGATTTTATTATATTACAATTAAAAAGAGCTAAATCTTAAACCACACGTGCGCATCTTGCAACGCGTTTTCAACTATTGAACATTTCACCCTTGGTTTACTACTTATTACTCTTCTTTCATGATTAAGTCAACAAACTTTATAAAATATTGTGATAATGGTGGGTTTGTGTTGAAATAGAGTTGAGAATGCTATAAAATATTACCATGATTTTGCAATGGAGTCCTCGGAAAGACAAACACTTACAATAAATTTTAATATCCTTGTGGGTCCACAGTTTAAGGAGCTAATGATTTGACCACATTGAGTTTGTGAAGAACACATGAAAAGTTAAACATGTTTTATATAATTAAGGGTGAATTACGCTAACAGTTTTTGTAGTTTGAGACTCATGTCATTTTGATTTTTAAATTTTTAATTATGATTCATTTGATCTTAAATTTTGAATCTTGTTTTAAATAAAGACAATTAAAAATATCATTGCTCAATTTTAAGGGCGAAATCGTCAATTCAATAAATCATAAACTAATTTGACAAAAATAAGTATCAAATTTTTTTTTTAATTTTTAAAAATCTTTTCTACCTACCAAAAATAAAATTATGTAAAATTGATAAATTTTTTAGACATTTATTTATTTTTACCAAATTAATTTTTATTATGTATTTGGATGATGATCATGTAATGGGTGGTCGTTAGGCTTTTAATATGTAATCGATATATTTAATATATGAAATGTTTTTATATTTGAATTTTTTGAGTTAATGAATTGGTTTAATAACGATATTAAAGTTATCGTCATATTTGACTTTGAAAAAATAAAAACTAATTTAATGAAAATAAAACAACCACTCATTACACATAACGAAAATTAATTTGACAACAAAAATAAATAAATAATTGTCTAAAAGATTTATCAATTTTACATAATTTTATCTTTAGTGGGTAAAAATAATTTTTAAAAATTCAAAAATATTTTTTTGACATTTATTTTTATCAAATTAGTTTATATTTTATAAAATTGACGATTTTACTCTAGAAATTGAGCAATAATATCTTTAATTATTCTTATTTAAAATAAAATTTAAAATTTAAGATCAAATGTGTCACAATTAAAAAATTAAAAATTAAAATGACACAAAACTCAAATTATAGAGACCGTTAACATAATTTGCTCTATAATTAATTAATGAAATTTTCTTGCTAAATTTTGTAAGTTTGACAACCACTTGAGATTTGCTAAGTATATATTGCAACGCGTTTTTGTATTATTTACACACGTTTTCACCATGTAGACTTTCATTAGTTTGACCCAGTAAAACTTTAGAATGTTATAATAGTGGGAAAATTTGGGTGGTCAAAGTCTCTAATAGACCCAATTGATGAGTAGTTATTTAACTTAAGTTTGGCATGTGGTTAAAAAGTTAAAAAATTATCACTATTTATTAAAAGTCCAAAAGTACGGCCGCACAACTCTCAATTTTAATTTTTCCTTACACACTAATTTATACAATTTTTTAATATACATTTTTCTATAAAAAGTCAAAAAATTAATCCAAATAATTATATTTTCTTCCTCAACTTTTTAGTCTAAAAAATCAAAAAGTACACTTATTTAGGACATCCTGAACAACCCTTTAGTAAAAAAATATGAATAAATATTGAGTAGAATAGTAATATCTTGTATCAGTCCGTACAAATAATAAATTAAATACCAGTCATTTCTTGTATTCAACTAACACAATTATATAATCAATTGATTTCGTTCAGTTGACGATCTCTTGTATACTTCTATTTGAGAGTTTAATCCTTGCCAAATTTTAAAGTTGGTAACTTCTCTCTTATTATTAAACTCGTTATTGTGTTGCTTATTATTCTCTATTACGAGGCTCTTTCTTAGATTGATTGTTAAACTCGTATAATTATTGAATTATGATTGTCATAATATAATTATCTTCATATAATAAATACTGTCTATCCATTGACATTTAAAAAAAAAAAAAAAAAAATTTACTTTGCTATGTAAGATTTCTCATTAATTAGCCATAATATTAAATTATATATTATTATACTCAATGTTAATTCTAAAAGTACTTGTACCTCACTATTCACTTATTTCTTTTTCTCTTTTAATTATTTCAATGTATTTTTTGTGTGATCTAATACTCTGGTTTATAAAGTAACAAATATAATTTAGAATTAATTATTTAAAAGTCTTATTTACAAATGTTATAGTAACTCAGGTCTTATCTAAGATTTTTTAAACCAATAAGTCCTATTTAATAAAACTGAGATATTATTAATTTTTTTCAATTTTTAAAACTAAGAACATTATTAATTTTGTATAGTAATGTTTCAGATAATTGTTTCATTAACTGCTAAAAAAACAGAGTATGAGATTATTTGTTTTGCCCTTTTACTTATTGTTTTAATTTAACTATCAAATAAAATTGAGAATATTATCAGTTTTTTTAGTTTTAAAATTGAGAGCATTACTAGTTTATTTTTTTTTTCAGTTTTGCATATCAATGTTCCATCATCATACTCTTTTATAGATACAAAATTTTTAGTTTTGCACAAAAAAACTTATTCCGTTTTTTCAAATTTTAAAAAAAAACATTTTTTTTGCACATAATTATTATTTTTTTCTTTCAATTTGAAAGTTAATATTTTAAAATTTTAAAAATCAAAACAAATGTCAAATCATCATATTTCTTTATAAATAATAATAAATGATGAACAATCATTATTTGAAGAGTGATTCTGATTATTAAAAATTTAATGAGACTTAAAAATCTAAAAAATCTCAGTTAAAACTTAATGAAATATAAGTTCACAAATTAAGACTTGTATATAAATACCCATATAATTTAGGGGATAGTGTTTCAATATTTTTTATTCAGCATTTTAAAATTACTTTTCTACCTACATAGATCAACAATTCTAAATCCTTCAATTAAGACATTAAAAGGTGTTTTGGGAACAAAACAAAAAGTTAGCTCTTAGCTTTTTACTCATTTTGAGTTATATCACCTCTCACATTTTTTACCTATAAAAAGGCAAAATAGACTAAAAAAAGTCAAAAAAATCAGTTTTTTACCCAATTTCTAAAAGACTACTAATTTGATACTCTATTACTTGATAGGTTTTGAAATAATTAATAAAAATAAATAAATTTGTAATAAAAATCTTAAATTTTACTGCAGATACGTAATAAAGATGCAAGAATCGATCAATTAATTATGTATTTAATTTTTAAATTTTTTTTTAGTAATCATTACATGGGAAAAGCCATTTAGATTCAACAAGTACAAAACAGGAAAAGGACACCTATGATATGATTCAAAATTCTGTCACTTGTCTTCTCTAGAAAAAAAAAATTTCAATGGTTTTTACTATTAGAGCACTCAAAGCATGTTTAAATTCAGCGCCTCATGTCGGCTGCTAAGGAAGGAATCAACTGGTGATTATGCCAGATGCCTAACTCATAATTATCTCTTTCAATTTTATTTTTCAACCATGCTACATACACCCAGTGAGTCAGCACCCCCCCAGTGCTAGGTGGCGTGCTGCCACTGGCCAAAATAAAAAAAAAAAAAAATTGTTTTTTTTTTCACCAATCCCGGACTGCCAACTCACTGGGGGTTGACCCCCAGTGGGTGTATCCTGCATTTTTGTTTATTTTTAGGTAGGATGAGTAATAACATTAGTAAGAACAAATTCATCAATATATGGGTAATAAATACAATTATCCTTGTGTTGTAAGATATGATGAGTCTTGCTTTCAATTTTTTTCTTTGTCTATTTTAGTTTAATTTATCATATATAAGCAAGAATTGGAGTAGTTAGTCTAACAATTTACATGTGTAGATGAAATTATTATATCGAGGCACGTGGATAAGATTAGACGAAATAAATTAACTATATAAATATTATCTTTAGAAATGTATTTTTTGAATTCTAAAGTAAAAATGTTATTATAGAGTAAATTACTCCCTCAAGATAAAATAATCCCACAAATACACAATAAAAGGCCTCATTAAAATTATATAAACAGTGTAAAAAAAATGTGAATCAAATAAGAAATCATTTTATCTTGGTATTTTGAATTTTTTTACTTGTTGCATGGACAAACTCTAAAATTATGCTAATAATAAGTAAAGTAAATTACACCGACCTCCTTTAAGGTTTAGGTAAAATACAATAAGTTCTGTAAGTTTAACATAATTATATTGGATTACCTTAAGGTTTTGATTCATTTAACACTTGATGTCCGTTTCATTATAAATTCATTAGGTGTATGAATGAAATAATGATTGTCATCTCTTTTATATTGAAATATATATTTTATATTATCTATCATTGTATCTTTATACTATTTATATTAATTTTGACCTCTTTAACTTTACTAAAAAAAATATGTATAATTATATCAAAATTATAAAATTTATTATATTTTTTTAAATCTCAAAAGAAATCAATATAATTTACCGTAAATCCGTATAACCAAAAAATAAAAAATAAAAAAAGCACACAAGTGGACAATCAATTAATTTGTTTCGTTAGAATTCTTATCAATAATATTCCGAATCCACACTTAACTATCTAAAAATTATTATCTTGCGATTCAAATTTATTTTAAATGGGAATCTCACACAGTACAAACTTAATCTCCACCATACAAACACAAACCCAAAAAATATGAATGGGTAAATCTGAATTACCAGACTTTTTGAATTCTTATATCTCATTACAAAATTAGTGATTAAAATCTTTTTATAATATTTATTTGACTAACAGTAAAATATATATTTACTTTTTGACAAATGGTAAATTTTATATTTTTATTTATCAAAAATAAAAAAAATTTATATTTCTAATTTATAGCCCATCTCATGCATATTTTTATAATTCAAAAAGTTCTATCTCACAATAATTAGATTTATTTAAATTATAAATTATCTCATATGATTCTAGAAAATATATTATGCCCCCTAAGGTTTATAATTTCATAACAAATAAGTCATTTTATAATAAATCATCAAATTAATTAACAGTTTTTAATAATGTTAAAATTTTATTTTAATTAATAATTCAGATAATTTTATTATTATATAGGTTTTACTTTTTTAATTAATTATGTTAAATAAAAAATTCCTACAGAAAGATATTTGTAATTTTCCAAATCACAGAGAACAATTCATATTTCTTACAAATCTCAGGAATGTATTTATAATTTATCCTAATTTTTTTTTTCTTACCACCTTATTACAATTTTGAAATTATGTTTTAAATTGTTAACATTTTGTGAGAATTTGGGGGCCCACTCACCTTCCACCATACCACACCAGTGTCCACTACTTCCAAGTTGCATGCCTAATTATTCATTTCCATTCCCATTTTCAAACATATTGACCGACAAAGGGACGTTACTTCCTTCTCTTCGCTAGGTTTTCACACCTCCCTCTCTCTCTTCGTCTTCTTTCTCAGGAATTCAACTCCTTAGAGAGAGAGAGAGAGAGAGAGAGAGAGAGAACAAAGATCCAGAGCGTGGACTCAGCTCTCTGTTTTGGTGTTATTACTATTCTGGAGAGAGAAGCAGAGTCAGTTTCAATCGATTTTGGGTAAAAGATATCTTGATTGTACACGAGCTGGAAACTTCGAATTGGTGAGAGTATTGGGTTTGGATTTGATCTGGGTTTTGCGATTTGGAGAAGCCAAGAACAGGGTATGCTTTCTACTTTCTTAATTTCAATTCTAGGGTTTTTCTTCGGTTCTTCATTTGAGCTTGATTTTGTTCCATGATTCGATTATTGGTGTTTGAGATTCGATTTGGAAGTTCTGGGTATTTCGTTTTGGATGCTAGAATGGTTTCAAAATTTGATTGATTTGTGGAAACAAAACTGAATCTGCGATTCTCGAGCTGGTTAAAGCTTGGATTTTTTTATTTGTTTTTTTGAAAATGGATAACCGGAATAAGCATAATGATCATTTGGGTGTGAACAAGATGGGGAAAAACATAAGAAAGAGCCCACTGCACCAACCCAATTTTGGTAATTCTGCTAGGCAACAACCTCAACCTCAGGTTTACAATATTAACAAGAACGATTTTCGAAACATTGTTCAGCAACTAACCGGTTCGCCTTCCCAAGAACCGCTGCCTAGACCTCCCAATAATCCGCCTAAACCCCCGAGCATGAGGTTGCAGAAGATCAGACCTCCGCCATTAACACCCATTAATCGACCCCCAATTCCAATTCACCCGCCACCTCCACCTCAAGCCCCACCTATGCCTGCAGCACCAATTCCTTATGGTAATCCCTTTGTTAGACCACCTGCTCAATTTGGTCAGCCATCACCTACAATGTTGCCACCTTTTACTCCCGGTGATTTGGTTTGGCCAAATACAGCTGAGTCTCCTATCTCAGCGTATATGCGTTACCTGCAAAACTCAATTATAGATTCGGGACCTAGGCAACCACATCCTCAGGTTCCGGGTCCATTGTCTGGTTTACTTCCTAACCCACACGTGCCTCTTTCCTCACCACGAATGAGTGGTCCTCCGCCTCTTTTACCCTCTCCTACTTCTCAATTCCTTTTGCCATCACCTAGTAGTTTCTTGAATTTGTTGTCTCCGCGGTCACCTTATCCCTTGCTGTCTCCTGGGTATCAGTTCCCTCCACCGCTGACACCAAATTTTGCATTTTCTCCCATGGCTCAGCCAGGGATTTTAGGTCCCGGGCCTCAACCTCCACTTTCTCCTGGCATTGCATTTCCATTATCTCCTTCAGGATTTTTCCCCATTTCAAGTCCTGGATGGCG
Organism: Camellia granthamiana; assembly: GCA_036172215.1. Lineage (NCBI taxonomy): Eukaryota > Viridiplantae > Streptophyta > Magnoliopsida > Ericales > Theaceae > Camellia > Camellia granthamiana. The sequence goes on from CM069916.1 coordinate 35,119,380, forward strand.
GGGTCAGTAGTCCTAGACAGCTGTAAACTGTTTGTGGTTTCCACACCTGAGCCTCAGTGAGGATGTTCTTTCTGGTGACTAACCTCCTTGGTATGGGAGCTTCACTTGTGAAAATCTGATGTATACAAGTTCTTTGGAAGTATTTAGTTTTAGTTTTTTGGTCTTGTTTCCTTTCCTTGTTTTCATTTGTCAATATCGATATCAAGGTTTGTATTGAGATTTTGATAATGTAACAGCTGCAATCTATCTGTTTCCTAGGGCTAGTTTAACTTTAGGTGATTTAAAATTAGTGAAGATTGGAGAATTCATCCAGACCCTTCAGCAATGTTGTAACATGTAAGAAGGTAGGATGATATACATTGAAATTTATACTCTGCTTGAAGAGTTTTTGTATTTGTCCAATGTCGTCAATTATTTTGAATTGAAATCATTCTTTGGTTTGATTGGCCATGGGAAAGAATCTCAACGTTTTGATTTTACGCTCCTTGTATCATTTTATGAATTATTGAAGGATTATGATATTGATTTGTTAAGCATCTTTGTTAGATTATGTATTGCCCCCAAAACTCAATTTTTAATGAAATGAGCCCAACAATCTATATCAAGCAATCTAGTACTTTATCTCACGTGCGTCCTTCTCTTGCACATGGAGAGATGAACAAACTGAATTGAACAGGTTGCACAAGCACAAATAGAAAAAAAGAAAAAAAGAAAAAAAGAAAAAAAGTGCACAATAACAACTATAGTGAGGGAACAATCACAGATCATGAGACTTAAACCAAAACCTCTTCAACCAAAGCTTTTATTCTATGTAGATTACTAATTGTTCCAAAGGCTTAAGCTTTTAGGAATGGACCTAACAATATATATCAAACTATCTAACAATTTTTATTATAATGCGAGATGCATAATCCCAAGGGGTTGGCTTGGTCGCAAGACCTTGAGTTTTGTAGGTGTGCTCCCTCCAAAGTTCAGGAATCAAAGCATCTTAGGTGTTAACCATTCCTTGGGGCCATCGGATTAGGGGAAAACCTTTGAACTAACTGTAGTGCACTTGCAATAAACTCCTTACCGTGGGTCTATGCATTCCTGGGGATTAATCGGGTTTTGATCTAGACATCCCGGTGCCAACCAAAAAAATTATAATGCTAGATGCATTGCTGGTGTAATAGCAGTTAATTAATTATTGAATACTGAAATAATTTGGTCTGAGTTAATCAAATACCAAAAATTTGGCCAAATAGTTGTGTACTTTTTAGTTGAAATAAATTTGACATTTAATAAATTCTGTAAAAATATAAAATTTTAACGTTTCCCAACTGTATCGTGTTCAGTATATTTTTGAAATTGCAGCTTTAGTGTGTCACGTGTTGGTGTCTATGCTACTTAGTTTATAACAATGACAACCTTGGAAGTTGGAATTTTATCCCCTTGCCTTTCTGATTCTTATTAATATCTCTTCTTATATCCCTCCTCCCTTTATCTCTCTGGTTCTCGCATTAAGATTCCTGTGCCCTTTGAATATGGATTTTATTTAGGAAGTCATATTTTTGCTCTGAATATTCCCATTCCTGTGTCTAAAAACTATCCTAATATATATATATATATTCTATCGTTGTTGTATTATTATTTGACACTGACTGTTGCTTTATCTATCTTCTTTTGTCTGTGTATCATTATCTGGTAATTCTACTGGGAGAGTTTTTGGGACTTATGTTATTGAGAGTGTCTTGATTATTATATTAGTTCTTTCATATGTACCTTATAGTATATAATTATGAACTGATTCTTCTATTGTATATTTGCAAATTGATTTAAGCCTGCATGAGTTGAATCACAGAAAGTTATCTTTTATGAGCCTTCTATTTTTAATGAGAAATGATTTTCTGAATTTTAGTTTGAGGAGTTATTTTTCCATTCTTTGCTTGGAAATGGAAAGGAAAGGAAAGAAAGAAAAAGGAAAATCATATAAGGTTATCATCATTTAGATACATCTCTGATGCACTTTCCCAGTTATTCCAGTGGTATTCATAGGCTTCTTGGGTGTAGTTTTTGTTCCTTATGGATTGATTTGTTAAATAATTAGTTTCATCAACCTCTGGAAAGGATTTGTGTGTTGTGCGGAAAATTTCTCAATTGCCAATAGCTAAGCACAACCACTGTCAAAAGATGATAGGTCCAGGTCAGTTAGTTTTCAGCCTCTAAACTGATTTGATTTGAGATATAATCCTTTAGGTCTTGAGATGTATACCCTGATCATTTACCTGATGATATAGACAAGGTCTATTTGCTTGATATTGGTTGCTGCATCATGCTGAGTTTTGGCTGCATTTTGGTAGATCCTTCCAGGTGGATACTTAAATTAGATATCTTAAGTTAGCCTTAGGTGTGTGTTTAAAGCAGTAATATAGACAATGGGCTGAAATATTTCTCCTTCCGTGGTTTGATTTGAGGGAGCCTCTTGTTCATTGAATACCTAAACTGTTGGGAAAACCAGAAACATTTTTCTGTAGATTGAACCAGCCATTTTATTACTTTCTGAAAAACAGGTTAAGTTGATTGCTTTTATGAATAGTTACAAATTAAGGAAAGGTCAATATGTGTTGTGCATGAGCTTGATTGTTTGAATTATGTGCTTCTCCCATTGATGAAGAGAACCGTCCTCGGATTCAATCTTTTCATAGCATTTGTGTGAAGGACTGTGTTTGTCTAGGTCTAGTTCTTTGAATTTTGACTGAAGATTTGAGCTCTGGTAAACAACTGGAAGGTACTAGGAACTTTCTGGCAAAGCTTGAACCAAAACGTTGCATAGGTTTGGTGTTGACAATTCTGCATTGTCATTTAGTTATGGTCAATTGTGGAGGTCGGATGGATGGGTGGGCTGGGGAAGGAAGAGGGCTGGTTCATGAGTTGGGGGTGGGTTAGGGGGGGGCAATGGTGATGGAGGGAGTTGCAGTGACTGGGACTGATGGAGAGCGGTGGGGTAGAGGAACGGAATCCCCAGTGGGGTAGAGTTGTTGGAGTGGGGGAAGGAAATTATGTGCGAGTTCCAGGAATGGGAGATAATTTGGTGAGGGAGATTGGGGGGGAGGAGTTTGAGCCCACGAATTTGCTGTTGTGGCACACTCATTGGATGTCCATGTACACCCTTGAGTTCACTAGACAACATTTTGTAATTTTATTTCAGGGGATCATTCTGTATTCTGTTTTTAGAGAACATTTTGAGATTTGTATCACAGATACAGTCTATGCCATGTCGGCTTTATCCCCTACCTAGTCGATTAACATTGGTTAGGTGAGTTTTACTTGTGAAGACTATGGTAGCGTTTGGTAGAGTTTTAGAATTATGATTTAAGAATAGAGTTATATTTTGAGTTTGTGAGTTTTGGAATTATGATTTGAGTGTGAAAAATTTGCTTGGTTATAAGTTTTGAAAAGAGTAGAAAAGAGTTTTGAATGGAGTTTGGAATTTTTGATGTGACATATGGTATTTGATTCAAAAATTTACAACTCATAACTGAACATACAATCCAAAATTCTATTAAAAAATCATAAAAAAATTTTAAAAATTTTGAAAATGTTTTTTATTTAAAATATAAAAAATAACAAGTGCCAATTGTCTTCCTCCAAAAAAAAATAGTACTGTTCCAGTCAATCGGCCGAACGACCGACTGGATGTCCGGGAGGATTACCGAGTAGGCCAAATTTTAAAACCCCACCTAGAACGAGTTTTTAAAAGTAAATGTTGAATTAATTTTTGAAAGACACAAATATGGGTGTAAAATTATGATTAGAACTTCACGCCAAAAACAACGTATATTTATATTTTTATTAGTTTGAGAGAATCATCTTAGGCCTTGTTTGGGAAGACTAAATAAGTGTACTTTTTGTCTTTTTAGACAAAAAAATTGAGGTTGAAAATATGGATGTTTGGGTTAACTTTTTGACTTTTTATGGAAAAATGTGTAATAAAAAATTGTGAAAATTGGTTTTTAGAAGAAAATTTGAATTGGGAGTTGTGCAGCCGTAATTGTTGACTTTTGGTGAATAGTGTTAACTTTTTAACTTTTTGAGTAACTTTTTGACTTTTTGACTTATTTGGGAGTACCCAAACTTGGCCTTAGTGTGGTGAACAATGGAATAAATTTAGTGCGAGTTTTGAACCCCCATCATCTGTAAGCAAAAAAGGTCTTTCGAAGGAAAAATTATTAGATACTCTCGATGGCAAGAGAAGTACTCGTAATTAGCTACGAACTTAGGAATGCTCAAGTCCATTTGTGCATTTATTTATGCACGTGTGAAAGAAAGAAGGAAAGAGAGCGAAAACGAAAGTTGAGATTGTGTATCTTTATGTTAAGATCGGATAAGTAACTGTTACATTAGTTATAAGGTTATTCTTGTCTTTTTCCTTTTTCTTTTTTTGAGAAAGATAAAGATGATTCTATGGAGTGTTTTGAGATGTTTTAAATAAGTATATTTTTTGATTTTTTATAAAAAAAAAATGTGTAGAAAAGTATAGAAAGTGGTTAGAACAGTAGAGATGAGATGTAGATTGATATGATCTAAATAAATGTATATAGGAAAAAAAAAGTACATTTTTTTAGTTCTTTCCAAACACTTACGGTATGTAAAGGTTATTCTTGTCTGAGTACAAAAGGTTTATATTAATTTTGAAAAGTACAAAAAAATGAGGCAAAGATTATCTACAGCTGATCTTTGTAGCTTTTTTTTTTTTTTTTGAGGACTATCTTTGTAGCTTTTATATGCTTTTGGCGCTAAAAAATTGTTTAGTGTTCTCAACATCGAGTATTATGTGTCATATTATCACAATAAATAAGAAAATGATAAATTACATTTTGTCTCTTTTATATTTAGTCACTTTTTTACTTTAGTCATTTGAAAATTAATTTCTCTTAAAAATTAGACAAAAAACAACAAATTAATAGTCACGTCATATAAAAATATTTTATTATATATAATTTACATTTCTAATATAAATTTAAATTCTAATATAATAATATTTTTTTATATTATGTGATAGTTATTATGATATTTTTTGTCTAATTTTGAACATGAATTAACTTTATGAGTAAATTAAAAATTGTTGAAACAATCTTCTGTGTAAAATAAATAAGTTGAAATAAATCAAACAAATAAAAATAAATTACTTATTGAATTTGTTTTATCAAATCGAATAAATAATTAAAAGATCGAGTCGAGTGTATGACACTCTGTCCTTAAGACAGATTCACCCCATTTCGGTGCTTACGGACTAATGGTGTCTATCTCCTAAGATACAATGATCTTCACAAATTGTAGTAGCATTTCAAACAATTTGTTCAACGAACAAAACCTGTGTTCTATACTCTCTAAATTTTTTCTAAAATTATATGAAGAATATATACAGAGCAAAATCTGGACAGCAAGAAAATAACTTTTTCAGACTATTTTCGGATGCAAAACACTGCTGGAAATGGCCTCTATTTATAGGCAAAAAGTGGTTGTCCGAACAGGTTTAATTTCAAATGAACAGATCTGAATTTGAATGAACAGGTGCATTAACTGAAGAACAGATAACTGCTAGGCAGTTTCTATCTGTTGGAAATTGCTGGCAGTTATAAATCTGTTAAGGGAAGAACAGAATCTGTTCGGTGACAGATTAATCTGTTGGCACAATTTTTGGACAAAAATTTGAATTTAAACTTTCATTTTGAAATTCAAATAATTTCTTCAAGAATTTGAAAAAATTCAAATAAATTTTGTCTAAAAAATTAAAGTTAAAATCGATCTGACCCAAGCACGGCTCGGCCGGCCGGTGGTGGCGTGCGTGTGTAGTGGTTTGAGCTAAGGTTCCATTTGTTCATAACTCTTCCCTTTTACAAACTTGAGGTGTCCTTTGGGGCTCAACCAAAGTTTGTACGCCTAGAGTTTATATACTCACAAAAGCTCACTTAAAGTTTCAATGTGGGATAAGTCTTATAAGGAAATTCACATTTAATTCTTTAATTGTCCATTCTTCGAATCCGAAAACAACGTCAAGTTCTCATTCACTCATAAATAGTTTTGACGAATCGTTTTCACCATGTGACTTGCCATGCAGCAAGAAACATGTCACATCTTCGGACATGTTTTATCAATTTTTAAACTGATTAAAAATTGTGTTTTAAAATTGAGCGCATTACATCTCAAATTTTTCTTTATTGTCAAGTTGGCAACTTGCAACCACACCGAAGAGGAAGTCCTTTTCTTGGACTCCTTTGTCATGTATCATGTAATTAGTGCTCTTCACGTGGTCTTGCCCATCAATTTCTTCTAAGGTGTGATGACCAATTTTTTATTTTTTATTTTTTATTTTTTTAGTCAGAAGGTGTGATCACCATTTAAAGTCATTACTATCAATTAATATCTCATTTAATGTCATAAGACATGTTCACCGTTTTTGTTTTTTTTTGTTAGATAGTAGGTGTGATCACCATTTAAAGTCATTACTATCAATTAATATCTCATTTAATTTTGTTATAAATATAAAAATTAAACATGAAAAAATTACAACAAAAAAAATAAAATAAAATGATTTGAGTCTTATAATAAAATAAATTTTAAATTTTATTTATTTAAATCTTAATTTTTTGATTTATTTTCAATATAAATTATTTGTCTATTTTCGTTAAATAAAATTAACTAGAAAAATGATATTTTAGTCATTATATTTAATGTAGATGTACAAAAAATATTTAATATTCTATTTTTCATTGAGTTTAATGATTAAATTTTTTCCTTTTAATTTTACTTGATAAAAATAGACAAATAGTTTAAATTAAAAATAAATCAAAATATTAGGATTTAAATTGATAAAATTAAAAATTCAATGTTTATTTTGTTATAAGGGTTAAATTTTAGATTTTTTTTTTTTTTTGGTAATTTCCTTTTAAATATTTAATATATATATATGTATATAAGTTTTTCTTTTTTAATACAAATTTAGAAAAAATTTATGGTATGCACCTTTGTTTATGACATCTGTGTATTTGGTTGACCTATTGTGTAATTAGTTATATTAATTATGAGATTATTTTAATTATGATTCAAAAATTATTTAATTATATATTTGGTTATAATTTAATTTTTTTTAATTATAATTCTTATAATACTAAATTATGCTATTTGAGGGTGCCTAACATAGCATGACTTACAAATTATTGGTGAAAAGTAGGGGTGTAAAAATGGTTTGCGGTCTGTGGATGGTTCAAAGCTTGCCTGCAGTTCGGGGTGGGTTCGGCCTGTTTAGGCTCGTTTGGACCCTAGCCTGAGCCTAGCCCGAGACCTTGAGCTTGGGTTTAGACTATCATTTTGAAACTCGGCCCGTGAGCTCGGCTCGTGGCCAGACCTATCTGTCGACCCGAGGCTTAGTATCTTTTATTTGTGAAAAATAATAAAATTTTATTTGAAAAAATAACGAAACAAAAAAAAAATATTCAGGCCCACCCAAACTCGAGTCCAGGCTCAGGCCTAGGCCTACCGGCCCGTTCAAGGATCGAATACCTCTAAACTTAGATTTAGGGTTGGTTTGGGATGTCCTAAAAAAGTGTACTTTTTGACTTATTGGTGGGTTTGGGTTGGATTTGGATTTGGTTTGATGTGATGTGTTAGAGAGGTGATGTGATTTAAATAAGATAATGTGACTTAAATAAGATAATGACTTTTTGACTTTTTAACTTATTTAATACATACCAAATTAACCCTTAAATTTTTGACTCGTGAATTAACCTGGCCTGAATTTTGACAAAAACGAATGAAGTGAGATTTGATGAATGAATTTGGATATTAATTGTGTCATATATCAATCAAATCCATCAAATCAATTGATGAATGGATTTGGATTTTCAAAAGGGTTTATCATATCCATGATAAAGCTGTTTTGCAAGAACTGCACTATGCCCCCACGGCCTCAGCCACTTTATCCAATCCAATCAAGGATAAAGATGTTAGACAACCTATCCTTCCATTCGTACAATTATTCTTCAATTTTTTTTTCTTCATTTTTTAAAAATTATTATTAAAAAATATTTAAGACTTATAAAAAATCTCCTCTAATTAAACTTATAATAATGTAGCATAATACATATCAATTTTTTATTTATCATATACATAATCGTGTAGATATTACCTTTCTTACCACATGTAAATTTAAAAATTCAAATTATAAATCTTTAATATTATTCCATTGTTATTATATGCATCACCTCTGACAAAGAATCAATACATATATATGTAACACCAAAAATAGCTTCAAAGATAAGAAGGGTTTTTTGGTCAAATAATTATAAGTGCCATTCTCACAATATATATATATATATATATTAAAATAAATAATTATAATTGCAAAAGATTTAACTTTTTTAGTGACAAATTTTGCTATATTTAGCCAAGAATAATTAGTTATACTATTATTAATATTTTTGCAACAGAGCTATTGTTATCATAAATACTCTTTGCGAGTCTCATACTTGCGTCCCCCACTTGATGGTGTCATTATTTCAAAACAGCTTCGTCATGTTGACTGTAAAAATAAAACAATTTCAACACCACAAGCCATCAAAATCTTGTTATTCTAAGAAAAATGCTTAGGGGTCGAATTCTCCATGGCTCAAGTGGTCCGAATCCAAAAGGACATTGTTTTGGTTTTTTTTTTTTTTCTTTTTTTTCCCTCTTTTATATCTGAAACAACAACAGAGTAAGGAAGGAAGAGAGAAGAGGGAGGGGAGACCATCACCGGGGCCTGCCTTCCTTTGTTTGTGTACACAGATCTGTATCTCTCTCTCGCTCTCTGTATCTCTCTCTCTCTCTCTCTCTCTCTCTCTCTGTGAAGTCTCTGTGATAATGATGATGTGTTGATGATCACGTGTTGATTGTTGATGATCTCTTCTTTTCTTTCTTCTTTCTTCTTCTTCTTCTTCTGTTTTCTTCTTCTTTTGTGAGTCATGGAAAGGATGAAGAAAGGGGGGGGGGGAGGAATCTCAAAACGACGTCATTTTTGGAATTTTAGGCCACTCGAGCTACGAAAAATTCGAGTTAGCGGGATTGTTATTCTAAAATTGATTGATCTTGCCAATATCAACTTATAAGCTGAGGCTAATTTATAATATTTGCTTGGTGAATATATCTTTGTTGGGGTGCTATGCCATCTCCAATGCACAACAACCATAGCTTGTTATATATATCTATTCTACTCTATAAAAAACATAACTCTCAACATTTTTCAAGAATACTCGTATATTGTTAATTACTACCGTAAATAATTGTTGAAATTTTTCAAATTTATCTCATTATTCTTATTCATCAAATATTCTAAAAATTTAAATGTGAAATTAGAAACGCATCATGTTTGCCCTCACTACTAATATATATATAGCATGCACTTCCATTGTCAACACCATCATGCCATAGTGCAGCAACAATTACTTTTGTGTTACCCTTTTGCTTCCAGAAACAAGTATTAAAAATATAAAAGTGTTTTTCATTCAATTCCATTCGGACACAAAACGATTCCTTTCAAAGTTTTGTAATCCTTCATTCACATGCACCTATTTGCCCCCTCACAAATATGATATACAGTACCTTGAAATAGCAATATAAATATATTATATCCTTCATGCATAATGTTATCCCTATATATATAAATAAATTTGAATTTCTTTGATAAGGTTTGGTATAGCAGATGCCATTATTGTCAACTGCTATATATAATGAAAAATGCTAGGTTTCATGAAGAATTTTCATGAAAACTATCATGAAAACTATCTGCACCGTTGGATCATGAGACACATACCTGATCTAACAGTACAGATAGTTTTCATGATGATTTTCATGAAACCTAGAATGACCCATATTATATGCTTACTTTCTTCCAATTCAAGACATGATAATGAATGGCAATATACATATATATATATTAACAACTTGTTGCCTACTGTATTATCACATTTATAAATTAATTTAACCCACTTGAAGTAAATTAAATAATCCACATTTGTATATATGCAAATATATTATCAATACCAAAGTTTGATTATCTAATAATGGGCTTATTATAATTTAAAAGTTAATAATTAAAAAATAAAAACTGCACTTAATGATTTTTAAAATAAAATAAATTATAAATAATTCAGAGAAAGTACTGAGCTTTGGTTTAATCTTTTATGAATTGTTTATATTCCGACATGAAAATCTAATATAACTAAGGCTTGATTTGGAGTAACCTATATAATTCATCTTTTTATCTTTTTTCTATCACATCACCTCTCTACTTTTCTGCACATCTTTTCATAAAAAGACAAAAAGTACACTTTTTTAAGACACTCCAAACTAACCCTAAATAAATAATCATTTGCGAGCTTAATAACGCTTCATAGGTGATTTTTTTTTTTTCAATAGGTGATACTAGATAATATATATATCAGCAATGCTAGGTATCATGAAAAACCTTTCATGAAAATAATCATGAAAGCTTTGTGACCCTTGGATTACACTTAGAATAAAACACCACACGCTAATCAAGGTAATCCAAAGATCATAAATTTTTCATGATCATTTTCATGATAAAATTTTCATGATCCCTAACTTTTCCCTATATATATATATATGATCTACACTCTGCATTAAATATATGTATATGATGTAGGTGGCCCATCACTGCCTCCCAAGCACCAAATTAATTATTAATGTAAACAGAGATAATAATGATTTCACCTGTCTATCATTATGATCAGATCACTTCTCTATCCTAATTAGTGCTAATGCTGTTCACAGTGGGTCCAACCGGACGAGTGGAGTTTTTCATCTCTTCTTGTATTTTGTTTCTTTCTTTCTTTCTTGTTTTTAACTAAAGAATCTATTCATTCAGAAAACAAATAAGAAAATCACTCAGAACCTATGATATGTATTGAAAGTTGTTATTATGTTACTACATTATGATTGAATCTTAGCCTTTTGATTGTCAATTTTGAATAATTTTTTTGATTTCTTTAACATGGAGATGGAGAAGATGTTGGTGCAAATTTGGTAAGTAAGATAGAAACAAATAAAACAGAAAATAATTAGTATTATTTTAATATAATATCACTTTCCTTAAAATGATATTTGCCTCCACCAATTCTGTCAAATATGGTGTGTACCGGATTACCCGCAAATCCTCCTTTAGGATACAATGAAACCTAATCTAAAGACAGATGTCTGATTGTGTTATGTACGAACGAAATCAGATCTCGAATACTTTTGAATTTTTCTAATCCATCAAGTAAAGAGGAAAATAACAATATGTATCATTGAGAGAAATTTTATGGAAAAATATATATCCAATTTTCAACCCATTTGGCCTTTATATAGGCATGAGTTTGTTCCTTAAATCAAAGGTCGTGTCCTTTAGATTCAAAAGTAACACTCTTTAAATCAAAGAGTAATGTTTTTTTATTTAAATCCAATGGTTATACCTCATGATTTAAATCCAAAAGATACATTTTTTTGTTTAAACTCAATGGTTACACCCTTGTAGATATCCCATTTTGACCGGCCTTAAGACTTGGACATTTTCTTTTAATCACCTGATGATGAAAATTAGAATATGCTATTTCATGAATTTCTCAGCAGAAAAGTCAGATTTAAGCTTTAATTTCAATCTTACACCCATTTTGGCCAAATTATTTTAGGCCTATTTAAAAATCTTTTTTTTCTATTTTTATTGTTCGGAAAATTTAGCAGTTTTGAAAAAATTAGCTCTTTAAAAAAAGAAATGGGTCTTGGCTTTTCAAAATTGGTTCGTTAAAAAATGAATGAGTTTTGGCTCTTCAAAAAAAGGAAGAGTGTTGGCTTTTCAAAATTGACTTTTTAAAAGATGAAAAAGTTTTGGCTCCTCAAAATTGACTTTTCAAAAAATGAAGGGATCTTAGCTCTTGACCTATATATAGAAGATTATTAGAGCTATGAGGGGAGATTGAGAGAGAGGTCTTAGTTTTGATCAAAAGAAAGTTTATTTTGTCAAAATTGAGAGAAAATACCAAGTGAGATATAAACTTCTTACCTTTCATAGATATTCCACTGATATACACCACCCAAAATTTCATTAAAGCTAAAACTCAAAACTTTTTGCTGAGATTCTAAAGCATACTCCATAACCGTGATTGTATATAGAAGAAAGTTTGATAAATCAGAAAATTCACCATTTCCTCCAAAGGTGAATCTTTGTAATCTTCTCATTTATTTTATTGTATTTTCTTTATTGTTTTAAATATGTGATATTTAGGTTGTGAAAATGGAAGGCTGAGTCTCTGTTCCTTAAATTTCTTCTTATTTATTTTATTGTATTTTTTATTATTAAATATGTGATTTTAGGTTGTTGAAGTGGAAGGCTAAACCTCTGTTTCTTAGATTTTTTTCTTATTTATTTTCTTGTATTGTCTTTATTAAATATGTGATTTTGTGGAAGTTGCTCCTTAGATTTCTTCTAATTCATTTTCTTGTATTTTCTTTATTAAATGTGCCATATTTAGAATATGTGATATAAATATGTAATTGAAGTTATAAAGATTTTCTCATTAGAAGTGTTAAAAACTCTCTTCTCAACCAATTTTGAACATGGAAATGGATTTTACATATATATTTCATGAGTAAGAAGATAAGTCTTTAACTAATTTTGATAAGTTATATGTATTTTTCCCTTTTCTTCCCTATTTTCTTAGAAGTCCTATAGAGCTTTCACAAGTTTTGTAAGACTTCCCCTTTGAAATGATGGCAATCTACTCTTTCTAATTAATAGTATGGATTTGAGTATTAATTTACTCTTATTCACAACGAGATGAATGTAGATTTCCATATATTTTTTTGGTTTGGTGTTTCCTTGTTTCAATTCTCATGCTTGTTAGATTTTTCATTTGATAGGTTTTTGTACATATGTATCTCTTGGAAAGGTTTTGTTTGTTTTGTCTTGGTTTGGCTGCATGAAAAATAGGAATTCCCAAAAACAAAGTATTTCCTAAGCAATAAACAAGGTGATTCTCGGCAGATGATTATAGTTCTTAGTTAAATCTCTTCCGTATATTCTTATGATTTTGCTTCAGTCCCACGTCTTTTATTTTCTTTTATTCGGTTTTGTAATTATTTAGTGTTGTAATAATTCCCAACCCCTGTTTCTTTCTACCCCTTTCTATGTATGTCTTCCAACCCCATATCTTTCTATCTCTTTTATTTACTCGTTTCCCATATCTATACATACTATCATATTTTTCTTTCCATCATATCCATGTTCTATATCCATATTTCATACATCTAGATTCATCTCATTTTCATCTGTGGGTTTAATCAATTTCTATGTGATTTTGTGTGCTATCTCATGTCTTGAGATGATTCACATGTCATATATTAGAAGCCAAATCTTTAGTTGCATTTCATGAGTGAATTGCATTAGGATTTTGTATATAAGATTATGCATATTTCACTAACTTTGTTTTGTAGCTGTTCGCGAGACATCAAAAAATATATAAGTTGTTATGCTTTAGCATCCCGCTTTTGTGTATTTTTCTTACTATGTTTAGCATCCTATCATGTGACTATTTGCTTATATGATATATCTCTATGAATGCTAGTAAATGGGGGTTATGCTGTTCAATTTGGAATAATATCGATTTTCATGTTTGTTAACTCAATTTCTGTTGAGTTGAACATTATTCAAATTCTTTCAAAATACATTAAATCAAGTTGTTCCAAAATGAATGACATAGTCTATACTTGTTTGCTTTCACATAGTAATTTTTAGAATTATTAATAATCATAACATGAACATATAAAATTAATAAAATTCATATCATGGTTAAGTAGAGGCCAATCTTTTGATAGGGTGAGCGGGGGTGCTCAATTAATGACATTCTCCCCTCATACCTAAGGTTCTGAGCCAAGCATCCTTAATTACAACGAACAATGGCCTTGGCATGAGTCATGGCTTTCCTAATTTCCCAAAATATTAGGTAGCGACTCTGAAATCTGATAACTCAGTCCATTTTTAGCAAATGTTTTGCAATAAAATGGATTTTCTATAAAATTTGTCGAATTTGGACTCTCATCTATGTTTCACATTATATTCGTGAGACTAGATCAAAGAAATCGAGGGTTCAAATAGTTTAACGTGCACGGGTACCCCTCGGGGCGATGTTACAGTTTCTAGCAACTCTGTAGAAGATTTTATGAAACCTTGACTCAAACTCTATGATATGACTTTTATTTTCAATTATATGTTCATTGCATTGCATGCATTGGTGCACTTAAAGTCCTTGTGTTGCCCAGATACCGGTGGGAGCACAAGTAAGCTTTTTGTGACACTATACCTATCTTCAAGTCACTTCTGGGACCTTGTGTTAATAATCTTTCAAGACCTATCAAAAAGGTAGCTTTGATATCTAAGATTCTCAGACTTCGAAAAGAGGCTATATTGACTCTTCTGACTTCTTGGGATCTTCACTGGTTATTACCCAACGGACTCTTTCGCAATGTCACCTTGACTTCAACCCCTAAAGTAGAGCCGACCTTGTACATATAGTGAGCCATAGTACCTTCCAAAATTAGGACATGATGCTCTCTCATTTCTAGCATGTATGATACCACTTGTTTGAATAGTGAAACCCTAGATCATATCAAAGCTAGGTCTGAGTAACCCTACCTCCCATAAGGGTGTTTCTTATCTTTCCTGCTATGTGCTATGTGCAATATATGGGATAAGTACAAGGATTCTCAGATTCAGATCAATGGTTCAGGCATTTTAGTTTGTGGGATTGAGTTCAGTTTTTCAACATGATTTAGCAGTAATCATTTGAGCCGATATGTTGCTAAAATTTTGATTAGGGGTTTCATTTTATTTTTGTAAGGTAGTGTGGCACCATAGCTTCAAAACGGTTTAATATCCCTCAAGTTCTGTAGACTCGCGTTGGTAGACTTTGTAAAAGTGTAGATTTGGTTCAAGGACAACCAGTGTTAGTTTATTTACTACCAGCTACACAAAGAAGAAGTGCAAAACCCTCATCAACTGTCCAAAGTACCTTTTCCTCACTAACTAGATCATCCTCGCTCAATTCATCAGAATCAGTGATGGCTCAGGTTCCAAAAAATATAGTGGGACATGTTGTTGGCCTTTCAACGAAGTATGGATACTATTGCTAATATAGTTACCACCCATGCTGATGTTTATGTTGAATTGCAACGCCCATCTCGAGTATGTAAGACCCCTAACTTTTGTAAACCTTATTAGGTCCCAAAATTTTGAGTTACTATAACAAAGCCTTTAATTCGTTGATTGCTCGCAAATTAAACCCTAGAGCCAAAAACGTATCACGGACGAACCCATACAAACCCAAATCGACCCTGGAAGCTTAGAATCGTAACAGTCTAATATCAATTATTTAACTCTCAAATTTTAGATTAATTGTTCTAAACCCTAACTTCCAGTTTTTACAGTCTTCATTCAGTTATTTACCTTTAAATTCAAAGCAAGATAATACAAACCGAATTATTTTTCCTAAACACTAATTGATTAACTCTTCACTTGAAATAGATATTTTCATTGAGCCCAAGCCCTCACATTTTTATTAAATCACAAAATGACCTCAAACAAGTACCATTATATATTTATATATACACTTGTACCCTAAAATCCTTTTTTAACATTATGTTTTACAATTTCCAAGATTTGTACATAAAATAAATAGGAAAATCTCCCCAAATTTCGAGGACATGACTAGCCGTCATCATTATACTTTAGTACAAACAAATCCCTTGAATCTTGGAGCAATAATGACTTTGGTACCAATAAAGATTTGCTATGAGTATTTAAATTAGCCCTAAACCTAACTAGATCATAAGTAAATATATAAATAAGGTTCCAATACATGAGTTTAATTCCAAGCCCTCATTTCTTTTATTAAAAATTACCCCAAAACTAGTACTTGTACCTTGTATCTTGAAGTACCATCAATCTTGTAATATATATATGTATACACCTTGAGGGATGTGCCCTTGTACCTAAAATTAATAAAAAAATAACCCATCATTCTAGGAAAAAATGAGAAGACAACTTTCAAGATATATCATCATGAAATTCTAGAAAAAAAACACCACCTAGTACCCTAGACCTAGGATGCTAATTCCTAAACTAGTTCTATTTTAACTAAATCTTGCCAAATCCTTGAGTAAGCCTCTCAAATCATCCCTATTTCCTTTAACACTTCAAACAAATCCTAAACTTTCCATCCATTTTCAACTAGTGGGCTTTTAGGACATTTTGCATCAAAACTTGTCTATAAATACCAACCTCCCCTAGCTTGGCAAGCACAAACACCACACCCACACACACATTTCGGCTAGAGAGAGGGAGGAGAGCAAGAGAGAAAAGTCTAAGAGAAGAAGAGGGAGGAAGAAGAGAGCCTTCTTGTGTAAAGCTTAGTAGGTAAGCCACAACACAACCTTCTCTTTCATTTTCCTTTTTCAAATACATGTTTCTAAGGGTTCTAAATAATGTTTTCAGATCTGTTATTGATGAGTTACTTGTGTTAAAAATGCTAAAAGTTGAGCATTGATTCCATCTCTCTTGTATTTTCCCCATTTTGGCACAAAACCATCTTTTTATACCAATCTCTCAAACTTTCCAAAGGCACACCTTCAAGAAAACTTTATGAGTTAAATATATGTTAGTTAGCATGTTTTCTTCACAAAAGAAATGAAACTTTCCCTTGGTGGAACCCCTTTTTCATAAATCTTCTTGTTTTGGGCAAAGCACCTTGGAATCTGTTTTTACAGCCCACTTCCAGAAATTCTAGAAAAATGTAAAAAATTATTCTGGACCTCTATTTTATGTCAAAATCTTCCTTAAGGTGTTAGCTTTCAAGTAAAATTGGTTTCATCGAAAAACATCAAGCGGTTTGCAAGAAAATCAAGTTTTCATAACGGTCGACGGATCTGGACAGATTCTGGACAGCACTAGACTATTTTCTAAATAACTTAAAATCTGGAAAAGTAATCCCATTTCTGAAAAATGTTCTAGAAACTAGATCAAATTCTCTACGAACCATAGGAAGACCAAGTCCGGTGGAAGATCTAAAATAGTCCTTTCATTTTAATCTTTATGTGATGCTAAATCTGGAAAATTTGTTATGCATGGATGTTTTATGCCCTTGTATTCATAAAAATGTTTATTAGCTTATGATCGTATCTTGGCATGATATTGTATGTGTTATGTTATGTTCTTTATCTTCTTCATCTTATGGATGCATGCTTGTATGGACATTTTTATCTGGTTAAGTTGACTAACCTTGATGTAAAACATTTAACTTCAACGGGAAACCTAATTGGGAGGGTATTGGGTTTTCGAGCACTTGAGTAATGAAAAGATGAGAATATGTGATATATGGATTTTTGGGATGCGTTCCCTATTTGAAAGTTAAAGTCTTGCTCAAGTAGTTGTCGCGTAAACCCTAGAATGGAACGGACGTATTTGGACTCCTTGCGACGGTTTGAATGGTGAGATAAGGTTGGGTCCGGATGGGACATTCAGGATGATAAAACTTTTTCTGGAAGGATGAGGTTGGATTCAGGAGATAAAACTTTTTCTTTTCACTATCCCTTTTGAGGCCTTGCGGTTGACGCTACGCGGTATATAACCGTTGGTAGGCATCCGAGGTTAGTCCTACAACAAAGCAGCAAAAGGGGGAGTTCCGAATAGTCTGGTGTCCAATTCTTGTGGTTGGGAGGACGAAATCTCTTTGGGGGATTTCTAGTTTACTAACATCTAACTTGTAACCCCTTAGTTGAGTATCATGCTTTACTATTTGATGTTATATTTGTGATTGTGTATTGGACTGGGAAAGAGGGACAGGGTGTGTGTGTGTTTACTGGGCATTCAAAGCTCACGACGTGTCATGCCAGGTGCCGAAGAGGAGCTTATAGCTGGAGATGACAAACCTGAAACCTTCGAAGACTTTTGGCTATCTTAGAAAAGTTAGAAATTCCTTTTGATATTTTGTAAGACTCATATGAAGATTTAAGTTTTCTCTTGGAATGTAATGTAATGGAACCATCTTTTGAGTTATACATTGATTGTTATGTATTTATATTCTATGTAAGAACCTTATCGTTGCTTATGAGACCTTGTGTCAATACCTTTTAAGATCTGTCAAAAGGGCAGTGCGCTGTCTAAGAAAGCTGGACTTAGAAGGGAGGCTAAATTGACTCCTCCGGCGATCTGGGATCTTAATTGGTTATTGACCATAGGACTCATTAGTGACTCTCCCTTGCCTGCAACCTATAGTGTAGAATCGGGGCGTCATAGAGCATCTACTACTCAACCACCTTCGATGATTCAACCAATCCCACCTCCACCAGTTGAGGAATTTCCTGAACCCAACTTACCAAAAGACCTGAGGGTTCTTGCATAATCATCGGGAGGACCTTTTCCCCTTTCATAACCAACATGAGGGCTCTTTTCTCTGGAAACGAATGAATTTGATCCAATAATGCTAAAACTAGCCAAGTTGGAGAAAATGTTTAAAAGGTCGCAAGGAATTAACTATATCCCAGATATCGAAGATGGGTATACTAAAACAATTGTTAAGTTGCCTGAACGATTTAAGATGCCACATATTGATAGATTTGATGGTTTTGGTGACCCTATGGTACATATCCGCTTATTTTTTGATATTCTAAAACCTATGGGTTTGACTCGTCCACAAAAGCTATCTCTATTCGAACGAACTTTGTCAGGAGTGGTTGCCATTTGGTATGCCAAGTTAGAAGGTTCGGTGAAACAGAGTTGGGAAGAATTGGCTGAAGCTTTCATCACCCAATATGCTTACAACACTCAAATTGAAGTGACCACTTGGGAGTTAGAAGCAACCCGACAGGAGCCAAACGAAGGTTTTGTAGCCTTCATTACCAGATGGAGGGCCAAGGCGGCCATGATGACTAACAAACCACCTGAGAAAGGTCAAATCCGCATGGTAGTAAGAAATCTGCATGGAAAAATGTTGCAAAAAATGATAGTTTTTCCACTTTTCACTTTCAAAGAGCTACATAAAATAGGAGTTCAGATAGAAGACGCCATCAAGCAAGGAATTATAGTGGATGACAAAGAACTGGTACGGAAGACCTTTGGTCGTTATCCAAATAGCGTCACCAGTAGTAACATGGCTTAGAAGTCTTCTAAGGTCAACAATGTCACTACCACCACCGCCAAAATAATCGACCCCTTTGACAACGCTGGTCCACAAACAACAAACTTAGCCTGAGTCTTAACCAGAACCTTCAACTCACTCTATATGTCCCTTATTAAAACCATGAAGATCTTAGTAGAAAAAGGGTATCTCAAACCTCTTGACCCATGACCTTTTCCAGATCTTCTCCCAGCCAAATATAACCCTGCCAAATACTGTGCCTTCTACCAATAGCCTGGACACGATACCAACCGTTGTTCCCGTCTCCGTTATGAGATTCAAGATCTCATTGACAATAAAGTCATAGCTCCCCTAAAACTGCCAAAACCCAATGTCACTACTAATCTAACTCTCATGTTGATCAAAACCTTTTTATAAGAAAACCAAAAAAATAATCAAAGTCATGAACTAGAGGCACAGTCGAGTATGGTTTTTTGTCTTTCCCCCATATTCTCAAAATCTCCATTTAGATTGTCAATCACTCGTCTTAAAGTGTGTAATCATCGTAACAAAACCCTTTAGTTGGTCGGTTGTCCGGGTTGTTGGCTGGTGACTTTTTTTTTTTTTTTTGGATCTTATTTTTTGATGTCGCGCCCCCAATATTCTAAACCGCACCTGTGAGTGTCGCACCCGCGATATTCTAAACCATGCCTACGATTGTCGCACCCGTGGTATTTATTATTGCAGAGGGCTCTTTCGTGACATCACCTTGACTTCAACCCCTAGAGTAGAGCTGACCTTGTACATAGAGTGAGCCTTAGTAGTTTCCAAAATTAGGACAGGATGCTCTCCTATTTTTAGTATGTATGATACCGTTTGTTTTAATTTCCCTTTTCTTCGTTATTTTCTTAGAAGTCATATAGAGCTTTCACAAGCTTTGTAAGACTTCTATTTTGAAATGATTGCAATCTATTCTCTCTAATTAATAACATGGATTTGAGTATTAATTTACTCTTATTCACAAAGAGATGAATGTCGATTTTCTCTATTTCTTTGGTTTGGTGTTTTTTAGCTTCAATTTTCATATTTGTTAGATTTTCCATTTGATAGCTTTTTGTACATATGTATCTCTTGGAAAGGTTTTGTTTGTTTTGTCTTGGTTTGGCTACATGAAAAATAGGAATTCCCAAAAATATAGTATTTCCCAAGCAATAAACAAGGCAATTTTTGGCGGATGATTGTAGTTTTTAGTTAAATCTCTTATGTATATTCTTATGATTTTGCTGTAATAATTTTCAATCCCACGTCTTTTATTTTCTTTTATTCGGTTTTGTAATTATTCAATGTTGTAATAATTCTCAACCCCCACTTCTTTCTACCCCCTTTCTATGTATGTCTTCCAACCCCATTTCTTTCTATCCCTTTTATTTACTCGCTTCCCATATCTGTACATAGTATCATATTTTCCTTTTCATCATATCCATGTTCTGCATCCATATTTCATGTATCTTGATTCGGTTCATTTACATCTGTGAATTTCTATGTGATTTTGTGTACTACCTTATGTCTTGAGATGATTCACATGTCAATCTTTAGTTGTATTTTATAAGTGAATTGCATTAGGATTTTGTATATAAGATCATGCATATTTCACTAACTTTGTTTTGTAACTGTTCACGGGACGTTGGTAAATATGTAAGTTTTATGTTTTAGCATCCTGCTTGTGTATATTTTTCTTACTATGTTTAACATCCTACCATGAGGCTACTTGCTTACTTGATATAACTGTATAAATGTTGATGAATAAAGCTCATGTCATTTGATTTGAAATGATGTTGATTTTCGTATTTGTAAATTCAATTTCTTTAAGTTATACATTATTCAAATTCTTTCAAAATATATGAAATCAAGTTTTAATCCCTCACGACCTTTTAATGAGGAAGTCTTTATAACTTCAATTATATATTTATATCACCGGTGGTGCTACATGCACCAATTAGTATACTAACTAGTGTACCAATACTAGTTATGACATTATTATTAATCTCACTCATTAATCACATTACAAATTCTAAAAACCTCTGAAATTTTGCTACATCATCAATTGGTACACTAGTTAATATACCAATTGGTACATATAGCATTATTCTTATATCACATATTCTAAATATCACATATTTAATAAAAAAAATACAAGAAAATGAATGAGAAGAAATCTAATGAACAACTTCCACAACCTAAATATCACATATTTAATAAAGAAAATACAAGAAAATAAATAAGAAAAAATCTAAAGAATAGAGGCTCAGCCTTCCACTTCCATAACCTAAATATCACATATTTAATAAAGAAAATACAAGAAAATAAATAAGAAGAAATCTAAGGAATAGATGCTCAACCTTCGACTTCCACAACCTAAATATCACATATTTAAAACAATAAAGAAAATACAAGAAAATATATGATAAGATTACAAAAATTCACCTTTGGAAGAAATTGTGGATTTGTCGAACTTTTTTCTTTATATCCTCATGGTTATGGAGTATGCTTTAGAATATCAATAAGAAGTTTTGAGTTTTAGCTTTAGTGAAATTTTGGGTGGTGTATATCAGTGGAATATCAATGAAAGGTAAGAGGTTTACATCCCACTTTGTATTTTCTCTCAATTTTGACAAAATAAACTTTCTTACTATGACCTCACATATTTAATAGAGAAAATACTAGAAAATAAATAAGAAGAAATCTAAGGAACAGAGAGGCTCAGCCTTCCACTTTCACATCCTAAATACCATATATTTAAAACAATAAAGAAAATACAAGAAAATAAATGAGAATATTGCAAAAATTCACCTTTGGAGGAAATTGTGGATTTTCTAATTTATCAAACTTTCTTCTTTATACCCGCATGGTTATGGAGTATGCTTTACAATTTTAGCAAGAAGTTTTGAGTTTCTTTAGTGGAATTTTGGATGGTGTATATCAGTGGAATATCAGCAAAAGGTAAAAGGTTTATATCTCACTTTGTATTTTCTCTCAGTTTTGACAAAATAAACTTTCTTCTGATTAAAACGAAGATCTCTCTCTCAATCTCCCCTTATAGCTCTAATAGTCTTATATATATAGGCCAAAAGCTAAGACCCCTTCATCTTTTGAAGAATAAATTTTGAAGAGCCAAAACTTTTTCATCTTTTGAAGAGCCAATTTTGAAAAGCCAACACATCTTCCTTTGTTTGAAAAGCTAATTTTGAAGTGCCAAAACCCATTCATTTTTTGAAGAGCCAATTTTGCAGAGCCAAGACCCATTTCTTTTTTTGAAGATCCAATTTTCCCAAAACTGCTAAATTTTTTGACAAGAAAAATAGAGAAAAAGATTTTTGAATAGGTCCAAAATAATTTGGCCAAAACAGATGTAAGGTTGGAATTAAAGCTTAAATCTGACTTTTCTATTGAAATATTCATGAAATAGCATATTCCAATTTTTATCATCGAGTGATCAAAAGAAAGCGCCCAAGTCTTAAGGCCGATTAAAATGGGGTTTCTACAGTTGTCCCTCTTTAATAGTGCTCGAAATCATTTCATGTCGTAAGGGAATGTGAAAGTCCGAAGACGACCCTTTTGACAAGGTCGTAAGACTTGAACAAACAAACAAGATGCAAATGCAGTTGGTAGAACCTAAGGGTTGCCTGTGTATCCTTTTGCAAAGAATCAAACCAGCGTAGTTCAAAGGCAAGATGCAAATGATATGCTAATGCAATTGAAAGTTGGACTTACACACTTCGCGTAGAGTGTTTTTTTTTTTTTTGAAAATTCTTGATTATGCAATGCCATGCAATAAGTAATATGCAAGGCAAGCTTCATACAAATGATATGAAGCATAATATGGGATGCAATGCAAACAAACGTGTTTCACATGAGTGAAAGAAAGCCTATCTAACAAGCAAGCCCAACCGTGCCTCACACGGAAGGAGAGAAGGTATAGCCAAGTAAACTCGAGATCGTCTCGTGCGAGAGGAGAAAAAAAAAAAGAATCAAGATCCAAACGCATCTTACGCGAAAGGAGGAAATGTGAAATTGAGATTTACATGCGTCTCACGTGAGAGGAGAAATTGCGAACATGAGATCCAAATGCGTCTTACGCAAGAGGAGGAATTGTGAACTTGAGATCAAAACGCGTCTTATGCGAGAGGAGAAAATGTGAACTTAAGATCCAGACACGTCTTACGCAAGAGGAGTAATTGTGAACTTGAGATCCAAACGCGTTTTGAGCGAGAGGATAAAATATGAACTTGAAATCCAAATGCGTTTCATGCGAAAGGAGAAAAGATGGTGCAACCAACAAGCGTACCTAACCATATTTCATACAGAGATGAGGAAAATTTCAATTGAGTAAACTTCAAATCTTAACACGTGTTATGTGAAAGAAGAAAATGTGGTGCAACTAATAGGCATACAGAATCATATTTCATACGGAGAGAGAAGGTTTTAATCGAGTAAACTTCAAATCTTAACATGTTTCATGTGAAAGAAGAAAATGTGGTGTAATCAACAAGCGTACCTAACCGTATCGTATACGAAAAGGGGGAATGTTTTAACCGAGTAAACTTCAAATCCAAACACGTTTTACGTGAAAATAAGAAAATGTGGTGTAACCAATAGGCGTACCTAACCATATCTCATACAAAAATGGGGACGATTTTAACTGAGTAAACTGCAAATCTTAACACATTTCACATGAAAGAAGAAAATGTGGTGTAACTAACAGACATACCTAACCGTATCTCATACGGAAATGGGAAAGGTTTTAACCGTATTTAATTGATGTACAAATACATCAGTATACATACAACATACACTAGTATACATACACATACATTATATATACAGACATATATATATACATACCAAATATATTCATACAGATACATATACATATACATATACATATACAGATATATATATACATATAAAGACAGACATACAGATACACATATACATACGGACGCATATACATAGATACCTATATACATATACATAACATATATACAATATACGGCATACACATATACACAATATATATACAGTATACATATATATATACGATATACACATTTATCTCTCTTTCTTGTTCTAGTTTCTCTCTCTCCCAGTCATCTTCATCGACTGTCGCATCTGGTGTGCGATTTCAATAATCACAGTGCCTGGCCGATAGAGCTAGACTTAACCTGATCTTCAACAATTGCCTTGATCTCCACATTGTCTTGTTCTTCGCTTTCATCTTCTTCTTAACCCTAGTTTGCAAGGAAGACAAAGTAGAAGGCTCCTAAACAAAACTCTCTCTGCCATTTCTCCTTTTGGCATTACTATCATCTGACATGGCCTCTTCCCACTGTACTCTTTCCTTTTTCTCAAACCTTAATGAATCCCCGATAGAGATTATTGACGCCAACTCCTCTGAGCCTCGATAAAGTGCCCCTACCCCTGCCCTTGTTTTTGGTTTTTCTGCACTGTCTGTCGAGCAATTGATAGCAGCGTAATCTGATAACAATGCCAACTCTTATATACTAAAATCCTATGTGGAGATTGTAATAACCCTCACCACTGATTACTGGTTAACCACTGATTACTGCTAAACTGAGACTAAACATGTTAATTGATTGACTGACTGAAATCTGGAACTGATTGATTGTCTGTATCTATTTAAGCGCATCTCTACCTGTTCGACTGTTAAACTATCTGTTCATGTTTTATGTTTTAAACTACAAATTGAAGGCCTTATCGGCGGCTGAACCTGAAATTGATTAGTGATATGTGTTAATCATAATTTATGTGATTTTATAGCATATTTAATTGAGATGTGATTTGGTATGATTAAATTAGATCAAATGTTGATAAATTACAAGAGTTGGCCTTATCTGCAACTTTGCCACTTAGTGGCCCACTTCCTTACACATATTGAGGCTTGAATACACTTAGGCAAAACATTTCCTCAGCCATTTCCTTAGACCCAACCGACTAGAGAGAGAGGGAGCTAGGAGAAACTTGTCTTCATCTTGCATTGCTTGGAAACTTAGTAGTTTTGAAGAGAATTTGGCAAATTGAGCTTCCCTTCTTATAATTCAAGACTTAAGGTAGAGTCTTCACCTTCTTGTTCATGTAATTGAGTTAGTTCTTGCATGGCTCTTGTCATATTGGAGTTTAAAGTCAAGATTTGGTCTTGTAATGTTGAATTATAGCATAAATCATGCATGCATGTTGCCATTCTTGAGTTTTGAAGTTATTGTTCATGAAATTGTATATGCATGTTCATATTTTTACAATGGATCATGAATTCACCATGTTCTTGAGGAAATAGACTCTTTTGAACAAATATTTGAAGCTTTGGAGTTGGTTAAATTCATGCATGTGCATGTTCATCACGTTCTTGAACTTTGAGTTGAAGTTTGGGTTTAATTGACTCATCTTTGGGCTTTGATTTCTCAAATTGAGCTTTGAATCATGTAATACTATGAGTTTACAAGTGTTTTCCAGAAAATTAGCCCAAGAGGATCGAATTTGGTACATTGAAACTTGGTTTTGAGCTTGAGGTTCAAATCTGGAATTTCCAGAATTTGGACTCACGCTCGAGCGGGGAAATTGGCGCTCGAGCGTGGAATTCGTGCTCCCAGCACTTTGCATTGTTTTACCATACGCTCGAGCGGGGGATTTAACGCTCGAGCGTGGACCTGAGTCACACGATCGAGCGGGTGTCGAGCGCCCGTCGAGCGTGATTTTCACACATCCAGTACTTTTGCCATGTTTTGCAGTCCGCTCGAGCGTGGTAAGTGACGCTCGAGCAGGGAACCTTTGTCTGCATGTCCACTCGAGCGGGAAAATCCACGCTCGAGCGGGACCCTGTTTTTCTGAAAATTCTGAAAATGTTTTTAAAGTGCATCTTTGCATCCTCTTTCCATCCTAGGCATTCCTAGGGCATGTTTAAGGCATCTTAAAGAGGATATTGATGTAGAACTACACCGAGGCAAATTAGGGATTAAGTTATTGTTTCCCAACTGTGTAACTTAGTGTGTGTTCATCCTGTAACTGTGTAGGGTTGGCATCTGGAGACGAGAAAAGCCTATCTGTAGCCTAGAACTCTGTGAGTAACAATGTTGTAAAGATATGTTCAAAAATGATTATCTTCTGAACAATTGAATTGTATTATTTTCTGAAATGATACTGTTACTGAATGAATGATGTCCTAATTGTGAACTGTATTGTGGCATCCTTAGCAACCTACTGTTACTGTACTGTACTGCTACTGTCACAGAGATCTCTGTCGGTTCCCATGTTGGAACCACCACTGTTTACTGATATGATGGCCATCAACTGACTGTTCGGTCTATTAAGACCTATTATACTGCTTTGCTATTGGATGTACCACATATGACTGCTATGACTGAATAACTGTTCTGAATGACCGAAATGCTGTTTAAATGACTGTTTTCAATACTAAATGGACATTCATTCTTAACCTCTTTACGCATATGTTATTCACTGGGCTTTAGCTCACTGCTCGTATATATATGTAGGTGTACAGGCACCGGACCGTTGCTAGGAACGTTGGGTTAAGCTCCCGTTTTGTCAAGCCAACCTTTGTGCCTCACTGCGAGGTTCCAAAATTGTTCAGGCCAAGGCTGTTTTGGGGTGTTTTAGTTCTCCCCCTTTGTGTCTATTTTTGTAATACTGTAAAGACTGAATGATACTGTTACTGCACTGTGATGATAGGGATTAGGTCCCTGTCCTGCATGATTGTACATGTATGTATAGGCTGTTCTGTTATGAATGTGCATATGAATGAAAAGTCTTTTTGCATATAGACGGTCACAGCTCATTGGACATATTTTAATTACTGTTTTGGCTTCCGCCAGCCCCTGTGCTCTGTATTACTGTTTCACTGTTAAGTAGGCCTTCGGTAATCTCGGATTACTGGCCGGTTACAGTACTAAACCCATAGGGGCGGGTTTGGGTCGTGACAGAGATAGTAACCGCGGTCTCCAATTTGTCTCGCTGGGTGTATAGCAGAACAAATGAGGTGCAATGGTTGAAAACACAACTTTCTCTTTTCCACAGCATGTTTCAAGATGCCCGAAAGAAGATTAACCAACTAAAAAAAATGAAACAAAGAGATAAAACGCCAGACAACCTCTGCAGCCTGATTGGCAGCTTCTTAGTGCTGCTCATTTGATGACAAAGAGTCATCTCTTTTAGAAGCTCTGCAAATGCTGAAACAAAGTCTTCAAGAGCTTCCAAGGAGTAAAGATGTGGTGAGGCAACTGACGGATAGTCGAGCAATGAAGCCATCTGCAAATAATGTCGATTTGCAATCGCTGAGTTGTCACCAGTGATCTAAGAACATTCCTCCATCTTTCTTTTTGTTTTCTCTGTTTTTCCTTCTTTTTTTTTTTTGGCAATGTTATAATTTCAATTGCATTAGCATATCATTTGCATCTTGTCCATGAACTAAGCTGGTTTGATTCCTTGTAAAGGGATACGCATACAACTCTTGGGTTTAACCAACTACATTTGCATCTTGTTTGTTTGCCCAAGTCTTAAGGTCTTGTCAAAATGATCGTCTTCAGGCTTTGACATTCACTCACGTTATGAAATGACTTCGAGCTCTGTCATAGAGAGGCAACTGTAAACACTCTATTTTGACCGGCCTTAAGACTTGGGCACTTTTTTTTATCACCCAATGATGAAAATTGGAATATGCAATTTCATGAATTTCTTAGCAGAAAAGTTAGATTTAAGCTTTAATTCCAATCTTACACCTGTTTTGGCCAAATTATTTTAGACCTATTCAAAAATCTTCTTCTGTATTTTTCTTGTTTGAAAAATTTAGCAGTTTTGGAAAAATTGGCTCTTCAAAAAAAAGAAATGGGTATTGGCTCTGCAAAATGGGCTTTTCAAAAAATGAATGGGTTTTCGCTCTTCAAAATTAGCTCTTTAAAAAAAAATGAAAGGGTGTTAGCTTTTCAAAATTGGCTTTTCAAAAAATGAATGGGTTTTGGCTCTTTAAAATTGACTCTTCAAAAAAAAAAAAAGTGGTCTTGGCTTTTCAAAATTGGCTCTTCAAACGATGGAAAAGTTTTGGCTTTTCAAAATTGACTTTTTAAAAAATGAAGGGGTCTTAGTTCTTGACCTATATATAAAAGACTATTAGAGCTATGAGGGGAGATGGATAGAAAGGTCTTAGTTTCGATCAAAAGAAAGTTTATTTTGTCAAAACTGAGAGAAAATACAAAGTGAGATATAAACCTCTTACCTTTCATTGATATTCCACTGATATGCACCATTCAAAATTCCACTAAAGCTAAAAGTCAAAACTTCTTGCTGAGATTCCAAAGCATATTCCATAACCGTGAGGGTATAAAAAAGAAAGTTAGATAAATCAGAAAATCCACAATTTTCTCCAAAGGTGAATTTTTACAATTTTCTCATTTATTTTCTTGTATTTTCTTTATTGTTTTAAGTATGTGATATTTACTATTGTACATAAACTTTTATTTTTTTATTACTTTAAATAAACTATTGTAATTTACCACTTTGAATGGTTGGTACCACACCGCTTAAATAAACTATTATAATTTATTGCTTTAAATGGTCGGTCAAAATCACCTAATTTGTTAAAAATGTGACCCCGCCGGATGAATAGTGGCTGGTGGTGAATAGTAATCTCTAGTGGTAAATAGTATCCTCCAGTGGTGAATAGTAACCCCGATGATGAATAGTACCTCCAACGATGAATAGTGACCACAGATGAAAAAATATCCGATAACATGAGTAATGACCAAAGAGGGTGAATAGTACCTGCTGTGGTGAATAGTACTACCAGCGATGAATAATACTCCGCTAGATAAATAGTGCTCCCACAAAATTAGTTTTCCTGGGTGAAATAGAGTAGTCAATAGCGGACAGAATAATTTTCGGTAGATGAATAGTGCTCCACCGAATGAACAGTAACCAGTAAATGAATAGTAACTTCTTTTTTTTTTTTTTATCTTATTCATATGATTTGTTAGTTTTAGTCATGTTGTAATAATCTCCCAATCCCATGTCTTTTATTTGGTTTTGTAATTATTCAGTATTGTGATAATTCCTAACCCCCGCTTTTTTCTACCTCTTTCTATGAATGTCTTCCAATCCTATTTCTTTCTATCCCTTTTATTTACTCGTTTTCCATATTTGTATATGGCATCATATTTTCCTTTTCATCATATCCATGTTCTACATCCATGTTTCAGGCATCTAGATTCAACTCATTTGTATTTGTAGATTTTGTGTGCTACCTCATGTCTTGAGATGATTCACATGTCATATATTAGAAGCCGAATCTTTAGTTTCATTTTATAATTGAATTGCATTAGGATTTTGTATATAAGATTATACATATTTTGCTTACTTTGTTTTGTAGCTGTTTTCGGGATATCGGTAAATATGTAAGTTATTATGCTTTAGCATCTTGCTTGTGTGTGTGTTTCTTACTATGTTTAGCACCCTACCATGAGGCTACTTGCTTACTTAATATAACTGTATAAATGTCGATGGATGGAGGTTGTGTCGTTTAATTTAGAATGAAGTTTATTTTCGTGCTTGTAAATTCATTTTCTTTGAGTTGTACATTATTCAAATTCTTTCAAAATACATGAAACCAAGTTGTTCTAAAATGAATGACACAGTCTATATATGTTTGCTTTCACATAGTAATTTTTAAGATTTATTAAATAATCGAAATATGAACATATAAAGGAAATAAAACTCATATCATGGTTTAGTAGAGGCCAATCTTTTGATTGGGTAAGTGAGAGTGCTCAATTAATGATTTTCCCCGCTCATACTTAAGGTTCTGAGCCAAGCATCCTTGGTTACGACGAACAGTGGCCTTAGCACGAGTCATGAGTTTCCTAATTTTTTTGAAATATTAGATGGCGACTCTAAGATCTGATGATGTAATCCATTTCTGGCAAAGGTTTTTCAAAAAAATAGATTTTCTATAAAAGTTGCCAAATTTGGACTCTCATCTATATTTCACATTGCACTCGTGAGACTAGATCAAAGAAATCGAGGGTCCGAACTGTTTAATGCGCACAGGTACCTCTCGGGCGATATTACAACCTTTGAATTTAAACCCAAAAGTCACATCTCTTTAATAATTCATATAACTATATTACACATTTAAATATATATAAATATATTATGAAAATGTTCCAACAATGCCTCACCATTTTCAAAATATATGAAAATAACAACTTGGATAGATTAGGAAAATTTATGGATAAATGAAGATATCTTTCGATTTGAATCATTCACTTAGTGAAAATACATCAAAGTTAATCAATGTGACATAGTAGACTTGTCTTTGAACTAGCGATCTTATACGATTAACCGGACACGTCTCACACACAATTTTTTTTCTCCTTAGGTAATTCAAAAAGCCAACACGTGGATTGACCTTATGTCTATATCCTGTTTCATAAGCATTCTAGAGTCAAGCCCTTGAACTCATAGGAAGTGGTACCACCTCCTACACTCATATAGATAAGTTTACTAAGAGTATCCCTGTAACTAAAGTACCCTAACTCATCGTTGTAAATTTATTAAGAGCTAAGTAGCTCAACCTCCTTTTTTGCATTACAGGTCCCAAACAATTTACCTAGGGATGGTTATAAAAATTAAAATTTAAGCACTTGCAATCACGACATATGGTGTACTTGGACTCATTGAACTCAAGGACTTTATGTTTCGTCAAGCGTTGAGTCGAGTTTCCACCAGAAGTGATACATTACTTGGGCTTAAGACCCATCCCCTTTGATAATCTCACATCAAATCCCTTACAAGTATTTCTTTGATAATTCACAATCACATGGATAAAATTTTTACATAGCTATGTATTTGTCACGACCCAAACCCGCCCTTGTAGGTTTAGCATCGTAACCGGCCAGTAATCCGTGGATTACCAAAGGTCTCTGAACAGATTAACAAATAATAAGGGGTTGCGGAAGCAATAATACAAAATAGACAAGGTCCAATGAGCTGTGAAAACGTACATGGGGCAGAACATTTTAAAACTTATTTATATGTACATAAACATGCCAGTTCAGATACACAATATTTACATAATATTTACAGAAGTGAACTTCCCAAGATCCGACTTAACAGTGCCAATACAAGGACTAGCATGATGTACAAAAACAACCATGGCATTAGACTTCGATCGGAACCTCCTCGGGAGGCACAACGGTTGGCTAACAAAAACATAACAGAAGGCCATCAACTCTGGCCCTAGTCATGTGCCGGCTCACCTACATACATAATATAAACTGTGAGCGAAAGCCCAGTGAATAATAACAGAGTAAAGGGGTTTTATGAATGAGTCCATACAGATTCAGAATTCATAATTCAGTTTCGTATCAAAATCATAACTTGTCTAGATCATATACAGACAAAAATCATAAGCCTTGTTTAAGTTTACGTGATACATTCTTTCGCACTAGCAGACAGTTGACCCATAAGGAACGGCCATAAAGGCATACAGTTGACTCACGTGCACGGAGACGATACAGTTGGCTCATGAGACGTACAGTTGACCCATAAAGGGACGTAATAGAACAGATAACAATTATCATTTGAGGCTAAGAATGTCACGAATACATTTCAGTAACATTGGACAACTATTCATTCATACAGAAAAATATTACCTCGGCAAACAGATCATTTTACATCACTCAGAAAATACTTATAGCTGAACATAACTTTACAAAGTTATTACTCACAGTGGGTCTTGAAGACAGACAGACAAAGCAGACCGATCAGACAGGACGTGGCACGTGACCTACACGACACATAACAGATGCACACTTGAAACACATGTTCTAATTGTACAAAATTTATTTCGTTGGCTCTTAGCGTGTTTCTATTCTCTTATCCTCATTAGAGAGTCTTAAACATGGCCTAGGAATGCCTAGAATGGAATGAGAATACAAAGATGCACTTAGAGACACTTTTCAAAATTTTGCTGAAACAGGGGTCCCGCTCGAGCATGTCTTTCTCCGCTCAAGCGGACATGCAGACAAAATGGATCCGCTTGAGCGTGTATTACTCCGCTTGAGCGGACTGCAAACTACAGTAAAAGTACTAGATGCATGAAATTTACGCTTGATGGGCGCTCGATACCCGCTCGAGCGTGAGACACAAGTCCTCGCTCGAGCGTGCATTGCCCCGCTCGAGCGGACATGCAGACAAAATCGATCCGCTTGAGCGTGTATTACTCTGCTCGAGCGGACTGCAAACTACAGTAAAAGTACTAGATGCATGAAATTCACGCTTGATGGGCGCTCGATACCCGCTCGAGCGTGAGACACAAGTCCTCGCTCGAGCGTACATTACCCCGCTCGAGCAGACTGTAAACATGTGAAAAGTACTAGATACACGCATTTCACGCTCGAGCGTTACTCTACACGCTCGAGCGGACTGCATGAACTCAGTGTGTACGCTCGAGCGTGGAGTTCCCTGCTCGAGCGTGAGTCCAAAACCTGGAATTCCCAGATTTCAACCTCAAGCTCAAAACTCAACTTCAAAGCATCAAATTCGATCCTTTTGGGCTAATTTTCTAGAAAACTCTTGTAAACTTATAGTATGACATGTTTTGAAGATCAATTTTGTAAAATCAAGCCCAAAGGTAAGTCAATTGAACACAATTTCAAATAAAACTTCAAAAACAAAACAAGAGCTTAACATGCAAGTGTTCAATTGAATCCAATGCTCCAAAAATATAACCAAAAGCAAGATTAAACTCAAAATCATTATGAATTCATGGACTATAACTAGAATATGGTCTTGCATGCAAGAGTTTTCGTGAAAACACTTCAAAATGTTATGATATGAACATGCATGCATGGATTCCTACCCAATTCAACATGTTTAGTCAAATTCTTGTCTTAGATCACTAATGTCACATGAATCATGCAAGAAATGACTTGAACTCACAAACTAAAGGATAAATTTCTTACCTAGGTTCCTCAATTTCAAGTCTAGGAGCTCAAATTATGCAATTCTTCTACAATTCTTCAAGTTCCAAGCCAAAACTTTTGTTGAACTGAAATTTTTCTCCTCTCTCACTCTCCTACATTTTGTCTTGGTCCTAAAATGGCTGAGGAAATGAATCAAAAGCTCCTAATCAAGATTGAACAAGGTGGCCCACTAAGGGGCAAAAATATAATTACTAGCATTCACTAAATCTAGGTTTCATCTAGCATTATTTAATCTAATTTAATCATTCCAATTCAAATTTGAATTAATCCTACCATAAAATCACATATATTCTAACTAGTCTAAAACACTAATCAATTTCGGAATCGGGCACCGATAAGGCTTTCAATTCATAGTTTAAAGTCAAACACATGAACAAATCATTTTATGGCAAACAGATAGAAACACATAAATAATGTAATACACATGCAAATAAATCCCAAATCCTTCCTAATCTACTACAAGACATAATTAAGTGCGAATTAACATTAATCAGAGGTCAGGGTCATTACAGTCTTCCCCCCTTAAAAGAGTTTGGTCCCCCAAACTCGAATTACCTTCATTCGGAATCAACATTGGATTCAAAGGGAACAAATCCGGATATCTCTTCATCATGTCTTCCTCGATTTCACAAGTTGCATAAGTTCCTCCGTGGTTTTGCCAATCAACTTTTACCAACGGTATTTCTTTATTTCTCAACCTTTTGATCCGGCGATTCACAATCTGGATAGGTCTTTCCTCATAAGTGTAGTCATCTTTCAAAAGTACATGTGTCGGTTCGATGACGTGAAGTGGATCCCTCAAATATTCTCGAAGCATCAATACATGAAAGATGTTATGCATATGTTCCATCACTGGAGGTAAGGCTACCCGATACGATACCGGATTGATCTTTTCGAGGACTTCGTAAGGTCCAACATACCTTGGCGCCAACTTTCCCTTAACACCAAACCGAGTTTGACCCTTCATCAGGGTCACCTTTATGAACACATGGTCCCCAACTTCATATTCCCTATCTCTTCTTCGGACATCGGCATAGCTTTTCTGCCGACTCTGTGTAGTTTTCAGGCGTTGCTGGATCAATTTCACTTTCTGGGTTGTTTCTTGCACAAGTTCCGGTCCCAACAAAGGTCTATCACCAACTTCAGCCCGACATATCGGAGAACGACATTTTCTTCCATACAACGCTTCGTAAGGTGCCATTTCAATGCTTGAATGGTAATTGTTGTTGTACACAAATTCAGCTAGAGGCAAATAGGTCTCCTAATTCCCTTGGAAGTCTAACACACACATTCTGAGCATATCCTCCAGAGTTTGGTTCGTTCGTTCAGTTTGGCAATCTGTCTGTGGGTGGTAGGCACTGCTTAGTCTCAATTCAGTCCCCAAGGCCTGTTGCAAACTCTGCCAAAATCTCGATACAAACTTTGAGTCCCTGTCAGACACAATAGATACTGGCACTCCTTGCAATCTCACAATTTTAGTCATATAGATATTGGCCAATTTATCAGCGTTATAAATAGTTTTGACAGGCAGAAAATGGGCAGACTTAGTTAAACGGTCAACTGTAACCCAGATAGAGTCCATACCTCAAGAAGAACGAGGCAATGCCACAATGAAATCCATGGTAATGTGCTCCCATTTCCATTCCGGTATTGGGAGTGGTTGTAGCAACCCAACGGGTCGTTGATGCTCAGCTTTAACCTATTGGCAATGTAGACATCTAGCCACAAAATCTGCAATACTCTTTTTCATTCTAGGCCACCAAAAATTCTATTTCAAATTATGATACATCTTCGTGTTTCCCGAATGCATAGCAAACTTACTACTGCAAGCTGCAGTCATAATACGTTTTCTCAATTCACCACAATCAGGTACACAAAGACGGTTCTGAAATTTCAGCATACCATTCTCAAACACAAATCCTGGCCTTGGCTTCGAATCAAATTCCTCTATGATCTTTTCCAAGTATTCATCTTCACATTGTTTTTGTTTGATCTTATCAAGAATAGCAGGTTGAGCAGAAATAGTAGTCAGCAGCCCAACTTGTTCTAGGTCAGTCAACAATTCTTTTCGGTTGGATAACAAACATGACAAATTCGCACTGGATTTTCGGCTCAAGGCATCTGCTACAGTATTAGCCTTTCCTGGATGATACAGGATTTGCAAATCATAATCCTTGATTAACTCTAACCATCGCCTCTGCCTCATGTTCAATTCCTTTTGGGTGAAGAAGTATTTCAAGCTCTTATGGTCGATGTATACCTCACAAGTTATCCTAAACAAGTAGTGACGCCAGATTTTCAAAGCAAACACCACAGCTGCTAACTCAAGATCATGCGTTGGGTAATTCTTTTCATGTGGTCGGAGTTGTCTAGAAGCATAGGCAATCACCCTTCCGTTTTGCATTAGTACACATCCAAGCCTTTATAGGAAGCATCACTGTACACTTGAAATCCATCAATACCATTAGGCAAGGTTAAGATTGGTGCAGTCACTAACCTAGTTTTCAACTCTTGGAAAACTGCCTCTCTTTGTTCATTCCAGTCAAATGGCACATTTTTCTGAGTTAATTGAGTCAATGGCAGAGCAAGCTTGGAAAAGTCTTTCACAAACCTCTTGTAGTAACCTGCAAGTCCCAGAAAGCTTCGGACTTCTGTTACATTTGTCGGTCTAGGCCAATCCACAACGGCTTCAATTTTCTGAGGGTCAACAGAAACTCCATCCTTGTTGATTACATGTCCCAAAAATGCCACACTGTCAAGCCAGAATTCACACTTGGACAATTTAGCATACAATTTCTTTTCTCTCAAAATCTGCAAGGTGGTTCTCAAATGGTTCACATGTTCTTCCCTGTCTTTAGAATAAATCCAAATGTCATCAATAAATACAACAATGAAATCATCCAGATATGATTTAAACACCCTGTTCATAAGATCCATGAATGCTGCAGGTGCATTGGTCATCTCAAACAGCATTACTAAAAATTCATAATGTCCATATCTAGTTCGGAATGCAGTTTTCTCTATGTCCTCAGCTCTAACCTTTAACTGATGATACCCGGACCTGAGGTCAATTTTGGAAAACACTCAGGCACCCTGAAGTTGGTCAAACAAGTCATCTATTCGGGACAGAGGGTATTTGTTCTTGATAGTCACTTTGTTCAGTTCTCGGTAGTCTATACATAATCTTAAAGATCCATCCTTCTTTTTGACAAACAAAACTGGAGCACCCCAAGGTGATGTACTCGGACGGATAAATTTCTTATCTAACAGTTCCTGAAGTTGGGTTTTCAATTCTTTCAATTCAGAGGTAGACATTCTATAGAGAGTCTTGGAAATAGGTTGTGTCCCCGGAAATACTTCAACAGTGAATTCAATTTCTCTATCAACTAAGTCCCCGAGTAAGTCAGTCGGAAACACATCGGAAAATTCACAAACAATCGGAATTGTTTCTACAGTCGTACTGTTAGATGGTGCAGTCAATATACAACACAGATAACCCCTACATCCCTTTCCTAAGGAGTTTTACAGCTTTCATAGTCGAAATCAAATACGGGGGAGGAACTACCCCATTCCCAATAAAAGTAAATTCAGGCATACCCGGTGGTCTAAACACAACAGTTTTATTTGCACAGTCAATGGTAGCACAGTATTTAGTCAACCAGTCCATCCCCAAAATACAATCAAAATGACTAATGTCTAAGGGTAATAAATCCACATATAACACCATATCACCAATCATAATATCACATGCCGGATAAACATGAGTACACATCATAGAATCCCCAAACGGTGTAGACACAAATAACACATAGGTTATAAGTTCTAATAGTCTAGTCAATTTTCGAGAAAAAGCATGCGATATAAAAAAATATGTAGAACCAGAGTTTATCAGCACACACGCAATTTAAGAACATATAGGGAGTGTACCTGACACCACAGTATAGGTGTTTGGTACGTCACCGGGCACTAAGGCGAACACTCGGCCTTGTCTCAGAGGTTCTTTCCCAGTATTGGCCTTTACATTTGTTTTGGCTTCGGAGGCGGATCCGGCTGAGCTTGCTGCAGGACGACTAGCATTCTCATTCCTGAATGGGCAATCTTTCACTACATGACCTAGCTGGCCACATCGGTAACAAGCACCGGACACTCGATAGCACACACCTTTGTGTCTTCTACCACAATCAGAACAGACCGGGATGGACCCACTACTCTGGCTCGAGCTGCTGGAGAATCCTGTATTTTGCTTCTTACTAACAAAGGACCGACCTCGTTTGAAACCAAACCCAGACCTTTTTCCTCTCCAATCAGTTGTAGTAGCTGCTGGGGCCTTACTTTGTCTCATAGCGGCTATGGTAGCTTCCGCCATTAGGGATCTGTCTAAGACTTCTACATAAGTAGGCAATTTCAACACACGCACCTGATCAAACACCTCCAAATCCAATCCACCTTCGAATTTTCGTGCTTTCTTGTAATCAGTATCCACCATGTGTGGAGCGAACCATGCCAGTTCGGTGAATTTAGCTTCATACTCTGCTACAGACATTCTTCCCTGTTTGAGTTCCTGAAATTCAAACACTTTCCGGTCCCTGAAACATTGAGGAAAATACTTGTCATAGAAGATAGCATTAAACTGTGCCCATGTCATATTTCCATTACCATTACGGATCAGTAACCACCACCTGCGGGCTTCATCTTTCAGAGTGTAGGTGGCTAGGAGGACTTTCTGAGTTTCAGTACAAGGGAACACTTCATACAATTTTTCCATCTCAAGCAACCACATCTCTGCTTTCAGACGTTCAATTCCACCATAGAATGTCGGCGGTTTCATTTTCATGAATTTCTGTGTCAGATTGATGATGTCATTACTATCTGCCTCGGCTTATGCCGGTGGAGGCGGAGGGGGCAAAGGTTGTTGTCTCTGTTGTTGTGTCAAGGTTTCAGTCAATGTTGCTAACATCTGTTCCATTCGGCCCATGCGAGCCTCTGAAGATTCACTTTCACCACTTCCCCTTGCATTCTCCATCTTACTATACAGACATCAAATGATAATAAACACAGGCATAATCTTATTCGTTTCCTTCAATTCATTTGATTCAAATGTGCATTCAATTTTCATATTCAGTTGCATTTCCACACATTCACACATGCAGATGGAATGCCCCTAACTCTTACTAGGACATCCTAAGCTCATACGAACCTGTGTGTGCGATAGAACACGTGCTCTGATACCACTCTGTCACGACCCAAACCCGCCCCTGTAGGTTTAGCACCGTAACCGGCCAGTAATCCGTGGATTACCAAAGGCCTCTGAACAGATTAGCAAATAATAAGGGGCTGCGGAAGCAATAATACAAAATAGACAAGGTCCAATGAGCTGTGATAACGTACATGGGGCAGAACATTTTAAAACTTATTTATATGTACATAAACATGCCAGTTCAGATACACAATATTTACATAATATTTACAGAAGTGAACTTCTCAAGATCCGACTTAACAGTGCCAATACAAGGACTAGCATGATGTACAAAAACAGCCATGGCATTAGACTTCGATCGGAACCTCCTCGGGAGGCACAACGGTTAGTTGACAAAAACAGAACAGAAGGCCATCAACTCTGGCCCTGGTCATGTGCCGGCTCACCTACATACATAATATAAACTGTGAGCGAAAGCCCAGTGAATAATAACAGAGTAAAGGGGTTTTATGAATGAGTCCATACAGATTCAGAATTCATAATTCAGTTTCGTATCAAAATCATAACTTGTCTAGATCATATATAGACAGAAATCATAAGCTTGTTTAAGTTTACGTGATACATTCTTTCGCACTAGCAGACAGTTGACCCATAAGGGACGGCCATAAAGGCATACAGTTGACTCACGTGCACGAAGACGATACAATTGGCTCATGAGACGTACAGTTGACCCATAAAGGGACGTAAGGATCCATAACAGTTGGCTCATGAGACGTACAGTTGACCCATAAAGGGACGTAACAGAACAGATAACAATTATCATTTGAGGCTAAGAATGTCACGAATACATTTCAGAAACATTGGACAACCATTCATTCATACAGAAAAATATTACCTCGGCAAACAGATCATTTTACATCACTCAGAAAATACTTATAGCTGAACATAACTTTACAAAGTTATTACTTACAGTGGGTCTTGAAGACAGACAAACAGAGCAGACCGATCAGATAGGACGTGGCACGTGACCTACACGACACATAACAGATGCACACTTGAAACACATGTTCTAATTGTACAAAATTTATTTCGTTGGCTCTTAGCGTGTTTCTAATCTCTTATCCTCATTAGAGAGTCTTAACATGGCCTAGGAATGCCTAGAATGGAATGAGAATACAAATATGCACTTAGAGACACTTTTCAAAATTTTGCTAAAACAGGGGTCCCACTCGAGCGTGTCTTTCTCCACTCGAGCGAACATGCAGACAAAATGGGTCCGCTCGAGCATGTATTACTTCGCTCGAGCAGACTGCAAACTACAGTAAAAGTACTGAATGCATGAAATTCACGCTTTATGGGCGCTCGATACCCGCTCGAGCGTGAGACACAAGTCTTCGCTCGAGCGTGCATTACCCCGCTCGAGCGGACTGTAAACATGTGAAAAGTACTAGATACATGCATTTCACGCTCGAGCGTTACTCTACACGCTCGAGCGGACTGCATGAACTCAGTGTGTACGCTCGAGCGTGGAGTTCCCCGCTCGAGCGTGAGTCCAAAACCTAGAATTCCCAGATTTGAACATCAAGCTCAAAACTTAACTTCAAAGCATCAAATTTGATCTTTTTGGGCTAATTTTCTAGAAAACTCTTGTAAACTTATAGTATGACATGTTTTAAAGATCAATTTTGTAAAATCAAGCCCAAAGGTAAGTCAATTGAACACAATTTCAAATAAAACTTCAAAAACAAAACAATAGCTTAACATGCAAGTGTTCAATTGAATCCAATGCTCCAAAAATATAACCAAAAACAAGATTAAACTCAAAATCATTATGAATTCATGGACTATAACTAGAATATGGTCTTGCATGCAAGAGTTTTCATGAAAACACTTCAAAATGTTATGATATGAACATGCATGTATGGATTCCTACCCAATTCAACATGTTTAGTCAAATTCTTGTCTTAGATCACTAATGTCACATGAATCATGCAAGAAATGACTTGAACTCACAAACTAAAGGATAAATTTCTTACCTAGGTTCCTCAATTTCAAGTCTAGGAGCTCAAATTATGCAATTCTTCTACAATTCTTCAAGTTCCAAGCCAAAACTTTTGTTGAACTGAAATTTTTCTCCTCTCTCACTCTCCTACGTTTTGTCTTGGTCCCAAAATGGCTGAGGAAATGAATCAAAAGCTCCTAATCAAGATTGAACAAGGTGGCCCACTAAGGGGCAAAAATGTAATTACTTGCATTCACTAAATCTAGGTTTCATCTAGCATTATTTAATCTAATTTAATCATTCCAATTCAAATTTGAATTAATCCTACCATAAAATCACATATATTCTAACTAGTCTAAAACACTAATCAATTTCGAAATCGGGCGCCGATAAAGTTTTCAATTCACAGTTTAAAGTCAAAGACATGAACAGATGATTTTATGGCAAACAAATAGAAACACATAAATAATGTAATAAACATGCAAATAAATCCCAAATCCTTCCTAATCTACTACAAGACATAATTAAGTGCGAATTAACATTAATCAGAGGTCGGGGTCATTACAGTATTACCATAGTTTATGATGTGATCAATATGTCTGGACCAACAATCACTGTCATAACTATCAACTCATATTGATGATGAGTTTACATCTTGAAAAAATCAAGAAAAATTTATGACAAAAATAACATGTCACTCTATCTTTTTTGTTACAAGAGACTAACAAATTGTAAAAAAGCATCTCTTTAATTCTTAGAGATACACTCCCATCAAGTGTAATATTTATTTAGTCTAAGCCATAGTTTTAATGTTAAGTGTTCAAACAAGCGCCTTTGTATCCTTTCAAATAACTGAATACCCACTTTAACATATAAATTAACTATTCTCAATAATTTTGAGAAATAAATTGTGGGACTTAAACAATCAAATACTTTAGATATGAAGAACCAACACTTTCTTATATCTTAAGTTTCATGATTTGTGCTTGTATTTGTTTTGAATCATAAATTGACCAATCAATATAAAATTTCCATTCAAATAAAAGTTACATAAACTAGAAATTCTAACTTATTTATTCAGAAAATTTACCAAGTATATAACATATACTCTATATTTTCTCAAGTTTCAAGAATTTACAAACAAAAATCATATGTGATTTTTATAATTAAAATCATAATTTGATTTTAAAAATACATTCTTAAAACTTCTGCAAAATAACTATTTCTTAAATCCAAAAATAGGATTTAAAGTTCAGTTTTGAGTCTCATCCTTAATCCATTAAATGGATTTATTAGATTCAGAATACTATTTGGGCCTTTTAGTAAATTTTGTACATGGATTTAAACACAAATGACCCAAAGAATTTGATTTTATTATTGATAAGCAAATGATACTTATTAAACTCACAAATAGATCACTGTACATGAGCCTTATTAAAATCCAAAAAGTGGTAGCCGATGGACCAAACCTCTGTCCATATGATGAACCAACGTAATTATAGACAATAGTCTTCTTTGACGTCAACACAGGCACAAGGTAGAATTACTGCATTTTCTGTGCATAAAATCTACTTATACATAACACCAAATCTATACTCCCCGCTTCTTTTCGAATAAAAAAGTAACTGTCAACAATTAAGCAAAAATGTGTTTCGTTTTCCATCTCGTTGGGTTATCTACCCCAACAATGATAGCTATCAATGGAATTAACTTTGTTTTTGTAAAATAATGATGGCATTCAATTTGCAAAGAAACCTACATAACTTCTGTACCACAATACTTTGCAAAAACATAAAACACAAAAGTAATAGTATACAAAACATGATAATTATTACTAATAATGACAACTGAAACTAAATAATAATAATAAAAATTTTGGTTTGTGTTTTGTTCACACGAAACAATAATACTAAAAATTAAATATAATCACACATGCTAACTATCAAATCCAATACCATAAATATTCTAACAAATGTATGAAACATGCTTGTTAAAATGTCAATAAGCAAAACAGGTTATGAAAAGAATCATAACACTAACTCAAAACCACTTCAAAACATGTGAGAAAGAGACTACACAGACATGAATATACTATTCGAAATACCAAACTCACCAATTTTACACATATTTGAAGTAAAACTCTTTGTAAGTTGTCTCACTTTTAAAAATATCATCATCATCATCATTAATATTGCAAACTATCAGATATGCAAAAACAAGTTCCTATGTCCATTTTTATAATTCTCATGAATTGGTATGAACTTCAATAAATATCACTTTCATAACAACAATAAAATATATTTTATGTGGAGCATCACAAGAATATTAACTATATGAACAAAGAGGTGACATACCTTTCTCCACTATTATAGAGAATAAAATTTAATCACCTTTGATAGTTATGCAACCTTGTTCATTGAATGGATAAACA
Source organism: Camellia granthamiana (assembly GCA_036172215.1). Classification (NCBI taxonomy): domain Eukaryota; kingdom Viridiplantae; phylum Streptophyta; class Magnoliopsida; order Ericales; family Theaceae; genus Camellia; species Camellia granthamiana. The sequence goes on from CM069916.1 coordinate 35,162,257, forward strand.
TTAATAGGCTTCTATCTCTTCGAAAATTTGTGTGTGAGACGTGTCCAGTTAATCATATAAGATCGCTAGTTCAAAAACAAGTTTAGTATACTATCTTGATTAACTTTGATGTGTTTTCACTAAGTGAATGATTCAAATCGAAAGATATCTTCATTTATGCATAAATTTTCCTAATCTACCCAAGTTGTTATTTTCATATATTTTGAAAATGGTGAGAGATTGTTAGAACATTTTCATAATTTGTAACGTCCCGAAATAATTCAACATGAACCACCCACAAGTAATCAACATTCACTCAACAATAACAATAATCTGCCCATCTTTACATAATTAATAAAGAGTCCTTACAAAGGTTTTACATGCGGGTATACATTCATCAATACAAAACATATGAATCTATAGCATGTAAAGCATCCATTCTCAAAACAATACAATGCCCTTAAGGGCTTACATCTTCCAAGTCATAAGCCTGGTTACACAAAAAAATGGTTTCTGCAACCCATACACATTAGCCCATGGCTCAAAAGAATATCACAAAATAAAAGAGTTATGTACTCTTCTCAAAATATCCACACCCTCAGTTCGGCGGGATCATCACATCTTTACCTGCACCAAAACCCATAGGGATAAGCACATAGCCCAGTAGAGAATCCTTAACAAAGTATGTACATTTATGCAAGATTCACAATATTTTATGGAAATGCATATGTTATGCCATGCCATTTAAAGGAAATCTCATATTATGCTATTCTTGAAAATCACCATGCTTTCAATCAACACTTATACAACCTCATTAACTCCCACACTTCCAATTTTAATCATAAGGGGGCGGTAAATACATCACTAGTAATCCCTAGGCTGGTGTCTGCAAGTAGACTCTACGAGTACTACCAAACTGTCATTTTTATCGGTATTAACCGGAAGGCTCGACACCTATCCGCGTGGTTTTCTGGTTTTTCACCAAGGACACTTAGGCCATCTTATCAAATACAACTACACCCCCTATCCGGACTTACCACACATTTACCCCTTTAACATTCTCATAATTTTCATTACAATGTAACCTTTCTCAATGTAAATGTTTTTCCAAAACTCATGTCAAGATGTATAAGGATGACAAAATTTACATGAGATGATGCAACAAATGATATGCCATGACTCCTCTTTCATTCCCTTTCTTCCAATGCCAATCACACAAAATATTCACATGCACTACCAAAACTATCAATATGGCAATAACTTCTCATCATATAAAATTCTTGGCATTCAACTCATATCAAGACTATAAGAAATTTTCAATATTAACTTTCAAGATTTCAATCCTCCAATCCATGATACTCAACAATTATCATATCACAAAATATATATTCTTATGCTCTTAGTAATAGTTTTGAAAATAAGTCCTCTACCCTCTACATCAAGAGGATTATCAACTTCCCTTTTTCTACTACATTGTGAAACCCACACTCACACACCCATTTAAACACAAGAAAAGATGTTTACTCCATGGATTTCCATGTTTTCACAAAAAGCCCCAATTCCTAGGTTTTCACAAAATCTAAACATTTTCATCTTCTTTATGAACTCTCTCCATACATATCGATCTCAATCTACAAGGTTCCACACTTCTCAAATATTTTTTAAAAGAAGATGAGATGAGTTTTTCTTTAAGCCAAAATCAACAATTTCTTGAGCCCTAGGCTCCATTTTCGAAATAGATATAGGGGTTCACAAAGATCAACAAAAACTTGCATAAACACACATATACCTCAAAGGAAACCCTACCTCAAAGGCTTGAGAAGGAGTAAGATGAAACCCTAGGGTTAGAAGATGAGAGAGAGCCTTGGATTTGCTTCCACCAAATGAAACCCTAGCTTTGATTCTTCAACATCTTGAAAGAGATGATGATGTTCTTGACCCAAGATGAGCAAAACGAAAGAGGTGTAGATGTTTGAGGGGTTTTCTAAAGAGAAGGAGGAGAAATATATGTTTTAGAGTGAGAGGCAGATGAGTATAATGAGAGATATATTCAGATCAAAATGATACAAAAAACAGAGTTTCGGACTGCCTAATTGGCCGCTCGTGCGGCCTATTTTCTCCGCTCATGCGCTCTAGACAGTAGCAAATTTTCTGGTTGTCAAGCTTGGCCGCTCATGCGGCCCCTCCCACCACTCGAGCGGCCCACTTCAGCACGTGCGGCCTTGGACCAGCAGCTCACAAATTCTACTTCATCCCCGGCACCCCGGACTCCCCCGTGCACCCTCTGGGACGATCGAAAATTCAACACCAAGGAAAAGTGGATAAGAAACAATCTCCGGACAATTCAATTCGACAAGAATAAAAAGAGAACAAAGCGAAAGAAAGAAAGAACAAAGAGAAAAATAAGGCCGGTCATCACATAATTTATTTATATATATTTAAATGTGTAATATAGTTATATGAATTATTAAAGAGATGTGACTTTTGGGTTTAAATCAAAGGGTGTAACCATTGAGTTTAAACAAAAAGGTGTGTCTTTTGGATATCATGGGGTGTAACAATTGGATTTAAATCAAAAGACATTACTCTTGAATTTAAAGAGTGTCACTTTTGAAACTAAAGGACACAACTTTTGATTTAAGAGACAAACTTATGCTTATATAAAGGCAGAATGGGTTGATAGTTGGATATATATTTTTCCATAGAATTTCTCTCAATGATACGTATTGTTATTTTCCTTTTTACTTGGTGGATTAAAAAGACCCAAAAGTATTCGGGATCTGATTTTGTTCGTGCATAACGCAGTTGAACATCAGTCTTTAGATTGGGTTTCATTGTATCCTAAAGACAAGTTTGTGAGTAACCTAGTGTATACCATATTCGACAAAATTAGTATGGATAAAAATCGTCTTAAAGAAAACGACATTATAACTCCCCTTAAAGTAATACTAATTATTTTTTATTTTATTTCTTTTCAACTCATTTACCAAATTTGCAACAGCATAAGAGTTCTATGAATAGAATGAGTTGTACGAAGACTTGGTAGTGGTTGGTTTTTTTGATGGAAACAAACATAAAAAAAGTAAAGGAAAAGAAAAAAAAAGGAAAGAAAAGAAAAGATAGAGGGAATGAGATGTTCTTTTTTTAATCTTTACTTTGAAAATGAAATAACTTACCAGAAATGGGTGCCTTGGGAGTATCCCTAGAAATTCCATACCTCCCACACCCCTGACTCAATCAGCTGCCCCCACAAACATAAAAAGAAAAGAAAAATGAAACAACAGAATCTCTCTCTCTTCCACAGTTCAACTGACCTTTCCTTGTATGTTAGGGCCAAAGGATAAGGACCATGACCAACAAGTTGCTAACCTTTTCTCTGTTTGGTGGGGCAAAGGATAAGGACACTGTGACCTACAAAGTTGTTTATTGAAATTAAATTTATAGGGTGTAATGTTATAATATACTATCTGATTATTTTTCATTGATTCAAAATTTCCCACTGGAGAGAGTCTCAGCAAATTGCATTTGCAATTTGCATTTGCAATTTATTTGACACCACATAAAAATATTTATTTTTAGCATGAGGCATCACATAACAATACCTCTTTATTAGTCAACTAGAGCAATGCTATACTTACTATTTAGTTTGATCATTTACAAATACTATGTGATATTGTATATTTTATTATTTAATGATATAATAAGTTTATAAATCACAAAAAATATTTCACCAAAATGGTTTTGAAATTGTGGCTAGATGACCAGATGATTGACCGGGTAATCTGAAAAGCTTAGGATTGATTGGCCAGTCAATTGACAATAACTTCAAGATAATTTTCGTAAAATTTTTTCTGTAATATTGTTGATAAGTTTGACATAACACTAATATAGAATAAAGTTGCGTCAAATAACACAAACAAATGGTGAATATAGCATTTATTAGGCCTCGAACTGTTAGATTGCTAGCCCCTAGCCTCATTCCAATCAACTTTTCCTTTTTGTATTCGTTGGAACATACTCTTTCCTCTTTTGGGGTATTAGGGAAGCTCACGCTTTAATTATATTAATCCTAAATTAGACTAAGGCCAAGTTTGGGAAGACTTAATAAGTACACTTTTTGACTTTTATTGTATTATGTGTAGAAAAAGTAGAGAGGAGATGTTGATTGATGTGACCCAAAAAAGATAAAAAGATGAAATAAGTGCACTTATTTTGTTTAGCCAAACTTGGCCTAACTTTGTGAGGGAAGGAACTTTAAAAAATCATCTTCTTTTTTTTTTTTTTTCTTTTTTTTTTTTTTTTTTTAATAACCGAGTATCCGGCTCAACACCCTTTCGGAGTGACGTACCTCGACTAATCTCGGGGCCCTGAGCCGATCGACCAGGCAAAGACGTAGTGGCCCGCCAGTAGTCAGCTGGGGGTGAGATTCAAACCTGAGACCTAGAGAGGAGCAAACTCCTAGGTCCCTGGTCCCTTACCCTCAACCAACTAGGCTACCCTTACGGGTTTAAAAAATCATCTTTGCTTTAAACAATCTAAGCCAATGCTAATTCTAGATATATTAAGGCCTTGTTTGGGAATAGGTTTTTTTAGTAATTTTTTGATTTTTTGACTAAAATATGATGTAAAAAAATTAGTATGTTTGGGATGACTTTTTGATTTTTTATGAAAATATGTGTAAAAAGTAGAGAGAAAAGGGAATCTTTGACTTTTTGGTATAGGTGGTTGGCTTTTTAATTTTTTTAGTGACCTTTTGATTTTTTGACTAAAAAAGACACTTGTCAAACGAGGCCTAATTTTAATAATCCATGCCAATGCTTTATTAACAAAGCATGTTTAACTTTATATCAAAATTATATATCATCATTCAATAGATTAAGACATTATTTAATTTACAGAAATGGAATAATCATTTTGTCAAAATAATTATTCTTAGATTTGATTCATTAAACAAAATGAATATATGTTGTAAATAGAATTACTAGTTACCAACTTAAGAGAATGAACAATTCATTTGGAGGTTAAGAATAACTATTTCATTTTTACACAAAAATTATTCTACTAGAATCAAACACAACCTAAAAAATTTACCTCATTTTCACTACAGAAAATTACATTTTTTCTGACTAAAAATTTATTCAGTAAAAGTCTGTTTTTAGTCGGCAAAAGTCTTCTACGGCTAATTTTTTTAGTCGCCACTTTGGTCGCAAATTCATGGTTGGCAAAAGTAATTTGCAACTAAAAAATTTTTAGTTGGGAAAAAGAATGTATTTGCTGACTAAAATTTTAGTCATTAAATATATAATTACCACGACTAAACCATTTTGTAACTAAAAAACATTAGTCACTAAAAGTACTAATTTTCGTTATCTTCAAAATTGTTTCATATTTGTGTGGGTGTGTTTTGAGTTATTGATTCCTAATATTATTGTTTCATACAAATTCAAGTTAACTGTGAGCTTTTTTAAATTGAGTGCCATTGACACAAATCATGCACTAATAAATAAATAAACATATGATTCTTTGTATGAAGCATATGATTCTCTGTACTATAAACAAATAAATAAAAATAAATAAATAAAAATTAACAATCAAATAAATAAACCAAAAAATATATATATTACACCTTTGCTGATAGTTCTTCCAATTGACACATACAATGGGTATAACAAAGAAGCCTGATAAGAAGTCTAAAACTTTTAACAAATATACAACAATAATTTCATAGCTTTTCATAGAAACCCATATAAACATAAACCAAAGTAGAGAAATCCATACAAACCAAAATAAGAAAGAAACAAAGAGAGAGCATACCATTTGTTGAAGGATCTCAGAAGTAGATGGTTGTAACCAATGAAACCCTAAACCATCTCGTTTGTCGATGCCGACTTCCGAAGTTTGTAATCAACGAAGCCCTAAATCATATCAATCGGTTATTTATATAAATATAACTAAAACAGGGGAGATGGTTGATGGAATGAAGGAAATCGAGGGAACGAGAGGCTGGGAAGGTGTCTGGAAAGAAGGTTGAGGAGGGGCTGAGAGAGAGAAATATATGAAAAAGAGAGGCCGGTGGTTTTTGAATTTCAAATTTTGAAACTCATCAAATTTTGGTGGTGACTGATTGTGTGTGAGAGAGAGAGAGAGAGAGAGAGAGAGAGAGAGAGAGAGAGAGAGACAGAGAAAGAGAGAAGAACCCTGTTTATATTCAAAAAATGCTGTGAAGAATCCTTGGGCGCTAATCTCAATTGTTTCCCACTAATTTATTTAGCAACCAAACACTTAACACATGGTGACCAAAATTTTAGTCGCCAAAAGTAATAATTTGCCGACTAATTTCGTTTTTGTCAGAAAAGTTCAGTATACCACGACTAAATCTGTTTTAGTCATCAAAATTGCATATTATCCGAACAATTTTTTGGTTGCCAAAGAGTAATAATCAAATTATAGTTGTTATTAGGTGACTAAATTTCTTTTAGTTAGCAAAAATTAGTATACACGACTAAAACAAATTTTAGTAGCCTAAAAATTAGACTAATGCAGACTCTTTTTTTTTTTTTTAGTCGCCAATTATGGCATATTTAGCGACTACTTTTTTTTTTTAGTTGCCAATAGATAATATACATCGACGAAAAACATTTAGTAGTTAAATCCTAAGCCAACACCGACTAATATATCTTTTAGTCACCAAATTTGATCGCCAAAAGTATAAATTGTTGTAGTATTTACAAAAGACATTAAATTTGAAGAAGAAGCAAAGTTGATACATACAATCAAAAATGGATTGCCAAGAGAGAGGGAGGGAGAGAGAGAGGAGGCCATTTGGAAATATCATAAAAAATTCAAAAGTCAGCTTTTAACTCATTTTGAATCGCATCACCTCTCACATAAAAAAATTAAAAAATTTAAAAAAAATTTAAAAAATCAACTTTTAATCATTTTTCCAAAACACCCTTTATGACCATGGATTGTGGTTCCATCACAATGTTCTATTCATTATCTAGGTACAATAACAAGAAATAAACAGCATTGTGCTATTTTCAGTTTTATGTTTGGATTAAGGTCTATAATTTTTGTACAAGAAATGGTGAGTTGAGCGACCAATCAATGAACAGTTCTAGGAACCAATAAATGGAGACCTAGATATCTATCCAAAATTTAGGTCAAGTTTGGGAAGACTAAATAAGTGTACTTTTTGACTTTTTATGAAATATGGGTTGAATTTTGGTTGGGTTTGAAGCAATGTGTTAGAGAGGTGATGCGACTTAAATAAGATGATGTGACTTAAATAGAATAGTGACTTTTTGACTTTTTAAATTTTTTGAAGGATACCAAACTTGACCTTAATTATAAAAGGGTTGAGATTTATCCACAATATGACTTACAATAATAACTTTAAATATGAATCATAGATTAAAATCGTTTTGATCAATTTTTGATTCAAAATTCGAGATAGTAGACTTTCTGGTGATCAATATATAGTTTGAGATTTCATTATAAAAAAAAAAAATTTACTTCAAAGTTTCATTCTCTTTTAAAGCTATCACAAAGATTTGGCCAATAATCACTTAGTAATATTACACATACAAAAAAATTTATTTAAAATTTCATCCAAAAATATTAATGTATGGTTTATATTTGTGCATATCTCACAACAAAACAATTCAATCTCAGTCATAAATCAAAATTCTTGTCGTTTTTCTGCAAGCCTAGACTTATTGCTGAAAATTAGTTGGATGGACTAAAAATAAATAAATAAAAAACAAAAAACAAAAAACAAATGGAGAGTAAATGTACAACATTACCAACAATTTAATTAGGAAAAAAAAAATTCAAAATAAAATTCTGGGCAAGAAGAAAATACACCGAACAAACGCCAAACCACCTCAGCTCAATCTCAACTTTTTTTTGTACACTGCACCACGTGCACCGTAGTCACTGCAAAAAAGAGAAAAAAAAAAAAGAGAAAAAAAAAAAAAGAAAAGAAAATCTCTCAAAAACTTAAAAATAAATAATAAAAAAAACCCAAGATTTTTTTTTTTTTAAACTCATCTTTAAATTTTGTATAGGTTTATTATGAGTAAATCAAAGAGTGAGTGAGTGAGTGAGTGAGTCTGTATTCGATTCTGTTAAAATAATCAGTGTACTTAGGAGGAGTTCATATCACGTGCCGTTCCTTCGGCGACCGACGCCAGCTTCTGCAGATTCAACCTCACCACCGTATCAGCAAACAGATGCGTGTCCGCTTCCGTATTCCCTTCAGGCACATCCACAACGTACGATTCCAAAACAACGGTCCAGATCCTCCCGTCACGCTCGAACTCGTGCACGCTCGTCACCGACCGGTAATTCTTCAGCCGATGCTCACCCCCAGTAATACTGAACCCTGTGACGTGCCGGTCATCGTCCAGCAAATCAAGCCTCTCCGTACTGGTATCAGCCGGTAACCCGGAGATAACGTTGACGTCACGCGTGCAACCCACGGTCATGTTAAAACCTTCCTTGACGGTACAGCTCTTGATGAAATGCTTGTATGTTTGGGGCTTGTCGAAGCGTCGGAGGATGGACCAAACGACGTCGTTTGGGGCTTGGATGCGCCGGGCGAGGAGGGAGGAGCATTGGCCTGACTTGACTCGGTAGGTGTGGAACTCGGTGATGGACTGAGTTAGGGCTTCGAACTCGTCCTGGGTTAGACCTTGTGGGAGGGTGAGGTGGTGGGTGGTGGTGGTGGTGGTGGTGGTGGTGGTTTCCTCGGTGGCTGGTTGTTGGTGGTGGTTATCTTGTTCTGCCATTGAGGGAGGTTGGAGAGAGAGAGAGAGAGAGAGGGGAGAGTGGAGGTTTCTATAGAGAGAGAGAGAGAGAGAGAGAGAGGAGAGAAAAAGGGGAGATAAGAGGTGGTTTTGTTTATAAGTGGGGAATTGTGGGAAAAGAAGAGGGTAGAATTGGGAATTAAGAAATAATTGGAATTTAATAAGAGTAATAGTAGGTATAATGAAAAAAAATATTATGAAAATGATAATAAAAAATTCTTTACCATTAAATTATACATATAAAAAAAAATCATACATTAATCAAAGGATAAAAAAAATTTATAAAATATTTGATGATTTATTTTCATAATTTCTGATGTTATTTATTTAATGATGAAATAATGATGGTAATGTGGGTGAATATTTTGGAGGTTGGAAAGGTGTCTCTAAGTGGTGACGGCAGGTGGCCTAGCCCATGTCCAGCCACATTCATTAAATTTGATTCTGTCTCAATCGTTTAAATTTATACATATGGACTGATCGTTCGATTGTCATTTGGTAGATGTTGATTGACAAAAGTAACAATCACAATTAATAAGAGTAATGGTAGTCATTCGGATAGTGATCTAACTTATATAATTCAAACGATTCGAACACGCTTAAATTTTATAAAGTTGAAAAAATGAGTAAAGTTATATATATGGAGTTTTTTTATTTTATTTAATTCATATGAGATATTATAATAAAAATTAATAAATTATAATTATAGTAATGAAAATCAAATATAATGTAAATTTTTTTACAAAGAAACCCCCAAAGTGAGAGAGAAAATCTCAATTAATATATAGAGAATAAGATTCATACACAAGTGAGAAGATTCAAACCATTAATCTCCTAATAAGGTGCATGAGTTCTCGTCAATCAAGCTAACCCCATTGATTTATATATAGAGTTATATGGTGAAAATTTTAATTTTTTTATGAATAAAGATTAATTTACGTGCACTTCGACTAATTTTGAGATTCATGCAAAGCTTTACGTGGATTGGAAAAATCTTGGACAAAAGCTCACGGACATACTCTTAAGGAGTTGATAGTAAGAATTGAATTTGAGACCTGAAGAGAACACACCCCAGGCCTCTAGTTACACCCACTAGACCAATCTCTCTTGACACTAAATTACATCTATTAGGCCAACTCCTGGGATTGTGAGTAAAAATATACATTGAAAAATCATTGAAAAGTGCATAGAAAAATTGATTAAAAAAGTCACCAGTGGCCACCGGGTAGTTGATGTTGGTGGTGGAGGTGAACATATATGTGAACTTGAACAAATAGGTGAATAAATTTGTGATCTTTAAACAAATAAACGGATAAGTAAACTTTGAACATATAGGTTTTCTTTTGAACAAATAACGTTGTTTTGGTCCAAAAAAATTTAAACTTGTGCCTATTAGCCCAATAGTTTTAGGATTGAATTTTGGCCTGAGTGTTTTTATATACAGAGTAAATTATAAAAACACTCCCTGAGGTTTGTTTAAAATATGAATTGCCCTATGTGGTTTGAAAAATTACAAATACCTCCCTGTCAGAATTTTTTATTTAACAGAATTGAAAAGATAAAATTTATAACTGTTTACCTATATAATAATAAAATTAACTGAATTATTAATTGAAATAAAATTTTAACATTATTAATACCGTTATTTAACTTGATGATTTATTAATAAAATGACTCATTTGTTATGGAATCAAAAACCTTAGAGAGCATAATGTAATTTCTAAAACTATAAGAGGTAATTTATAATTTATGCAAATTTCAGGGAGTGTGTTTGTAATTTACCCTTATATATATAACTGAGAGGATTTAAACCCGCATTACATTAAGTTTGAAAATATAAAATTACACATATTTTTAAGTTAACAAAATCCTTTAAAAAAATTTAAAATATTTGTCCCACATGAGTGAATAGATATAATTGCAGCCTGTTTGGATTGGATAATTTGGTAAGAAAAGAAAAGAAATATATTTTTTTATGGGGTCCAGCTTGTCTCATATTTGAGATCAAGACTGGACTGTCCAATCCGGCCTATGGGCCCATGTTTTGGGCAACGTTTTAATAATCCGAATCGTTCAATGTGTAGAACTCGTCGATTATTATATCTCTCTAAAAAAATCACGTTAATCGGATATCGATAGCTATTTGATCGGATCAAATTTCTATTAACCGTTTATTTTTTTACCGTTCATTTTTTTATACAAATCTAATACGATCAAATATCTATCGATATCCGATCAACGTGATTTTTTACAGAGATATAATACTCAACGAGTTTTATATATTGTCAGTTTGGATTATCAAAACGAAGCCCAAAAATAAGTCAATGGGCCCAACTAGACGATCCAACCTTGATCTCAAACATGAGACAAGTTGGACCATTTTTATAAGTACAGAGGAGAGAAATGGAATAAAATGGAAAGAAAATTTTCTCATATATTTTGCATCTATCCAAAGTGAAGAAATTGGGAGAGAAAATAAATCAGCTAAATATTATTTTGTTGTGATACCAAAACTACTTTTTAGATATAAAATAAATGAAAAGATTAACACCTATAAAAGATTAATTTGATAATATACTATGATATCATTTCTTTATATATATATATATAACTTAACCAAATAAAATAGGAGAAAAATGAAAAAAAAAATTTCCTCTCCTATTTCTCCAAACAAGAGGGAGAAAAATCAAAATCTATTTTTTTTCATATATAAATTATTAATTACAATTTAACAAGTGTCCTATCTTAAAAAAAAAAAAAAAAAAAAAAATACACTTAACAAGTGTTTCAAATAGTATATTAACAATCAAACGGAATATAAGAAAACAAAATTGTAATACCCAACAATGAAATGGAAAATAATTAGTCAAAAGGAATGGAGAGAGGACTAGCAACCCAAAATCTTGAAGTGTGGCCAATTGGGAGGGACACCTTTCTTCCCATTTTTGCAAAATTTGTCATCTTTGTTCCCATGTTGTTGTTGCTGCTGCTTCACACTACTTGGTTGTTTTAGCCTCTGCTGCACTCTTTGAGGCTTTCCCTTTGCACAATGCGCAAATTCAACACAACAAATAGATTAAAAGTTCAATTTGATATAAAGACTAATTATTTGACCTATTTTGAATAACATTATATGTCTAATTCACCTATTGGGTAATTATTTAGTAGTTCCAACTCAATAAGAACAGTAGTCATGAAATAGGTGGAATTGACCTGACCCACCTTAATTGGTAGAGTAAAAGACAAAATTAATCTCATTTATCTTCCTTTATCCGGTTATATTAGTCAAGAGTACCATATGCACATGCCATAATGGTCCCATGGAGTAATTAGGTTGTCAGAGAAAGCAACTTGTAAGGTACTAAGATGTGTATTGTTCACATCATTGTTATCATCAAAATATGAATGAAGATGATGGGGGGAAAAAAATATTACCTGGAACTCAAACCTGTTGGTTTGGGCACAATGTTGTTGTTGATTGTATATAGGCTTTGGATTGTTGAAAGTAGGAAATGAATAAGATAGTTCCCTTTTGGATCCATAGCCAGAGGCTAAACCCCAAGATTTCTGTATTGTTGAATGTGGTACATTGCTAGATTCAATCTCCAAGCACAGCTGTTAAAGTACATATAATCAAACATAAGATCAGTATGTGATTTTTGTGTTAACATGCATTCTTTTTAACCATTAGTTTTGAATCAAATTTCATACAAATTTTTTGATATCGTGATTTAGCCTATTTATGCTGTTGTGACAATTTGTCATAATTATTAACTAATACTCCTAACTCAATCTCTATTGTGAGTCTATAATTGATGAAGATTAGATTAGGCCACTAAAACAAGTTAGGCTAAACTTAATGGCTGCTAAAATCTGTTCTACAATAGTTATTCTCAAGATTTAAGTCATGTCAATGATGGATAGTATTGTCATTGAATCAGGTCCCGTGACAATAATATTAGAAACTCTTTATTTTTATATGAAACTAGAATCCTCTATAATAATTCATATTGCAATAATTCATCATGAAAGAGTATATCATAATTTTGAAATCATAATTTGATTAAATTATTTGACACAGACCTGAATAAGTCGATCTTCAAGAGATGCCACCCGATCCAAGAGTGAGCCTTTGGAGTTGGCCTCCCTCACTGCCACATCCAACGGTTTGCATTGTCTCTCCACTCTACTTACCAAACTCTGGTTGCTCCACCTCCTTAATTTCTCTTTTCCTTCAATAAATTTCACCTATATGTATACATGCACAAACCCATAATTTTTTATTTTTTATTTTTTTTTAAATGAGAGGAGATAAAAGAAGAAATAATTTTATTGACAAAAAGTTTTGAAGATGAAACTGAAATATAAAAAATAAAAAAAAATTAAAGAAAAAGAGGTGCAAAAGAAACTCACAATAGAATCCAAGCGATCCAACCTTGAAACAAGAGGAATGGAGGAGTGACATCGTTTGTTGTCCTCACCCATCTGCTGTCACAAGCCAACCTTACTAGAATGCTTGTGTTTGTTTGTTAACCCTTTGTCATCATCTTATATACATTCAATAGTATTGAGAGAGAGAGAGTGAGGAATTTTTCCTATAACTGTTACACCCTGATATAGGGGCATTGTTAGTTAGTATTTGAGGGGGCTGGTGGATCGAGTCATGGATCCCTTTCTATAGCGGTTCAGAAATATCACATGATTGTGTGACTAATTAAAGATATTTTATAATTTTTCATATTTTTTTTGCTATTTTTTGGGATCACGTAAATACATAACCTCATTATTGAACAGATATACTGTTATGATGAAATTCCCAAAATACAGTTTTACTTAGATTGCTTCTATTTTATGCAGTTCCCTCTCTCTCTCCCTCTCTCTCTCTCTCTCTCTCTCACACACACACACACAGATCACTAAAAACAGATTTTGATGTGGAAAGACACATTGAAAGGTGAAAATGGAACTTAAATAAATATGGTTTGTCAAAAAAACCTTCTTTAAACTCTAAAATGTATCTTATAGTATCTCAAGGCATGTAGAACCAACCTACACTGAACATGATTCAACACGCCATGAAAAACATAATTGATTCAATGGCATAAAAAGAGTTAACATTCAACCAAATTCTTAGTTGTCACCCCAAACTAGACCTTGCTATCTCATATGCCAAGAAGCACGCTGCATTCGCTGGAACGCTCCGAGCCATGGCAGGTCCAAAGCCCCTGTACAGGCCTTTCACTCCCTCTGAGGCCATAATCTTTCTAAAAGCATCGACTGAACCAGAGAACTTTGGATTTTTGTAATCGTCGACTTGAATTACACTCTTGACAACATCAGTTGGATAGACAGAGACCCAGAAGGAAGCTCCAGCCAAGCCTCCAGCGACAATCAAAGAACCTCTTCCCAACTTGGAAGTGTCTTGCCCTCCTTGCGAGGTATTGCTTGAGGCCTTCATAGACGCCAAACATTGCAGCATTTCCTGGTATTTCACGTGCCATAGTGGGAAACAAGCCCTTGAAGAGACCTCTCATACCTCCTTCTGAGCGGAGAACGTGCCTAGCTACATCCATGGGCCCGCCATATTTCACCGCCACAGCAGCTGAGCCAGAGTCTGCCAGTGCACTCTGGGCTTGCAACCTGAGCAGTTCATTGGTAAATCTTAAAAGTTCCAAACAGAAGAGTTTGAAAATTAAAAATTCAGGAATCATACAGCACAGATTTGTTTTCAATTTGTAATCATTGAAGATAGTCATAAGCAAGGAAAATTCAAAAAAAAACTTCGATGAGAGGGAAAAAAGAATGTGTAAATAATCAAGTTGCAGTTGATCTGAAACATTAGGAAGGTTTCTGAATGGTTAAAAAATTACTCATAACCAGGATTTCCAATGTTCAAAAATCGAAGTACTCAACACAATCAGGTTAGGAAGGCTTAGTAAGGGGTCCAAATCAGACTTCCAAAACCTGGAAAACAGGGTTTTAGAGGGAAGAAGTGAATTTAAAAAATAAAAAATAAAAAAAAGGCGGGGTTAAAAAAATAGAGTGATGCTATACAAATAGAAAAAAATTCTACATAAGATTTTCCATACAAAATAATATGGTTGATTTGTGTTCTCTCACTTCAAAACGAAAGACACACAAAGTGACAAATAGAATATGTACGTTAAAATTTTCCTCAGAAAATTAAAGAGCACCATAACACTGACCTGCACTTGATCAATTCAGTGGGGCAAGCCAAAAAGGAGACTGCAACTCCAGCCCCAGCACCGCAAATGACCTGTTGGTTGACTGTAAGAGGGGCACCAGGTTCAGACCTCAATAAAGCTTCCATTTGTCCTCTCACTGTGAAGAGGACGGCATTGAAGGCCGCCACTGTGGCAAGTGGTGCACCCATACCTTTGTACAAACCCCTTGGGCCTTCTGATGCTAATGTTTGCCTGACAGCATCCATTGCACCCGAGAATTTGGGAGGCTGGCCTGGAAGTGGGGCGGGTTGGCTTTGGAGTTTGACCTTGATGGTATCAAAAGGGTGCCCAACAATCAACTGTGCTGCCCCGCCAACAGTCCCAGAAACTAGGTCCTTGGCTACATCACCCATCTAGGAATTAAAATATATGAAAAATAATCAGCTTGGAACATCTGATTCATCTAATTTACGACTTGAGGAGAAAATCGTTTGACAAAAAAGCAAGTACGACACAGTATGCTACTGCCATTATATGTATGAGAATGGCAAGAGGATGAAAAGACTGATTACCAACCCAGAAGGCAAGCTTATTTATATCATCCAGATTTATGAACAGTGACCATTGGTCACCAACAACTGGGGGCAGCTTGTGATTTACATAAAAATGGTAAAAAAAAGACCACTAAGTGAAGAATACATTCTTGACAAAAGAGAAAGGAAAATACTTGTTGAAGGCCTTAAAACACCCCTGTTATAAAGCTTTGCAGCTTTTACCTCTACAGGCAATGCCATAAATGATTATTGATTTAAATTTCTCTACAAGATGACACCTTCGAAATACTTGGGATTAAGGTACCTGAAACTGCCCTCGTAGTTGTGCTAGTGTGGGCTTACTCCAACATGGGACTAATTTTATTTGGCCCTGAAATTCTGAAACTTATTAAACAAAATTCTTGAGAACATATGTTGTCTTTTACATCATGGTAACAACACATTCTACCACACCAACATGGAGATAATGCAAAACTACATGCTACACTAATGCGTATGGCACAGGAAAATGATGTCTCCTCTTTTTTTCTATTTTCTCTTTTTATTTAAAAAGTTAGATAATTCATTGAAAGGAACCAAAAAAGGGATGCAACTCAAGTACACAAAATGTAAGAAAAACCTATCTTCAACAGAAAAATGTCCTCTATTATCTACAAAATCTAAAAATGTCTTGAAGCTACAAAGGACATATCAGTCCTCCACAAAAACCAAGCACGCAAGAGACTCAGAAAGAATTGCTTTTTCAATGAAAAAACCAATTCCCTACATCTTCACAGGCTCTCTATTTGTCTCCCTCCAAATGTACTGTTGTGCCTCAACATCACTATATTGGTGCAATTCAAACATATAAGACACCAACGCATAAAAAACCTCATGTTCGCATAAGAATCTTGTTGTAAGAGTTTCCACGTTCAGCTTATCTTAAATTTGCACTCACAAAAAGGAAACACATATACAGTAATCTTGAGTGTCTCAATCTAGAGTACTTCTAAAGAAAAGATGAATATTTGACTAATTTGCACTCACATATCTGAATAGAAGAGATGAACAGAAGAAGCTTGACTGTCCTCTTAAAAAACTATACGCAATAAGAGCAATAAATAAGCACCTAACAAAAGAAACACCCAACAAAAGAAAAAGCCTACTACTAAATAAGCACAACTTTGCTTATGCTGTGTTTGGTTGATGGAGTTGGGTAGGAATTTAAAAATAGAAAAGCAAAAAGTGTGTGAAATGTGAATGAATTGTAGTTATATTTCATACACATTTTCACTTTCTATTGCCAAATCCATAAACCAAACAAAGGCCTTAGAAAACACAAATTTTTGAATTCAACCCAAGCAACATTTTTTAATTCAACACAACATCATTTACATTTCCAAATGATTTCATTATATGACAATCCAAAAGCTTGAAACGGTTTGTGTTTTGAGATTGAGAACTCCTTTTGATGAACAAACAGATGGGCTCAAAATGGATGCATAATATAATGAAAACCAAACACCATTTTATACAGAATTGATGCCAAGAGCTCTGTTTGATGACCCAATGATGAAAAGAATCCAATTATAGATTATATAAGGTTGGAAATAACGAATACAAACATTTCTGAGAAACCCATGAATCTTACCTAGGCGATTTTTCTTGACCCAGATAGAAATTTGAAGGAGAAGTCCCAAAGAGTAGGCTATCAAATTCAATACCCAGAAGAGAAGAGGGAGGATGATTTTCAGAGGCAGCTCTGTGGAGATGAGTTTGTAAAAGAAAAATGTGAGAAGTAATAAATATAAAGAAAGAAAAGAATAGAATCTTCAAAGATTCATAGCCACATGAGAAAGCTCGGTAGTGGTTGGTCCGGAGTGGATTTCACACTCTATATAGAGAGAGCCGTGTGGGCGAGATGCGAACCAGAAATGAGACCGCATGAGATGAGATGTGGACACAACCTATGGTTCATTTTTAATTTTTTTTATTATAAAAAAACGTACTGAAATATAAAAAGGTGATTTATCTAAATAAGTTAATAAATTGATTTTTTTTTTTTTTAATTTATCTCAAAAAAAGGAATCAAAAGCATTTTAAATATTCTTATTATCAAATGTTTTAAATTTTAATATGCACTATAGAATAAGACTTCATTTTAACGTTTAACTTGAGATCTCAAAAATTCTTAAGCAATTACTCCATATAAGCAGAGCGAATTGAATCTCAACCTCTCTTCCCTCCTAGAAATTCCGCATAGTGTGACTTCCTTGGCATCTCCGATCTTCCATCAATTTTTTCATAGAAAATTTAATTTGGCATGAACTATTCCAATAATTTTATGGGCAAAGTACCATTAAATCCCAAATTTGAAAATGTTAAACCATTTAGTCTTGTGTTTTTTCTAAAGATTGATAGGTCCTATTTCAATGTTAAAGACTTTACAACCCATGGTTTATGCGTGTAAGTTTGAAATAATGAGGGTAAATACGGGTTTGTGTTGATGTTAAAATTACTAAAGTGTCTAACAACGAAAAGTAGTGTTCTGTTGTTGTCCCTCCTACACGATCGGAACTATGACGATGAAGATGGAAGGTTTTGGATTTTGATTCCGGTGTTGCAGCGATTCATTGACGTGATTTCTAGGATTGGTGTTTGGTTTATTAACGTTGATGTTAATCCTCCAAATTAACATTAGCATACCTCACAAAACCCTAGCCTGCCCAAAACCCCCTTTATAGTAATACTTTGCGGTGTTCGTGACATTGCATGTGATAACCATTTCGTCCTTGCATTAGCGGTGAATACAACATCTATACAATATTGATGCTGGAGATCGTTGCGGGAACACATGGCAACAAGTTTGTAGTGTATGTTTTTCTGATGTATGTATTGGTTTTTTGGGCATGGATTGGTGAAAATGTACGTGGTACATTGTATTTCTCCGTTGATTGTCTGCCTTGTATTTGCCTTTGTGGTGATGTTACAGTGCAGGTCGAATATGGGTTTGTGTCAATAGGAGTGCAGAAAATGAAGTACTGTTTAGTATTTGATTTTGTTGTGACCTTCATCATATTGTGGCTTTGTGATAATGTACATTAGTGTGTTATTGTGATTAATTCAATTAGGAAAAACCATAATCTCACATCAATCCACGCAAATCCCCTTGAAGGAAAAAAAAAAAGGGGGCAATGTTACAACATATCTTAACACACAGAGTAAAAATCAAAATGAAATCACAACATGGGTAAAAAAAGTAAACTTCATACACAATATATTAAATAAATATACCATACCAAAAATAAAAAGAATTAAATGGTTTAATTAAAAATCCCCAGGACTAGATAGAGCAACATTTTCCAAATTAGGATTTATGAGTAATTTTTCCTTATTTTATTTATTTTATTTTATTTTTTAAAAAAAAATTATCACTTATCCCAAATTTCAATTTTTCATCAAATTTGATTTTAAAATATAATTTCTAATATTTCATCTTTTCAAATTTTCATCTAAACAAATAGAATATAAGTTTCGGAGAAAAATTACGACACCACCATGAGCACAAAAAATTCTTCACCAAAATCACTTACTTAAAATATTTTGTTCACAACTGTAACTTGCATTTATAGGTGTGAATAAAATATTTGAAATCAATGATTTTAGGTTTTTTTTTTTTTAGGAATGTTTTAGAAATATGGTTAAAAGTTGATTTTTTGATTTTTTTTTTTTTTTTGTTGACTTTTTTGGACTGTTTTATATGAGAGATAATATGATCCAAAATGATGTAAAAACTAACTTTTTAACTTTTTTGATTTGTTACCAAAACAATGCGCCTATCTTTTTGTCAAAAACTGATGTACCCCATGAAATATTTCATAAAGTGAAATGTGTTGTTTAGATTCAAAAGAAAAATTTGTTGTGCAGACCTCTAAAATGAATGTGGTCTACACATTTTATTTTTATTTTTTATTTGTTTTAGATTAATTAATTTTTTAATCCCAATAGTACACAAATTGTATAATTTTAATTTTTAATATTTATATTATGTTAATTAATTCTTAATACATAAAAATTAAATTTTTTTTTTTTAATTTGGTCTCTCAATCCAACTCCATTCATAACGTTAAATTCAAAGGTAAATGTAAAAATATAATTAAAAAATGTTTGGTTTGTATTTTGAAACATGTTTTTAGAATAAAAATTTTAAAAATATGTTTGGTTACAAATTTTTTTTAAAAAATTCTAAAATTAATTTTTCTCTCTATTACACATCAATCAATCACTTTTTCTCTCTCCTCTCTCATTCTCAATCACTTTTTCTCTCACACATATCTACTCAATTACAACAAAATATCAAATCATCTTAAACTTCCAAGCTCCAAAACTATTTTCAAAATATACAACCAAACAAATCAAAAAAACTAAAAAATAAACTCTCAAAAAAAATTTAAAAAATTTATCTCAAAACAAAAATCAAACACACCAATATTTTCAATTCCTAAAATATGCAGTATGCGTTTGAATTGTGTCAACTAGTCTACAATAATGTATAAGAAAAAATGTTAATTTAATCGTCATCCTAACCCCCTCTCCCTCATTTAAACCAAGAGTGAAGAATGAAAATTATAAGTACACATAATAATAAAAATTAAACTAACTAGTTCTAACTTAGTTGGCCACTATATCTTTTTTAAGACTTAATCCCAATGAGGTCATGGATTCAATTCCTCTTAGGAAAGTTGAATTAAGGAAGTGCAAGCACTTAGGTGCTTTGTCAAGGGTGGAAAGATTTTCTTCCATAAGTGCTAATCTAACCACTAACAACTAACATTTGCCGATCAAAAAATAATAATAATAATAATAAAATTAAAATTAAAAGTAGCAAACACTAATTCATTCACTTAAAAAGTTTCTAGATCATGCTCTGAAACTCCCACTACTCAAAGTTCACATTCATTCACTTTATTCATCATGGATTCAATTGGAATTGATCATCTCTATTTTATGCTGTTCTAGTCTTTCATCATTTCATTTATGCAAAGTTTTTGGGTTCTCTGTTTCATTTTCTGAATCTAAGAACCAGCAATGAGCCCCATGGGCCTACCAACATTTTGAGTAAGATGTGAAAAATGCAATGATCTTAGTATGAGTGCTCAATGAAAACCAATGTATGAAGTTAAAGCTTATTCCTTTGTGAGCCTTTTGAATTTATGAAGTTTTTTAGAAGCATACATGTCATATGATTGGAGCAAAGATTAACATGGAGATCATAGTTGTGACTGTGATACAGACTATTGTCATACTTGTCCTATGCACATGCATCATCTCTCTCTATGTGGGGCTTAACTAATCCAAAACCCACATAAAGTGTTACTTCCACACAGATTAGGCAAATCTCAAGCTTGACATAACCCTAATAGGTTGTTTATATCTTACATAACTTTATTCAGGATTGGTTTGGGAAGTGAGTTGGCTTTTTGACTTTTTTGGCTATTTTAGCCTGAGCTAAAAAGCTTGGTTTGGGAAGGACTTTTTTGGCTTTTTGGCTTTTTTGGCTTTTTTTTGTGAGAGAAGAGTGTAATGATTATGGATTGGATGTGCTGTTTTGTTTTTTGTGACTAAAATAGCCTATTTTGTCTTTTGTGACTAAAATAGCCAAAAAAACCCATAACCCAACTTGCCAAACGGAATTGTTATATCCTATTAATATGGTGTGTTTACATATTAAATAGGATCACACGAATTCAAGAAGTTAACTCGAATTCAAGAAGTTAACTATATGATATGATTTCAAACCAAGGTATCATGTGACATGACAAGAATTGCTGAGATAATAGCAGAAGTCAAAGCCCGATAAAAATATGACCCTAATGTTGAGTGGACCTTCTTAAATAACTTGAATAGATAAAGTCCAATCTAATTAGGAAAAGAATCCTAAGTAAAGAATACTTACGAGTAGCGTATTCTTAATAAGAAAAGAAAACCTAAGAAGGCAGCATAACACTACTATTTTTACACATCTATAAGTTGAAGTAGGTGTTTTTGTTCATTCTGGATTCATAACTTTCTCAATTGGTGTTAGTGTTCCAAACAACATAGTTGTTAATTTTAACATTGAGGTGAATTCCAATCCACAACATTTCTCAATTTGTGGTAGTGTTCTAGACAACATAATTGTTAACTTTAACATTGAAATGAACTCTGATCGACAACATCGTGACTGGATAGATACTAATCTCAATTTTGCAAATGTGAAACTTAGGCTATTCATTTTCATCATTAAATACCATTTCCCAACTCAAAAGAAGATAGTTTTGTCAACACACGTGATATAAATTTTTTACACCCACATAATATCCAAAGCACGTGGTATAGATTTTTGTCCACATGCCCTGTTTGGGAACTTAAATTTGTAGTCAAAAAGTCACTATAAATTATCATATCAGTCTCTTTAACTGTTACCAAGAAACTTGCAACCGTACAAGAACAAGACCAATGGGGATTTGTTAATAATACTTTCTATATCTACTTATCTGATTACTTTTAACTGATAACACCATAATCTCACTAGGTATTGGCACAAAAACTGATAAATGAAACAAACAAGCTATGCCTATTGAGGTCATGCTCAAGAATCCAAAGTTTTGACAAGGAGGATCTGATAAATAAAATTTAAAAGTTAGAATACAACTTGGAGGAAGTCCAAATGTACAGAAGATGGGCATTAGGTAGGTCTCACACTTTTCTCTTTCCATTATGCGAAAATCTTATCTGTTCCTAACATAACTGGACAATTTGACTCAAAATGTATACAATCGCAGTACTTGACAACAAAAGATGCATCCACAGGTGGAGAAAGAGGAAGCATTTAAATTATGCAACAATAATCTACAACCAAAGAAATCATCACTAACAGCTTACAAGCAATCAATGAAGCCAACATGCTATCTAGCACTTGGAAAAAAGAGTTGCATATCCATCAAGAAAAGGGACAACTATGAAACAATTTCTCCAAGGTTGCTTTTCATCAGCTTTATACAAATGATGGTGCAAAATTGAAAGATATATAAACCAACAAAAGATGAAATAGGTATACACATATACACACACACATATATATATATATAAGCAATAGAAAGACAAGAGAAACAAGAAAAGAAAAGATTCCATGTAATTACGCAGATGAAAAGTTTGTTCCCTATAGAAAAAGTATCTAAGTCATTATTGGTGAACCGGGTATACACCTATGTTTGTGCATGTTGTTGGGGTCTATTTACAATACATCATTTTGTACCTAAGTCTTTGGAAACCTATCATTGAAAGGGAACCTATTATTAAAAAGAAAAGCCCAGTATTCATACCATTCCAAGGGCAAAAGTTGCTTTATGACACCAAGTCAGGCTTTGGGGCATCCTCATTTATCATAGGAAGACAATGTGAGAGCCAGTTCAACTGACGGTGAGAATTTATCATCAACACCGTGGTTATTTTGGTCACTTGCTATTGAATTTGGATTCATGTCTCTGTTGTTATTATTATCCACAACCCCGTTGAAGGCGGGCACTAGTGCCTGTTTTTCACTTTCCTTGCCAAACCCTAATGAGAGACCAAGATCTAGGAACTCGGATTTCATACTATCCTTGCAATCTGATGTAAGCACTTGCCACCTTGAGGAGTTCAGCCCCAACATGCCATCCACTGGACCTGGTTCTGCTGATGAAAATGGAGACCCGTATGTGGTCCTTGAGTTGTCAGTAACCTCCATGCTACGAGCTTTGCCACCACTCCAACTAACACAATCCATATTATAGTTACTTGCTTGGAGACTGGGTTGGTAATCTTCCAGCTTTCTCTCGGGAAGTCTGAATTCTTTCTGCAAGATGAAACACGTGTACATTACCACAGCTCACAGGCACACTAAGCATAGACTGGAAAATGGACACTAAAACTGGCACAAACACTTTTTTAGAGCTTTTTCATTCAAACTCAAGCATAGACTAGGAAATGGAGACACCACACACAAAATTTGTAGGAGAGTTGTGTTGTGCTAGTGTCCTTGTCCGTGTTGGATATCAACACTCCTTGAACATCCACACACACGCTTCCAGCACTTCTTCGGCACATCGACAAGGACCATGAATAAAAAAAAAAAAACTTAATAATTTTGGAAACTTTGTCTACACTTCTGGGCCAATTGGCTCACATTTAACAGGAGCATAGCGTGAGACCGTTGAACATGACTCCCCAATTCAAGCATCCAATGGACACAATGGACACCTTCAAACATATAAGAAGAGATCTAGTTGTCCTAATCATTGCCCATTTTACATACCTTGATCAGGTTGAAAATCTCTTGTTTATGATGCTTATTTCATATCTTTGAACTTCGTTAATGTTATTTACCACTATTTCATGTACAATTTATTTGTCTCCGAATATAAAATTTGCTCTTATGCTACCTCTCCTTTTCCACATGAATCTGTATATTTGGATAAAATAAGGCTCTATTAAATTTATAACCTCACTAAAATTAATAAATTTTTATTCTCAGCCAGTGCTTTTACTGCCAACTACAGAATAATGAATTGCAGTGAAAATTAAATGAAAAATTAAATGGAAGCATGCTGATTTATCACAAGTAGGAAGCCAATTTTTTTGTTATTATTAATTAATTGATAAAGATATCTTACACTTATTTTCCTTCAATTTAACAGTTAGCCTTTTCTTTTCATAAGCCTACATTCTTACTGCCAAATTATTTTTTATTTTTTTTTTTAAAAAAAAAAAAACCCATTAGAATACAACTCAGGTTTATGACTGCGGCTGTGCACAATTGAATTCAAGATAAAGCTGGACACACCTAAAGAAAAGCACAGTTGAAACAAAATTTACCTGGGAGGTAACTGTATGTTGCATATCCCTGCACAACTGGTTTTGCATTGGAATACTTTTAGGGATGGCATCATCCGCACTTGATCGCTGGTCAAATTTTGTTTGTAAATGGTTACATTTCTGCTCCCTTGAAGGTTGTTGATGTTCATAATTCCCATCCCTCCCACAAGAAAAAACAGATTGCAACTCCTGAGGATCAGTCGAGCTAGATGACTTTTGGGTGTTGTAGAATAACTTAGATGCAGATAAACACTCCCTTGGCTTCCCAGAAGAACACATGTTTTTGATCGCAGTGGACAAATCTTGGCCTGAACAAACATTACTTGAGCCATGGATAGATGGTTTATCCTGAGAGCTAGGCATGGTCTGTTCATTGCTGACTCTCCTTCCTCTAAATACACCCCATAAGAAAAACAACGTATTCCAACCTGCATAAAATGAAACATACAATTGAGCAAAGACACTGCGGCCTCGTAAGCTTATGTGTTTGATTGTGCAGGTGCATGGCCCAATCAAATAGAGAAGTCTAAAAATAGCATGCAGATCAATTATTACGCTGGGATTTTTCAGGAAGCAAGTTGGATGAGAATATTAGCAGCTCAATTCCATCAACATCCCCTTTAAGAGCTAAATCATGATTAATCATGCATTCCATCAAGCTCCTGTAGTTACCTTCGTAACTGCATGAAAAGCATTTCAAAAAGTCAAACAGAAAACCTATGCATAAAAGATAGTACATTGAATGTATATGTATGAAAGTAGCACACCCAAACAAACCTTGCTACATCTTGTGCAAAGAAATAAACTCCAATGCTATCTTCTTTGGGATGATTTTCCAGGAACTGGGTAGGCCACAGACTTGAGCGAGACACTTCCTCCAAAAGGACTTTGCAAGGAAACTTCTTTACTACTTCAGGAACTTTAGGTGAAGCGCATGTAGACAAGTGGGCTTGAATCCCATAACAGAAACTGGGGAGTCTTCTGCTACTCTGTATTTCAAATCCACCTCTGCATGATATGTCAGAGAGCCTTGTGGATGAGAAATTCTCAAAATGCACAGCAACTACTTACACTAACAAAACCAAGTTCAATGATCGACAAAATAAAATATGAGAGAAAGGGAAGACATCATACTTCCAAATAAAATCGAGCTTTGGAATGGCCAAAATGCTAGATGCATTGGTTTGATCACAAAATATTGGGCCACAATCCTTATAATTACTTCGGTTTGCTTCCTCTGAATTCTTCGTTTCAGGAACAGAAGCCTGAGGACTTGTAACTGGGCAAGATTCTATAGCTTCATCAATATTTTCACATTTACGTGAGTGTGCACTTTTATTGCCTGCCAAAACGTGCTCCCTAGCAGAACTGAAATAAGATGTCTTTTCGACTTTTGGGCTTTTTGGCCCAGTTAAATCAGAACTATTGCAATGTCTACCAGCAGCCAGTGAAGCACTCCTCTTGAATCCATCTTTACCAGTAACTACATTTGGCTTCAATTCACGAGAAGAGTTGGACTTTGCAAAAGAAGATGGAACTCCAACCACTTTGGATACACACGATTGCAGTTTCTTTGCCACAACAGACCCATCTATCCACCAAAAGATGATCAATCAGTGAAAACGCACATATTAAAGCATACCAAAAGCAAAAAATGACTGAAGAAAACAATAACATCAATGATTTTCAGAAAATAAAGGAAACTCCCACCTTGGCCATTATTTTGATAATTGGAGCCTTCATGAGCTAGATGGAACTTACGCTTCAATGGAATATTTGAATTCCCATGACTCTGAACAGGCTTCGAATAACATTTGGTTCCAGAGCGTGGTGACATAGTTTCAGGATGAGATGCAATTACTTTGTCATTTCTTGACGCAGAAATACAAGAACCAGCCATTTGTGAACTAACTGGAGGGTTATCTAATCTGGCTTTGTACTTCTTTGGACTTAAGTCATGCTCTTTACCATTTGCAAATCTCTTCAAATCCTTGCCAAGATTATTATTTGAAGAGAACATTTTAGTTTTTGAGTCAGCAACCTTTGAATGGCTTGAGCTCACATTGTTAAATGACAGTGATTTACTCATCCTTCTGACAATGTCAGGCTTTCTCTTGTCACTGGCAGCAGTTTCCAAGGAAAATTTCTGCTTTCCAAGAATATCTTCCCCTGGTGCTTGGACCTTCAGTTTCAAGTCTGGGATATTGAATGAATTTGACTTGGTGAGTAAACCTGTAAAAACCAAAATACAAACTCATAGAAACCAAACACAAAGTAAACAATCATGCTGATGAACATAGCATCTACTTCATATCATAAATGAAACAACTTTCCCAGAGTAGAAGATAGGCTAGAAAATTACCTCGTGAAATCTGACAACTTGTTCGAGACTTGGGTGAATTAGAAAAAGAAATCATGGATGAGGGTGAGCGGTCACTGAAAGTAGATACGTGACACGTCGGTTTTACCTTCACATTATCCACATTCTTATGCAGAGAACCCTGAGAAAGTGGACTTTTTTTGCAAGGGTTGGACATCCTTGGAGATCCAACACTCGTTTCAAGAGCCCTTCTTTTTGTAATAGAGTCAAATTCTAAATTGCCCGCAGGTCTCTTAGCACAGATGCGTGAAATTGAACCAACTTTGTCTCGTCTACTTTTCTCAACATCTGAGCCTTTAGCGTCCAATTCCACACAAGTTCTAATATTGGTATTTAGATTTCCAGCATTTTGGAGGTTTTTATTTGAGGATGGACCTTGCGGAGTCCTACCTACTTTTTCCAATTTATTTTGCTTCTGTTTCTCAATTTCTTCCTGAAGCAAGCAATCTTCACACATCCAATTGCCTTCAGGAACTTTTTCCAGCCTAACACGCATGCAGTAACTGATTGATTGAAAATAAAACAAAATGTGAATGTTCACATTTTAAAGAAAAGAATAAGAGAAGATACCAAATGAACTACACTAAAAATAGTAATGTCTAATTGACAAATCATAAATGACTTACGTGTGCTCTGCCCCATCACTGCACTTGCTACAAGTAGCAAGAAAATCCTCCCGACCAGCATCACCACAGATATCACAAACTTTTACCTGTTTCACCATGGGCACCAACTAAGCAATGTTATTCTAGCGAGTCAATCACAATACGAAAGAATAGGTATTACTCAAAGCAATATAAGTACAAAGCAAGTAAAGGCTAATAGACGTAAGAAAAAAATGAAAGAAATGAAGATAGCATGCCTTCACCAACATGAAAAATGTAATATATACATTGTTTATTGACCTTGCATTAGTAGAATCTTATTACCAGAAGACGTATTATTTGCGGTTATAGTATTTCCACCCTCTTTCACTTACCATATATCAACAGCCAAAAATCACAAAAATATGTATGTTGTGGATATATATATACACAAAAAAGCCAACCAACTCATGATGCTGACGGAGCGTCAGTGCTATCCACTGATGCAAGGCACCCTAAAAATTCCTTAGGTTTGCAGGCTGAACCACAAAAGCAAATGGTGGATCAAGAAATTACAATAAGGCATATAAAGTTAAGGTTTGCACAACAGTGGCTTTCAAGACTACAGTTCAGATTCTAGTAATTAAAATTGTTGTCAACGACTCTTTTACAAGAAAACAAAGATAAAAGGGATCAAATAGAAGAGACAAAGGAATGAGCAATGTACCCTTTACAAGGGCTCATTAGAGCACCACAATCGAATCCATATAGATGTTCAATATTATTCCATTAACCAAAAAATATCACTAAACTCTAATCTTGTCATACAACATGCTTAAATCCACAGAAAAAATCCACATTACATCATTAATCCAAAAATAGGCCTAAATT
This sequence comes from Camellia granthamiana, assembly GCA_036172215.1. NCBI lineage: Eukaryota > Viridiplantae > Streptophyta > Magnoliopsida > Ericales > Theaceae > Camellia > Camellia granthamiana. The sequence goes on from CM069916.1 coordinate 35,190,514, forward strand.
ATATCGTTAACCATAGAGGATGTAATTACCACAAAAATTACAATTATCTAAAGGATTAATGGATAGGAAAACAATCTCTCCCTCCCCCCATGGGGGCAAAAAATTCTCAACTAGATCAAAGAAAGTGGATAAAGCCTCCCAAACACCAAGAATAGCTCAACTATTACTGAACAAACATAAGAAACAACAAAATCACAATTAACTGTGTACTGACTCGAATAACAAATAGCTTCAGCATGCAAACTTACTAAACGCCCTTATATTAAGATGTAAAATTTAGCTATTCACTTTTGATCTGTTTTCCCTTTCTTTTCACTCCCGTATTACCTATGTGGCTTGCCAAATGATCAATCATTGCTTACTCAGCAAGTCAAGCAAGTTAGGTCCTTTCCAAGACACTGAAAGTGGTTCTTCCTAGTTAAAATTATTTTATTAGCTAATTCTCAGCCCAAAAAAAACAGGGTATCCCCATTTTTTCTCCTCAGTGACTTCGCAATTTCATCCTAAGAATGTCAGTCAATGCAATGAAACAGTGCCACCTAAGAAGCATGGACACGGACACACGATATGACAAGGACATGTCGACACGCCAATTTTCAAAAATGAAAGACATGATATGTGGAGGACACGCACGAAATATATAATTTTATATATTTATTATATGTCATATATAAGAACATATCATTCAAAGATAATAAAAAGTGCAATATAACACTTAGTTTTATAAATTTACATTGTTTTTGGTTTATTATTGTAGCTTAAGTTATTTGGTTCAAACTTATAATTAGTTTCATGTGTCCAATCGATGGGCATGTGTGTCATCCAAGTGTCCAAATAGTGTCCGGGTTTAAGAAACCTTTAAAAAAATAAGACACATTTTGACGAGTGTTGGTGTCCAACACGGACGTGACATGGAATTGACACGGATGTGACATGGATACGCCACCTTCTTAGAAGTGTCCATGCTTCTTAGAGTGCCACAATTATGTATCTTGCAAAAAAATTCAGTAAAGTAGTGATACGTACATCTATCAGAAGATCCGATTCTCCACTACCCATGACAGTCTGAGATTGCTCTGGAGGTCCTTGTACATCAGGTACCTCAGGCAACACCAAATCTTCATTCTGGTCCAAATGCTTTTTCGCCACAGTTGATGGATCCCCCTCCTCGTCCACTTCAGTTTTGGGTTTAACAGATTCAACAATATCAAGTGCATCATGTTTGTGACCATCCAGAGTAACAGTTGCCACTCTCACAAAGGATGATTTTTCTTGTTCCTTGGAGCACTCAGAAAGATCTCCCTGGAAGGAAAAAAAAACACAGGAGTTGTCCTTGTAATCATTAGTCATTTCATTACAGAAGTAAATTTCCAGTTCACGGGAAAAAATAAAAAAATCCACACCTTTAGTGACTTAGCACCGGTATTATGAACATCTCTTAAGGAAGAAACTTCACCCTTTTCTGATTTTCCAGAAAAAGGTGCAGTCTCCTGTTCCCTAGCAAACTTGGTTGGCCTACAAGAGCAATTGTGTCCCTCTTTCACTTCATAATTGCTACTGTCTTGGACAGAAGAAGCTATTTGAACATCAACTGCCTTCTCAAGTCCTCGAACAAGAAAACTACTTACTGAAGCTGAGCTCCATGATACATTCTTTCTGTCTATGTCACACCTACGATCACCACTCATGTTTGGGCTTTCAGGTCCACTGATGCATGAGGTGTCATCACCATTGCATTCTGAAACCTTCTTCATCTCAAGCTGATTTGAGATGGTTGTATTACCACAAAAAAAATTTGGTTCAAGAAAGCCCTCATCTTCTGCAGCAGCGTGACTAACAGCTGCCTTTAGAAGCATTGATATGCCTTCAGAAGCATCAGAAACCCTCGGAATAGCTTTACTTTCTTCATTTTCAATCGATGAATCATGACTTGAACTAACACTGAGGGGATTACTGGTTTCACTACTTGTATGACGTCTATCACTGCATGCCCTGATCTCCACAGGAGATGGTGAAACATCATCTTTAGAAAAACATGGACAAGCTGCCTTTTCCTGAGAGACTCCGTCTGATAAGTTGCCCGACTTCCGTCCCATTGAAGCTAATGATGGATTAAAATATACACTAGATGAGAATCAGGTGGCAGAATTCAGATCTTGCACAAGATTTCCCACTAGTGAAATGCTTTTTAGATATATTGTTCACTCCTGGATAACCAACGACATAGAGAAGATAAAAATCACCAAAAAATAGATCTGACTGAAGAAGAAATCATAAATGTAGATAGAGTCTAAAGGAAACAATAACATATAACATACAAGAGGAAAAAACAGAGAAAGAAATGAGGACTTCTCCCTTCAAAATCAGAGAAACAACGTAGTATCCATTTTATGCCGCGTGCATCATGCGTGCATATTTACTAGTACGTGATGAGTATATTTTATAATGGTAAGCTTGCAAAATTACACAAGATTATACTGCGACAATGACAAAAATTGAAGAATGCGATTAATATTAAAAAACTATATTATGAAAGATGCTAAAACATAGGGAATTACACAATATACACAAGTACAAAAGATAGATAACTACCATAGTGTTTAAATGAATTCACCAGTAATAACAAAACTTTGCTAGAGTGTATACACATGCATACAGATTTAAATCAATTACCCCCAAAGATTACTAGCCTAATTATCTAAAAGCATAAGCTATTAGAGAAAGGGGCAAGTTTATTATTTATATCAAATTCTCAACAGTACATACACACACTATTTAAACAGATAAAAACACACACACACAGACGCAAGTAAGCCAATTTGATAACCTCCTTAGTATGTAGCATTTTCAGAGTGACATATTGTCATCTATTCATTAAAAACCAAAATTTGACCAATTTGCTTCCTTCATAAGAAAGACAAAGAGGAGACAAGTGAAACAACAGAGCATTCAAAAGTCGGGTCTACTACAATCTGATACAGACTACATAAAGACATACAGCTTAGGTCGCATTCCCCTAGTTAAACCTTACATTTAACAAAAATATATTCTACGGTGATATCTTTCTCTCTTTGTTTTCCCTTTTATTCTTGCCACAAATTAGTGTCCATTTTATGCCACGTGCATCATGCATGCATTGTAAGCTTGCACACACCATGCATGCATTTTATGCTACATATTTACCAATATGTGCAATAATCATATTCTATAATTGTAAGCTTGCAAAATTACATAAGTGTGATACTGTGACAATGATAAAAAATTGAAGAATATGATTAATATAAATATACTATACAAAGATGGTAACGATAAATGCTAAAGCATAGAGAGGTGGAGTTGGCTGAAGGTAAAAAAATTGAATGTATTTAAGACACACCAAAATGTTACTACAAAATGCTCTTGACTAACCAAAAATCACAGCGAGAGGGGTAGTGGGCGGTTACTAGACTGGGCGACATGAAAAAGTGAAGGTAGAGGCGGATGAGAAAATGGAGGCTAGATCAAAAGTTAAATTGATATTTTACATAGCAATTAATAACAACTTGGCTAAAATACATACACCTACATACAGATATAATATAAATCAACATTGGTGTGAACTAGAAATAAGGTCATTATTGACATCAATTACCCCCAAAGATTACTTGCGCCATAAAATATGGATTACACCACTCAAAATATCATGTACCCCATAAAATATAGATTCCACCATATAAAAACAAAAGCTGAAGGTAGAAGCGGATGAGAAAATGGAGAGAGAGGTGGAGCAGGCCGGCGTGCATCATGCGTACATATTTACTAGCATGTGCGATCAGTATATTTTATAATGGTAAGCTTGCAAAAATTACAAAAGTACGATATTGTGACAACAACAACAATTGAAGAGTACGATTAATATTAATGTACTATACAGAGATCTATGTTACATGGATTCGAGTACGGTTGTCGATTGCTAGTGCATATCTAAGTGTTGGACACATGAAACTCTAAATTTTAGGATATGCGAATACGAAAAAAAAGGATCCAAAAATTAGATATGGATACGAGGATATATTGTCTAATTGGAAAAATTAATATTATATATGCAAAAATAAAATTTATTCATGATATATCATATTATATACAATGATGTTACTATAATTTTAATATATTGACAATGTAAAATATAGAATACAATGATTTTACAATATTTTTAATATATTGGTACTGATTTTACTCCAAAATTTATTTTTTCCTTAAAAAAAATAAATAATAAATAAATAAAAAAACACTAAGAATTATCCATCTCAAAACAGAAGGATCGGATCTGTATCCCATACCTACACAAGTGTCAGGTCGCGTCGACATAGTACTTCAGCAAAGAGTCCATGTAACAAAGGTTTCACCATGCGATTATTTTGTCATTTCTTGATGCAGAAATACATGAACCAGCCATTGGTGAACTAACTAGAGGGTTATCTAATTTGGTTTTGCACTTCTTTGGACTTAAATCATGCTCTTTACCATTTGCAAATCTCTTCAAATCCTTGCCAAGATTATTTGAAGAGAACATTTTAACTTTTGAGTCAACAGCCTTTGAATGGCTTGAGCTCACTAAGATGCACAGACACGGACACGGAAATTTTCAAAAAATAAAGGATACGACACGTGGGGGACACATAGAATATATAATTTTATATATCTATTATATGTCATATATATAAACATATCCTTCTAAGACAATAAATAAATAAAATATAACACTAATTTCTATAAATTTACATTATTTTTCTTTTATCATCGTATTTTAAGTTATTTAGTTCAAACTTATAATTATTTTCTCACCATGAGATGCAATTATTTTGTCATTTCTTGATGTAGAAATAAAAGAACCAGCCATTGGTGAACAAATTGGAGGGTTATGTAATTTGGCTTTGTACTTCTTTGGACTTAAATCATGCTCTTTACCATTAGCAAATCTCTTCAAATCCTTGCCAACATTATTATTTCAACAGAACATTTTAATTTTTGAGTCAACAGCCTTTGAATGGCTTGAGCTCACCAAGAAGTACGAAAAGGACACGTGACATGACACGGATATGACACAGACATGGCAATTTTTAAAAAATACATGACACAACATGTGGAGGACACGCATAGAATATATAATGCTATATATTTATTATATGTCATATATATAAATATATCATTCCAAGACAATAAATAAATGAAATATAACACAAATTTCTATAAATTGAAATTATTTTTCTTTTATAATCGTATTCTAAGTTATTTAGTTCACACTTATAATTATTTTGTCACCATGAGATGCAATTATTTTGTCATTTCTTGATGTAGAAATACCAGAACCATCCATTGGTGAATTAATTGGAGGGTTATCTAATTTGGCTTTGTACTTCTTTGGACTAAAATCATGCTCTTTACCGTTTGCAAATCTCTTCAAATCTTTGCCAATATTATTATTTGAAGAGAACATTTTAATTTTTGAGTCAGCAACCTTTGAATGGCTTCAGCTCACCAAGAAGCACAGACAAGGACACGTGACACGACATAGACACGAAAATTTTCAAAAAATACAGGACACGACACCTGAAGGACATACATAGAATATATAATTTTATATATTTATTATTTGTCATATATATAAATGTATCATTCAAAGACAATAAATAAATGCAATATAACAGTAATTTCTATAAATTGACATTATTTTTCTTTTCGTATTCTAAGTTATTTAGTTCAAACTTATAATTACCATGTCACCATGAGATGCAATTATTTTGTCATTTCTTGATGCAGAAATACAAGAACCAGCCATTGATGAACTGATTGGAGGATTATCTAATTTGGCTTTGTATTTCTTTGGACTTAAATCATGCTCTTTACCATTTGCAAATCTCTTCAAATCCTTGCCAAGATTATTATTTCAACAAAACATTTTAATTTTTGAATCAGCAGCCTTTCAATGGCTCGAGCTCACCAAAAAGCACGAAAAGGACACGTGACACAACATAGATATGACACGGGCATGGCAATTTTCAAAAAATACAGGACACGACACGTGAGGGACACACATAGAATATATAATTTTATATATTTATTATATGTCATATATATAAATATATCAATCTAAGACAATAAATAAATGCAATATACCACTAATTTCTATAAATTGACATTATTTTTGTTTTATAATCGTATTCCAAGTTATTTTGTTCAAGCTTATAATTATTTTGTCACTATGAGATGTAATTATTTTATCATTTCTTGTTGCAGAAATACAGGAACCAACCATTGGTGAACTAACTGAAGGGTTATCATATTTGGCTTTGTACTTCTTTAGACTTGCATCATACTCTTTACCACTTGCAAATCTCTTCAAATCCTTGAAAAGATTATTATTTGAAGAGAACATTTTAATTTTTGAGTTAGCAACCTTTGAATGGCTTGGGCTCACTAAGAAGCACAGACAAGGACGACACGACATAGATACGACACAGATGCGGAAATTTTCAAAAAATACTGGACACGACACGTGAAGGATATACATCGAATATATAATTTTATATATTTATTATATGTCATATATATATAAATATATCATTCTAAGACAATAAATAAATGCAATATAACACTAATTTCTTTAACTTGACATTATTTTTCTTTTCGTATTCTAAGTTATTTAGTTCAAACTTATAATTACTATGTCACCATGAGATGCAATTATTTTGTCATTTCTTGATGCAGAAATACAAGAACCAGCCATTGATGAGCTAATTGGAGGGTTATCTAATTTGGCTTTGTATTTCTTTGGACTTAAATCATGCTCTTTACCATTTGCAAATCTCTTCAAATCTTTGCCAAGATTATTATTTCAACAAAACATTTTGGGTATGTTTGGTTTGAGTTTGGGAGATGAGTTTGGGAGATAAAAAGTACGAAAAGTTGTTTGGTTTGGTTTTTTTGGAAAGATGTTTTGGAAAATTATTTTGAGAGAGAGTTTTGGAAAAAGTGATTGATTTGATGTGTATGAGAGAGAGATTTGTTTGGAAAACTTGTTTGGTTTACAAGTTTTGGGAAATTTTTTTGGAAAAATTTGTTTGGTTTGAGTTTTTCTGAAAACTCATTTGTAGAGAAATTTTCCCAAAAATTTTTGGGAAATTCAAACCAAACGAACCCTTTAATTTTTGAGTCAACAGCCTTTGAATGGCTTGAGCTCACCAAAAAGCACGGAAAGGACATGTGACACGACATACATATGACACGGGCATGGCAATTTTCAAAAAATGCAGGACACAACACGTGGGGGACACACATAGAATATATAATTTTATATATTTATTATATGTCATATATATAAATATATCATTCTAAGATAATAAATAAATGCAATATAACACTAATTTTTATAAATTGACATTATTTTTCTTTTCTAATCATATTCCAAGTTATTTTGTTCAAGCTTATAATTATTTTGTCACCATGAGATGCAATTATTTTGTCATTTCTTGATGCAGAAATACAGGAACCAGCCATTGGTAAACTAACTTAAGGGTTATCTAATTTGGCTTTGTATTTCTTTGGACTTGAATCATGCTCTTTACCATTTGCAAATCTCTTCAAATCCTTGAAAAGATTATTATTTGAAGAGAACATTTTAATTTTTTAGTCAGCAGCCTTTGAATGGCTTGAGCTCACTAAGAAGCACAGACAAGGACACGTGACGCGACACAGACACGAAAATTTTCAAAAAATACAGGACACGACACGTGAAGGACATACATAGAATATATAATTTTATATATTTATTACATGTCATATATATAAATATATCATTCTAAGACAATAAATAAATGCAATATATAACACTAATTTCTATAAATTGACATTATTTTTCTTTTATAATCGTATTCCAAGTTATTTTGTTCAAGCTTATAATTATTTTGTCACCATGAGATGCAATTATTTTGTTATTTCTTGATGCAGAAATACAGGAACCAGCCATTGGTGAACTAACTGAAGGGTTATCTAATTTGGCATTGTATTTCTTTGGACTTGAATCATGCTCTTTACCATTTGCAAATCTCTTCAAATCCTTGAAAAGATTATTATTTGAAGAGAACATTCTAATTTTTGAGTCAGCAACCTTTGAATGGCTTGAGCTCACTAAGAAGCACAGACAAGGACGACACGACATAGATACGACGCAGACGCGGAAATTTTCAAAAAATACTGGACACGACACGTGGAGGACATACATAAAACATAGAATTTTATATATTTATTATTTGTCATATATATAAATATATCATTCTAAGACAATAAATAAATGCAATATAACACTAATTTCTATAAATTGACATTATTTTTGTTTTATAATCGTATTCCAAGTTATTTTGTTCAAGCTTATAATTATTTTGTCACCATGAGATGCAATTATTTTGTCATTTCTTGATGCAGAAATACAGGAACCAGCCATTGGTGAACTAACTGAAGGGTTATCTAATTTGGCATTGTATTTCTTTGGACTTGAATCATGCTCTTTACCATTTGCAAATCTCTTCAAATCCTTGAAAAGATTATTATTTGAAGAGAACATTTTAATTTTTGAGTCAGCAACCTTTGAATGGCTTGAGCTTACTAAGAAGCACAGACAAGGACGACATGACATAGATACGACGCAGACGCAGAAATTTTCAAAAAATACTGGACACGACACGTGAAGGACATATACATAGAATATATAATTTTATATATTTATTATTTGTCATATATATAAATATATCATTCTAAGAAAATAAATAAATGCAATATAATACTAATTTCTATAAATTGACATTATTTTTCTTTTCCTATTCTAAGTTATTTAGTTCAAACTTATAATTACTATGTCACCATGAGATGCAATTATTTTGTCATTTCTTGACGCAGAAATACAAGAACCAGCCAGTGATGAACTAATTGGAGGGTTATCTAATTTGACTTTGTATTTCTTTGGACTTAAATCATGCTCTTTACCATTTGCAAATCTCTTCAAATCCTTGCCAAGATTATTATTTCAACAAAACATTTTAATATTTGAGTCAGCAGCCTTTGAATGGCTTGAGCTCACCAAAAAGCACGGAAAGGACACGTGACACGACATAGATATGAAACGGGCATGGCAATTTTCAAAAAATATAGGACACGACACGTGGGGGACACACATAGAATATATAATTTTATATATTTATTATATGTCATATATATAAATATATCATTCTAAGACAATAAATAAATGCAATATAACACTAATTTCTATAAATTGACATTATTTTTGTTTTATAATCGTATTCCAAGTTATTTTGTTCAAGCTTATAATTATTTTGTCACCATGAGATGCAATTATTTTGTCATTTCTTGGTGCAGAAATACAGGAACTAGCCATTGGTGAACTAACTGAAGGGTTATCTAATTTGGCTTTGTATTTCTTTGGACTTGAATCATGCTCTTTACCATTTGCAAATCTCTTCAAATCCTTGAAAAGATTATTATTTGAAGAGAACATTTTAATTTTTTAGTCAGCAGCCTCTGAATGGCTTGAGCTCACTAAGAAGCACAGACAAGGACGACACGACATAGATACGACACAGACGCGAAAATTTTCAAAAAATACTGGACACGACACGTGAAGGACATACATAGAATATATAATTTTATATATTTATTATTTGTCATATATATAAATATATCATTCTAAGACAATAAATAAATGCAATATAACACTACTTTCTATAAATTGACATTATTTTTCTTTTCCTATTCTAAGTTATTTAGTTCAAACTTATAATTACTATGTCACCATAAGATGCAATTATTTTGTCATTTCTTGATGCAGAAATACAAGAACCAGCCATTGATGAACTAATTGGAGGGTTATCTAATTTGGCTTTGTATTTCTTTGGACTTAAATCATGCTCTTTACCATTTGCAAATCTCTTCAAATCCTTGCCAAGATTATTATTTCAACAAAACATTTTAATTTTTGAGTCAGCAGCCTTTGAATGGCTTGAGCTCACCAAAAAGCATGGAAAGGACATGTGACATGACATAGATATAACACGAGCATGGCAATTTTCAAAAAATGCAGGACACGACACGTGGGGGACACACATAGAATATATAATTTTATATATTTATTATATGTCATATATATAAATATATCATTCTAAGATAATAAATAAATGCAATATAACACTAATTTCTATAAATTGACATTATTTTTGTTTTATAATCGTATTCCAAGTTATTTTGCTCAGGCTTATAATTATTTTGTCACCATGAGATGTAATTATTTTGTCATTTCTTGATGCAGAAATACAGGAATCAGCCATTGGTGAACTAACTGAAGGGTTATCTAATTTGGCTTTGTATTTCTTTGGACTTGAATCATGCTCTTTACCATTTGCAAATCTCTTCAAATCCTTGAAAAGATTATTATTTAAAAAGAACATTTTAATTTTTGAGTCAGCAGCCTTTGAATGGCTTGGGCCCACTAAGAAGCACAAACAAGGATGACACAACATAGATACGACACAGACGCGGAAATTTTCAAAAAATACTAGACACGACACGTGAAGGACATACATAGAATATATAATTTAATATATTTATTATATGTCATATATATAAATATATCATTCTAAGATAATAAATAAATGCAATATAACACTAATTTCTATAAATTGACGTTATTTTTCTTTTCGTATTCTAAGTTGTTTAGTTCAAACTTATAATTACTATGTCACCAGGAGATGCAATTATTTCGTCATTTCTTGATGCAGAAGTACAAGAACTAGCCATTGATGAACTAATTGGAGGGTTATCTAATTTGGCTTTGTATTTCTTTGGACTTAAATCATGCTCTTTACCATTTGCAAATCTCTTCAAATCCTTGCCAAGATTATTATTTCAACAAAACATTTTAATTTTTAAGTCAGTAGCCTCTGAATGGCTTGAGCTCACCAAAAAGCACGGAAAGGACACGTGACACGACATAGATATGACACGGGCATGGCAATTTTCAAAAAATATAAGACACGACACGTGGGGGACACACATAGAATATATAATTTTATATATTTTTTATATGTATATAAATATATCATTCTAAGACAATAAATAGATGCAATATAATACTAATTTCTATAAATTATTTTTCTTTTATAATCGTATTCCAAGTTATTTTGTTCAAGCTTATAATTATTTTGTCACCATGAGATGCAATTATTTTGTCATTTCTTGATGCAGAAATACAGGAACCAGCCATTGGTGAACTAACTGAAGGGTTATCTAATTTGGCTTTGTACTTCTTTGGACTTGAATCATGCTCTTTACCACTTGCAAATCTCTTCAAATCCTTGAAAAGATTATTATTTGAAGAGAACATTTTTATTTTTGAGTTAGCAACCTTTGAATGGCATGAGCTCACTAAGAAGCACAAACAAGGACACGTGACACGACATAGATACAACATGGACATGGCAATTTCCAAAAATTACAAGACACGACACATGGGGACACCCATAGAATATATAATTTTATATATTTATTTTATGTCATATATATAAAGTAGATGAATTCACCAGTATATAATGCAACAAACTAGATGAAGCAAAGTAGGAATGCACCAACATCGCACGTGGAAATCACAACAATAACAACATCATGATTGGAATCTTGAACAGATCAAACACAACATAAAATGCTAAGATGCAGAAGAACCACAAACAGATTATAAAAATCAAGGCCTCACCATATCCATCTGAGTGGCACACCAGTATATAATGCACAAACTAGATGAAGCAAAGTAGGAATGCACCAACATCGCACGTGGAAATCACAGCAATAACAACATCAAGATAGGAATCTTGAACAGATCAAACATAACATAAAATGCTAAGATGCAGAAGAACCACAAACAGATTATAAAAAACAAGGCCTCACCATATCCATCTGAGTGGCACACTCCAATAAATTACTGGACCTCAGAATGCAACACTGCCTTTTAATACTGGTGTAATCTGAAAAGCAGGCCAAAATCAAAATCAGTATTAAGTGCCTTTTCCAAGATTACATGCCCCATATATAGATAAGATGGCATAGCAATTGATAACAACTTTGCTAATATATGTACACATACATTCAGATTGGTGTAGAATGAGAAATAAGGTCATTATTGACATCAATTACCCCCAAAGATCACTTACCCCATAAAATATAGATTACACCATATAAAAATAAAATAATTTAAAGCACAAAATAAATATGCACGTAAAAGACCTCAATAGAGACAAAAATACCAAGCCATGGGACAAAAATTCATATATATCAATTACCATACAAAGACACAAAATAAAAATACACACATTAATATACACAATCAATACAATTTAGAAATATACCCACTTAAGATTAGATATCCCTTTTATAACCTGAGATCACCCCAACCTTAAAATATGGACTTTGTAGTAATGGTAGCAAAATTACTAAACCACACAATAATTGCATATTTTAAATAACATAAATACAAAAATTTAGAGAGAGAGAGAGAGAGATGTAATATTTACTGAAATGAATTCATCAGAATACAATGTAATGAACTAAACCAGAGCTTAATCTAAAAAACCCAGAAAACCTAAGCAACAATACAATTGAACCCACAATTCAATCAATCCTCATGAATAAAGAAATGGGGACAATTGATCCATGCAAATCAAGACTTAGATTCAGAAACATTGATCAACCCATAATCAAATTAACCAATTAATGCCCACAATTATAGGACAAAACACTATTGAAACCCAGAAAAATACAAAAACAGAAGAAAGAGAAAGAGAGAGAAACAAGTAAGCCAATACGATAACCTCCTCCGTATATTGCGCTTTCAGAGTGACGTATTGTCATCAATTCATTACCCAAAAAAAAAAAAAAAGACCAATTTTAGAAATTGGTTTCTTCAGAAGAACGACAAAGAAGAGAGAAGTGAAAGAACAGAGCACTCAACAGTTCTACTATACAATCTGAGCGAGAGGCATGTACAGAGAGGCTTTTATACCAAGATAGGACTTTTAATTTTTTATTTTTTTTTAAATGCGTACGAGCTCCTTGTTTGTTTGTTTACTTTCTCTCTCTTGACTCTCTCTCTCTCTCTGTACGTGTGTGACGGGCTATTTCTTAATATTTTAAATTTAATGAAACCATAGCGGTTATTAATATAAAAAATGACTCAATCTTAAAAATATATATTCAAAACGTAGATATGGGATTGGATTCTCTGCAGACGTGATATCATCCAATTCATTTTTCTATGAATCCATTTCGGACATATTTTGATAATTTAAACTATTAAATTCTTCAAGTATATCATACACATTAATAATTAAGTTGATCGGATATTAGAAACTAATCAATCGAATCACATTTTATTGAAAAATAATAATTAACTATTTTTTAAATTATGCTTGTTCGTTAATTATTTTTAGACAAATGTAATCCGATCACTCCTGATGCTCCATCAATTTGATTTTTTGTATGATTGATCTTTTCAAAGAGTCCTACAAAATAAATGATTTGAATTATAATGTAAATTGATTTATTTTTAATGAGAAATGACTAAAGCTGTCAATATATTGTACATCCAATTAAGGATGTAATCGGTTCGGTACGATCGGTATTTAAGTATAAAATTTCACCAAACCAATAATGTCGGTTTTATTATTTTGAATATCGATACAGACCGCTTCTCCTATCAAACCACACCAAACCAAATGGATTGAAATGATTTTGTTCAGTGCGGTTTAATTAGTTTAGGATCTTTCAAACTTGAATCGTTTATAAATATAATCACTAATCTATATAGAGTATTAAATTAGTTATTTATTCAACATCTCAAATATATCCAATCCATCTATTTAGTAAATACTTTTGAATTCCTAAATTAACAAAAAAAAATATTAAAAATGATAAGATTTTAAGAATAATGAGTTAGAGTTAAGTATATAATAAGAGTTTACAAACTTAGGTTATAAAGATGATAATGTTAATAATTTATTATACTTATTAATATTACTATATTATTAAATTATATGTATATTATAAATACAATATATGCTGAAGCGGTCGGTTTTTGTTTAATTCGGTGCATAAGATACTTGAAACATTACCGAATTGAAAATTGAAAAAAAAAATCAAATTTAAAAACTGTATAGTCCAATTCTTATTTAAAAAAATAGACCAAATATAGTCGATTTGGTCTGATTCAATCAATTTAGTCATTTGTTTTCAGTTTTTCTTATATCCCTACATCTAATCATAAATCGATTGATTAATAAGATCAAAATATAATCAAATTATTTAAAGGGAAAATAAACCCTACAGAGAGGGACCCAAGGAAGAAAAACCAATCCTTTGAAAAAAAATATATAAAAATAAATAAAATACACAAAAATAAAGAAAACAAAAACACCAATTAAAACAAATCAAACCTTATGTGATGATTGTGATTGCCTAGCATTGATCGACAAGTTAAATGGCGTATGATGACGATCTGCAACAAATCTAAGCTAGATCTGAAAGCAATGACGACAATAAATCAAAGAAAACCTGCAGAAAAATTGTGATAGTTCAAATGGTGGCAAGACGCAAACAAATTTGACCAAAAATAATAATAATAATAATCAAAAAAATGTGCAAAAAAGTATTGGGTTAGAAGAAAAAGTGAAAGTCAAGGTGGAGAACAGGAAGAGAAGGCAGAGTCGGGCAGCAAAAAAAAAAATGTGGTCATCTAGCATAGATCGATGCGTTAAATGGCATACAATGAAGATCTATAACAAATCTAGGTTAGATCTGTAAACTATGGCGACGGTGAGTTAAGGAAATCCTGTAGAAAAAGTGGCGACAATTCGAATAGTGGTGAGATACAAAAAAAAATTATAAAATAGAAAATACACGGAAAAAATTTACCAGACGACGATAAAAGATAAAGGTGGAGAAGGAGAAAAACAGGGCGACAGAGGTGGAATCGGCCGGTGAAAAAAAGTTTGCTTGTTTAGCGTAGATCAATGCTTTAAATGGCGTATGATGGCAATCAACAACAAATCTAGGCTAGATCTGGAAGTTAGGGCAACAGTAACTCAAGTGAAGCTCTCGGAAAATTTAGTGACAATTCGAATGGTGTTGAGAGACAATAAAAAGTTATCAGGCAATAAGAAATAGGAAAGGCTAAGGCAGAGGTTGAAATATAGAGAGAGGCAAAGGCGGATAAAAATAAAAATAAAGAGAAAGGTAAAAAATCACTAAGAGGAATTGTGGGCACTTTACTGAAATGAGTTTTGAAAGAGTGATGTAGTTAACTGTGTCATAATCTGTAATCTATAATCTCAAACAAAATTCATCCCAAGAACGCTATACAAATAATGTAATAATATCATTTGTATAAATAAAAGTCATATTTTATAGTTATTTTATATTAAAGTGAAAGGTTTATATTGAGATATATGCAAAATTTCAGTATGAAATTTGTAGTATACTATTACTTGATTGTAAGTTACAATTAGGATATTTTAATTTCTGAAAAAAGATAGATTTCCTAAATCTGTAGCATAATTACTACTATAAATGATGATTTTTTCAGTTACCGGATGTGAGTAGATTATTAAATTAGATTATTCGACTCTTCTTTACAAATTTGAACTCCAAGCATTTCTCTAAAAATCTAAAGATACAATCAAATTAATTCCACTTAAATTTATATTAATAATGTTATGTACACATAAAAATTAATATGTGAATCAAATTAATTTTAAATTTTTTTAGTTATTACTACAAGCAGTAATCACCTTGTTTGGTTTCAAAAAATTGAGTTTTTTTATTTTTCGTATTTTTTTAGTCAAAAAATTTAATATTTGAAGAATTTTTTTTATTTTTAAATGCACCTAAATAAACTTAAAAAATATAATTTTTATGAATTTTTTTTTAAAAATTCATCAAATATAAAAAAAATACAAAATTTCAGTACATTTTCATATTTTTATGTATTTATTAAATTTTAAAAATATTTTTCATAAATATTTTATTTTTAAAATATATTTGAAAAGTAAACAAAATATTTAAAATATTAAAAAATTTACTAAAAAAAAAAAAAAATTAGTAATCAATCTTTAAAAATTGGTTATTTAAAAATTACTTTTTTGACTTTTTCAATTTTTTTTATCTTTTTATTCTTTTAAGGGAGCTTTTTCCATAAATCCATCTTTAATTACTTATGTTCCATCCAATCCATATTCTTTTTGACTATTCCATTAGATCCTATTTGAGATAAGAAGACCAAAATACCCTTTTCATCTACTTATGTTCTATTTAGTTCATATTATTTTCTTATGTTTCAATAAGTCCTATGGGTGACATAATTACCAAAATACCTCTAATGTGAATGTTCACACCGTCAATGTGAATGTTCATATCGTCAATGTATAGGGGCCCGGCCCATGTACAATGTGAATATTCACATTGACATGTTAACATTCACATCAATAGGAGTGTAAAATTAGCCCGCGGCCTATGGGCGGCCCGGGGCGAGCCCGGTCCGGCCTGTGACAATGTGAATATTCACATTGACATATTAACATTCACATTGATAGGACTGTAAAATTGGCCCGCGGCCTGTAGGCGGCCCGAAACCCGCCCGTTACCGGGGCGGGCCGGCCCGTTGATAATGTGAATATTCACATTGATAAAAGTATAAAATTGACTCGCGTCCCATGGGCGGCCTGAAGCCCGTGGACGGCCCGAGGAGAGCCCGGCCCCGCCCGTGACAATATGAATATTCACATTGACATATTAATATTCACATTGATAGGAGTGTAAAATTGGCCCGCGGCCCGTGGGCAGCCCGAAACCCGCCCGCTGCCCGGGGCGGGCCCGGCCCGTGACAATGTGAATATTCACATTGACATATTAACATTCATATTGATAAGAGTGTAAAATTGGCCCGCGGCCCGAAGACGACAGCCTCGGGTCGGGCCGGTAGGCCTAGGCCTAGGCTCAAGCTTAGGCGGGGCTTGGGCGGGCCTGGTCATTTTTTTTTTATTTTTTTAAATTTTTTCTACCAAAATTTTATTACTTTTCACAAAAAAAGACATTGTACCTCAGGCCGGCTGGGCCTCGGACCGAGCATTGAATGGGCCTTAAGTGGGCCGATGGGCCGGGCGGGGCTTCAAAGTGATAGCTTAGGCCCTAGTCTAGGGTCTCGGACATGCTCGGGCCCGGACCCAAACGAGCCTGCCCCAGGCCGTGGGCGGGCTTCGAGCAGTCCACGGGTGGCGGGCCAATTCTACATTCCTATTAATGTGAATATTCACATTGTCAACGGGCCGGGCCGGGCCTACCCCAGGGCGCGGGCGAGCTTTGGGCAGTGTGCAAATTTTACACTCCTATCAATGTTAATGTTAACATGTCAATGTGAATATTCACATTGTCACAAGTCAGGCCAAGCCCGCCTCGGGCTGCGGTCGGGCTTCGGGCTGCCCACGGGCTGCGGGCCAATTTTACACTCTTATCAATGTGAATGTTAATATGTCAATGTGACTATTCACATTGTCAATGTGAATATTCACATTGTCAATGGGCCGAGCCCGCCCCGGGCTGCGGGTGGGCTTTTGGCCGCCCATGGGCCGTGGGCCAATTTTATACTCTTATCAATGTGAATGTTAATATGTCCATGTGAATATTCACATTGTCAACAGGACGGGCCAGGCCCGCCCCAGGGCGCCTACGGGCTGTGGGAGAGTTTCGAGCAGCCACGGGGCACGGCCAATTTTATACTCTTATCAATGTGAATTTTAACATGTCAATGTGAATATTCACATTGTCAACAGGCCGGGCCGAGCCCGCCTCGGGCTCCCTACGGGCCGTGGGCGGGTTTTGGGCAGCCACGGAGCGTGGGCCAATTTTATACGCTTATCAATATGAATATTAACATGTCAATGTGAATATTCACATTGTCAACGGGTCGGGCCGCCCACGGGCCGTGGGCGGGTTTCGGGCAGCCATGGGGTGCGGGCTAATCTTACACTCCTATCAATGTGAATGTTAACACGTCAATGTGAATATTCACATTGTCAACGGGCCGGGCCCGCCCCGGGCCGTGGGCGGGCTTTTGACCGCCCACGGGACGCTGACCAATTTTATACTCTTATCAATGTGAATGTTAACATGTCAATGTGAATATTCACATTGTCAACGGGCCGGGCCAGGCCCGCCCCGGGCCGCGGACCAACTTTATACTCTTATCAATGTGAATGTTAACATGTCAACGTGAATATTTACATTGTCAACGCCCCGGGCCGGGCCCGCCCCGGGCCGCCTATGGGCCGCCTATGGGCCGCGGGCGGGTTTCGCGCCACCATGGGACGCGGGCCAATTTTACACTCCTATTAATGTGAATGTTAACATGTCAATGTGAATATTCACATTGTCAACGGGCCGGGCCCGTCCCGGCTCGCAGACGGGTTTCGAGCCGCCCACGGGCCAATTTTACATTTCTACCAATGTGAATTTTAAAATATGAATGTTCACATTATAAAATTACTAACCGTTCAAAAAATATTTATAAGGGTATCAAAATTAAATATAAAAGCATAAGTGTCCAAGAAAATAGTGTAAATCAAGAAAAAGGACTTTATGAAATAAAACTATACATACATGGGATTAAATGGATTAAAAAATTTCTTCATGAACTTCTTGAGTTAAAACACTTCTAAATGGGATATATCAATAATTTTCCCTTCTTTTAACTAGTTTTCGAAATTGCTCCTACGACAACCATGCTACAGAGCTCTAAAAAGAGCTCTACTGAGCTGGCAGCCAACTTTAAAAAAAAAAAAATAGAAAAAGACAAAACAATAGACACAAAAAAATAAATTAATGCTAATTTAGAGCCACTCTTTTAGAGCTCTCAAGCAATTTTCATGAATCATTTTGAAGCATTAGAAAGTTGTACATTGCTTCTGACAATCCTGTCAAAAGAAAGTATCTTTTTTAATCAAGGCAGATTTTTTTGCCACGGGAGCGCCAATTCAGTGTGATTTGAAATAAAGAGTCCTTGTAGGCCCTACAGTTATTTGCTTGTTTTAGCTGTTGATGAACCCCATCTCGAGATGAGTTATCAAGTTGATCCATTGGACGGTGGATGTTTAGTGGAAGCGTACGGCCGAGAAGGAGGATAGAGACATTCTTATTTAATGTTACAGATAGAGTAAAGCAAAATAGTACAGTCCGGCACGTGACACGTGCAATGAAGCGTGTCTTTGCAAAACAAGAGGATCATATAATATGGTGCTTCGCGTACCACCTGAGGGAAATAACTTGCACCATTCATTTTTAAGCACGTTTTCAAGCTAGTAAATTCTAGATGCATCTGGTAAGATCGAGAGAACCTTGTACATGTACAAGTTTTTATGAATTTCATATAATTTAATTATATTTGGCCCCCGATTTTCCCACGCTTTTACTTATAGTAACACACTAGCAATTCACTCATATAATGCACATTATTATTATTTTTAAATATTTGATAATACGATGTACATATATAAAAGAATAATTTTAATTATTTATTGGGTTAATTAAAAAAAAAAATTAAGATTTCACACATTTTTCACTTTAAACCTCAGTATTTCAATTTCAACAAATTAAATTTTGAAATTCTATCTATGTTTCAATTTGTCCCCTCCATCCATTCTCGTCTGTGTAAGGTAATGGAGGGGGTTTAAAATGAAAAATATTGGACTTTAAAGTGAGAAATACGTGAAACTTTGGAGTTTATTTTATAATTAAATATTTTTTTATTTTTAGGGATTTTAATTTTTTAAAAATGGTTAATTACACAAAAAAATCCTAAGGGTTACTTGAATAATTATATATATTAATTTTAATTAAATTATTTGTGTCTTTTGATAATTTTAGTTCTATCTAAGGGAGGCCCAACCATACCCTTATGGAGGCCTAAGGCAAAAATTTTAAAGTGAGGCATTTTGTTATTTAAATATCAATTATAATTTTTCATATTTTATTTTCATTTAAAATTAATTTTTCTTACTCTTTGTAAAAATTACTAATTAAAATTTTAACGTGTCTTATTCAATTTATAAATTAGCTAATCTACTTAATTATTTAAGTGACATAGTCAATATTAAATGCGATTTTATTAATTTTGAAAAAATCTTTTTGCAAAAGTAACTAATACAAATGTTAACAATATTTTGTAATCAATGCATGTATTAGAAAGAAGAATATAATATTTTCATATAATTTAATAAGTTAATTAATGTATTTTCTTTTTCTTAATTCGGAAAATAAATCTAAATCATCCACATCTTTAAAATTTTTACATTTCAGTAAATTTTCAAAAAACGACTATTGTTTGTTTGAACTTTTTGAAATTAAATAAAAACTAAAAAAGACTTTTGATTTTTTTTTTTTTTGGGGAATTATTGAAATCTACTCTCAAAATGATTTAGTATAGAAAGGAATTTTTTTGATGTTTTGATTTCAACAATCTTTGCATCAGTTGTAGAAAAGTTTGAAGAGGCAATCAATGCTTCTTTTTTTTTTTGTTATTATTATTTTTTATTCTTTCCTTCTTCTTCTAGTGATATAAGAACAGTTATGTTCTCAAGAAAATAGTAATAAAATTGGAGAGCCCTTTTAACTACTCTAGGTTACGAGAGAGTTTCTATTTACATCCTAAAAAAATAGATTGCATACTCTATTACTTTGAGCACCTCAATAATAATTTTAAAATTTTATTTATTTGTTTGGACACTGTTATTTAAATATCAATTATAATTTTTCATACTTTATTTTCATTTAAAATTAATATTTCTTACTCTTTGTAATGAAAAATTACTAATTAAAATTTTAATGTGTCTTATTCAATTTATAAATTAGCTAATCTACTTAATTATTTAAGTGACATAGTCAATATTAGATGCGATTTTATTAATTTTAATTTTGAAAAAATCGTTTTGCAAAAGTAACTAATACAAATGTTAACAATATTTTGTAATCAATGCATGTATTAGAAAGAAGAATATAATATTTTCATATAATTTAATAAGTTAATTAATGTATTTTCTTTTTCTTAATTCGGAAAATAAATCTAAATCATCCATATCTTTAAAATTCTTACATTTCAGTAAATTTTCAAAAAATGACTATTGTTTGTTTGAACTAAATAAAAACTAAAAAAGAATTTTGACTTTTTTTTTTTTTTTTTGGAATTATTGAAATCTACTCTCAAAATGATTTAGTATAGAAAGGAATTTTTTTGACGTTTTGATTTCTACAATCTTTGCATCAGTTGTAGAAAAGTTTGAAGAAGCAATCAATGCTTCTTTTTTTTGTTATTATTATTTTTTAGAATAATGTTATATATACTAATGAGTGTATATACTAGTGTATCAACAGATAATGTGGCATAATTTTAGAGGTTTGGAGTATTTGTAATTTGTATAATAAATAGGGTCATTAATGATATCTTAATACCAATTGATATACTAATATATATACTAATTCATAAATGTAGTACCACCATATTTTTTATTCTTTCCTTCTCCTCCTAGTGATAAGAACAATTAATGTTCTCAAGAAAATAGTAATACATCCTAAAAATTAGATTGCATACTCTATTACTTTGAGCACCTCAACAATAATTTTAAAATTTTATTTATTTGTTTGGACACCTGGTATGGTCGTTTGCATACTAAAATATTTTATTTAAAATCAAGTAAAAACAACTACTCCGCAAAATAGCAGTTAAGATCAAGTGTTGATCCATAAGAACTAATGATGAATAATTTAATTTAAAATTTTAGTTTGTTTGCAAATATTTGGAATGAAAATTAAACTAATTAATTAAAAAATTAAATAAACTCTAATATTTGGTTAAGATTTCATCTCTACCTTAAGACAGAAAAATTACTACACTCTAAAATTTACAAAATAAAGTCACCCACTTTCCTTATTTTTATTTTTTATTTTTCTCTCTCTCCCTCTCTTTTCCTCCCATGAGCCGAAGCCGCCTGCTACATTGAGCTCCCCTCTCTCCTCTCCTATTTCTCTTCTTCCTCTCTTTCTATAATCTTCAACCTGCAAAATAAAACAAAATAATAATAATATAATATAAAATATAATATAATATAATATAATAATATAAAAATAATATATAAATTATTGAGGTATAAAATATAATATAATATAATATAATAATATAAAAATAATATATAAATTATTGAGGGAAAATTGGGGGTGGTTGCCCGACACTCTCCATTTTTTTTTTTTTTTTTTTTTTTTTTTTTTTTTTTTTTTTTCTTGGTTGCAAAATTCGTAAAGTACACACTGGATTACTATGCACTTTATAATATAATAATATATAAAATATATTATTTATACTAATTTATATATAAACACTAAAATATATACAAACACATAATATTATATAAAAATAAAAAATAATACAAATTAATAGACTAATAAAATGTATTTTAACAAACCAAATGTATAACATTTAGGTTTTAATCAGCACTCCAAATAATACCTATCATAACTCTAAAAATTTTAAAACCCTATACAAATTTATTTTGTACACACCATTACTAATAAACAGTAAAACAAAAATCACATTTAGGGTTTCTGAAATTCCAAGCGACAAAAAGGGATTCTGAATTCATCTGAGACAAAGAGGGATTTCAAGACGAAGAGGGTCTCTGTTCCTCTACACAATCCATCCATCAAAGCAAACCACTACTCCTACATCTATTGGTGGCTACCTATTTTCAGTGCCGAACAAAATATATTTACTTGGATACTTAATTCCAAACATGTGAAGTTTGTTTAGATATCTAGTGCCGAACACAAGAAAATTAGTTCCAATTAGGGCTGTAAACGAACTGAACTGTTCGCGAGTTGGCTTGACTCGACTCGTTAAGTTAAGGGCTCAGCTCGTTTAGTAAACAAGCCGAGTTCGAACTAAAATATTAGACTCGTTTAGTAAACAAGTCGACTTCAAACTCGAATAATCTTAGTTCATCAAACTTGGCTCGTTAAATAATACATAATATATATAAATAATAACATAAATATATTATTTATGTATTAAATAATATAAGTAATAATAATAAAATCTTATTAAGCGAAGCCAAAGTCAAGCTCAATAAACAAGCTCGATAAGCAAACAAGCTAAGCTCGATCTCAACAAAGATCGGCTTGGCTCGGCTCGGCTCGACTCGACCCGTTTGCAACCTTAGTTCTAATTGTTTCATTTAGCTACTTAGAGTCGAACAAAAATATATTTGTCCTGATACTTAATTCCAAACATGTAAAGTTTGTTCGGATACTCAGTGCCAAACACAAGAAAATTAGTTCAAGTTGTTTCATATGGATACTCAATGCCGAACAAAATATATTTGTCTGGATACTTAATTCAAAATATGTGAAATTTGTTCGGATACTCAATGCCGAATCAATTCGGAAAACGAACCTACGAAAAACGATGAATAACAATTAAAAACTTTACTTTCTCTATAGATAATTGCTCGGAAATGTTATCTTTATTGTCCATTATTGATTTCAATATAAAATATAATGCAAGAATGATTTATTAAAGCAAATAGGATTTGGTTAAGGTTGGGGTATGAAGATGTTGATGATGAAAGTAGGAAGAGAAGAGAGAAAATGAATATTAGGATTGATAATGAATGGGGTATCCAAAATACTTTTATTTACATTTTTTCCAAAGTCAAGTACTTTTTGGTCATTTTGAATAGGGACTTAATAGTGTTGGCTTTTTGGCTTTCGAAGGTTACTTTTGTAATTATGAGCGTACCAGTAAGGATCAATCAGTCCTTACAGAAAATTAATTGCCAACCAATTATCAGACGATTGTGTTTTAGTTCTTTCAGCCTCAATGAAGAGGACTTTTACTGGTGGCTTGATTTAGGAGAATTAAGCAAATAACAATTAAATGAAGAACAATTGAAGCATTTCATTAAAATGAAAAACTTACAATGATCCAAACTCAGCCTCGTAGAGGTTTACAGCAACAATCTACTTGAAACTACTCTTATAAACGAAGTGCAGTGCAGGAATTTTAAAGTACAGAAATGTAAAGAACAAGAAATGTAAAACTGGAAAGGAAATAAAGTAGAACAAAACTGGTTCTTTGGATCTGAGTCTAAGGCTTTTTTCTGAGGCCTTTTCTGCTATTTATACTTCTCAAGGATGACCATCGAATTGCATTTCCAACCGTCGAACTACTCCTCCATGATCGCTGATCATGTTGTCTTATAATTAGCTCCACTATGCCATCACTTGCAGTTAGGCTTTCCTCCTAATTTTGAATTTGAATGTGAGTAACCATTGAAGCCACATCACTTTGCATCTCTTTGCTGATCCCATGCTACTTAGATCTCGTAATAACCAATACTAACTGCACGTGTACGATCATGATCGAAGACTTGAATAGTCTTCCTGTATTACCCTTATTCTATCACGCGTCGAATTGTAATTGGCTTATACAAAATATGTAGCCAATATTACCCCCCGCACTAATATACCCAATACTTGGTGATATTAGTAGATCAAGGTCTTTTATCCACGTCTTAGAACGTGCATGGGCTTTGCATTCTTCCAGAAATGCAACCATCATTCATCATTTGCATTAAACTCTCTTTCAATCTTTTGAACACCGTTACCACCTTAGTATTCGAACAGACTGATACATTTTTATGGCCAAATCAATTTTTTCCTCTATTGTTCGAGCACATGAAGAGTCATCTGATGATGCTGTTCCTCCTCGAAAGAACCTCCATGCATTAATTAGCCACCTTTACCCACCTTTCTATATTCAAGTCATGGAAGCCTTTGCAAATTATCAACCCTTGGACTACGAACACATTGCCCTTAATCCTTTGATTCAAAAAGTTACAAATATGGACATGGAAAGTTCTTCTTCTGATTCACCCTTGGACTACGAACAAACTGCCCTCAATCCTTTGATTCAGAAAGTGCAAATATGGACATGGGAAGTTCTTCTTCACAACCCTCTGCATGGGATAAGGCTGTGGCTTCTTCTTCCTCTGGGGCTTCTGACTGGGCAAGCTGGTTGGAACCTGAGGCCTGTGATTTAAGGGAGCGAATTAACCATCACTTTGTCGAGTTCACTAACCCTTCAGAGTTTCCTTCCTATGCGCGAAGCTCGGTGGTTTATCCTTACATGCCCATCGACCGCCGACGCAGTTTAGAGGACAATCTGCTTGTAGCATAGTACACATCCTCCATGCCTACAAAGATAGTGCACGCTACCCGATGCCCAGAAGAGGCACAAGGGTACAACCTATCGCTCTTAGCCTAGAAGGCGAAGCTTTGCTCTTTTGACTGGCTCGATTATATTAATGCCCTTGTTCCTTTTGTCCTTGCTCCTTCTCCCGAAATGGAGGCTTCCATACCTCCTCATCTGCCAAATCCTTGCTGGACAGAGAGACTGAAGCTTGCCCTTTCTGCGGATAAGGTGTTTCCTCCTTACAAGCCTCCACCTTCCCCTACTCCAGCTGAGCGGAAGCAAGCCCAACTTCTGCTTGCGGCCTTCTCTCACTTGCCTTTCAATGTTCTTAAGGACGATGTTCCTCTCAAGAACCTTCGATGTGCTTGTGATATTCTGACTCGGGGTCACGTCCTCAACCCCCTCGCCCAAGCAGAGCTTCACATATTTTTGGACCAACTCCCATTGCTTCTTCACTGGCATCGGACTTCTGTGGCCACCATTCAATCTTTGGACCAACTCTCATCCCTTCGAGTTCATGCCCAGTACGAAGCAGAGAACCTCATTGAAGAATTCGATAACTTCAAGAATAAAGACTCTGCGTACTGGGATGACTTGGATATGGACGAGTTGAAACAAGGATTGAGAGAAACAGCGTTCGAAATAAAGGCTGAAGAGCTCTTGTATGAAGTGAGAGCACATCAACTTCAGCAGCCAATTCTAGAAGAAATAGAGGATAGAATAAAGAAAGAACAGAAATTCATTGATCATAGTTGGACCAAATTTCATGATCTTGTTATTTATTCTATTCCTTACTTTTATGAACTTGAATTTGTACCCAAAGAGGGCTATTCGATGTAATTGCTTTTGCTTTAATACAACTAAGACTTTTCTCTTTGTTTGGCATTGTTTGATCTTGTCCCCGTTTGTCTTTAAAAGCAAATTTAGGGCTTCGAACTGAACAATCTTATCCTTCGAATTTGGACTCAATCGTTTTAAATGAAACACTAAAAAAAACCAACATGAACTTTTCCAATTTATGGAATAAAGTTGACAGTTTTTGCTGATTTTCATTTAGAATCAGTGCTTCGAATTTAATAATCTTACCCCTTAAAACTTGTTTTAATCATAACCAACATATGGTCATGGTTAGTATGCTCAATCAGTTTTAAATTGACCATTTTTGCTTTGAACAACAATCCATACTTTCAAAAATATGGAAACTCCTTTTGAAGGCTGCACTGTTTTAGTCCGAAAAGACAATCTCTTTCTGTATATATATAAACCAACTATTGGTTTTGATGTTTTGAACACCAATTCCCATCCTTAAGGGGTCTCAAGTTTTACTTCGAAGAACATTACTTTTATTAAGAAACCTAAAACAGGTCTTTAATTCCTTTGAAGTAAACAAATACTTGAGTATTCTTACATCTTTAGGTATGGAATGTGCTTTGAAGCCGGCTTCTCAATTTCGAAGCCGTTGTTATTTGACTTTTGGTGCCAAAATCTGGTTTCGAAGCCAAATATTTTACTTCGAAGCTGGCATCAACATCTGGGATGTGTTTTTCCCTCCAAAAGTATCAATATTGAAGGAAACTCTTCGTATCTGTACTTTTAGTACTTAACGAATTACGCGATATATTTTCCAGACACAAAGGTTTTTAAAACCCTTTTATTTCGTGTTCTGAAATCACTCGCTCGCTTAACACACAAACCCTTCCCTTCTGTTAACCCTCTCTTCCTTGTTGCTTGCTACCAATGGATTCTTCTTCTCTGAAAGTACTCGCTGGCGATCGTATAAGCCCAACCATGGCTTTGAAAAGATGTATTGATGAAGAGATCGCTAAGTTAACAGCTGATGGGTCAAGTGCCATAGATGGACGCCTTTTTGTTCCTCGCCATAGCAACAAACAAGAATATGTCTTAGGTCCCATCTTTCGAGAAGCTCCTGCTCAACTTCCACCTTTATACCCTCGCTTGGAGGACTACTTTTTTCTCTATGAAGGGGGGCTCGACTGGGGAAATTGGAGAATAACCCGACCTCACTGTTGTTGGCCGACATTGAGAGCTGAATGGGAGGAATGGTATGACAAAGTTGTGCCTGCAAGAGAAGATGACCTGCAAGAGCTCTGTATTCTCGATGCCCTCCGTCTTTCCAGGTTTATCATTCCTGAAGACCCTTTCTTGATTCCTACTGCTCTTTGCTTTTGGAACATGGCTTTTAATTTTTTTCAGTTTCGGTGTGGTATGATGGCCCCCACCGTTCTTGATATTTGTCATCTCTTAGGGCTTTCACCCCTTGGCACTCCTTTTACTTCCAGCTACCCAGACCTCTCTGTTAAATTTCCTCTTCTACCTTTAAATTCCTCTTACAGTGACTTTGTAAAGGCTGAAAACAAAAGGGTAGGCCCCGTGAGAGATAAAGAACTCTTTTCCTTTATTTTATACTGGTTGTGTAAATTTCTCTTTTGTACATCATCTCAACAGATTATGCCTGAATTCGCCCCATTTGCGAAGGCCCTTGTTTTGAAGAAACACATAGCCTTGGCCCCATATCTCTTAGGCCATGTTTATAGGGCTTGCTCTCAATTTTGTGAGAAACCTCTTGACATCAACCAAGGAGGCCCCCTTTGGGTGCTCTAACTCTGGCTCTTTGCTTACTTCACTGATTTGCATCCCAAACGCTTAAAATTCCTTGTTCAGGACCCTAGCACTTATGGGGAGAAATATGCTAGAATTGTTCTTTATCCTACTTCCTTTGCCTATTACCTCACCTTTTTTCACCAACTTCCTATTTCTTCGTCTGCCACCTTCTTCTGCCCCTTTGATGCCAACAAAGGACCTGCTTAGCTGCAAACATTCTTGGCTGATAGGGAGTGCTCCACCCTACCACACAAAGATATGTGGGCTTCTATTTTGCTACCGAGGGAGCTGTTCATTGGCACTTTAAACCTTCAAGCTTATAAGTGTATAGTTGAGGTATACTGCCTTTCTCAATTTGCCAGGCAATTTGGGTTCACTCAGGGGATTCCCATTCCACTTTGCAGCCTCTCGAATGTCCATCTTACAGCTAGAGACCTGAGAATATCCAAATCAAAACTAGAAGAGGCAACATTTAAACTGTTAAAAGAATTGAGTGAGTTCAAATTCGTCCCCTTCTTTCCTTCTAGCTTGGCTTTGAAAAGATTTCAAAACTGGTGGACAGCCAATATGGAAGTGCGCCTATCCGTACACCCTCATGATTTACTGATAGGGTTAGGAGTGCCTTCGAAAGCTAAATCAACAACAGTTGAGAACATTCCCTCTCTTTCCACAACTACCAAAACTGCTCCTACAGCCTCACCCCCTCATGTTAGAGTTACCAGAGCTGCTTCAAAAAAGGGTAAGTATTTTCAGGTTTCTTTTCCTTTAGACTCTTTTGTTTGTTTCCTTTACATTCATATCTCTTGGTTCAGGATCTCCACAAGAGGAATCTCCTAAAAGATCTGAAACTTTAGCTACTCTCAAAGACAAACAACAACAGAAAAATAAAAGGAAGCTATTACTCCCTCCTGAAGAATCTGAATCTCAGACTGAAGAGAAAGAGATAGAGGAAGAGCAAGAGACACCATTACAGAGAACAAAGAGGAAAAAGATGATTGTCTCTCTTTCTAATTTGGTCGAAGACCCTTCTCATGAGACAATTGCCAAAGCAGCAGAAAAGGAACTTACTCCTGAAAAGTCTGAATCCCAGATTGAAGAGAGAGAGACTGAGAAAGAGCAGGAAATACCATCACCGAGAAGAAAAAGAAAGAAGATAACTGTCTCTCCTTCTGATTTGGTCGAAGACCCTTCTCATGAGGCGGCTACCAAAGCAGTAGAGGAGGAACATTCTAGAGAAATAATTGTTTTTCAAAGAGCTGAGAAGAGACGACAACAGCAATTATTAAGAGATGAAGCTGCTATTGTTGATGCAATCCAAAAGGAAACTGCAAGAAGGCAACACATTGCTGAGCACTATTCCCTTCGCAGCTCTCCCATTGTTGCTATCACTTCTGAAACAAGTAATTCCTTTCATGCCTCTGCTCTTTTATTCTTTTGTCAAATTCTTGGTATTAAGACTTAACATTATTTTGTACTCTTTTTTTTGCAGCAGCAACTACTGAGCCTATTCTTCCAATAAGGACTCCCTTAGTTTCAGTTGAAGTTGATCAATTGCAGAATGTGAAGTCTATTCAGATAACACTCCCACTTCCTAGGCCTACATTCTCTGTACCCTCCTTGAGGCCCAGTATTCCTGCTCCTTTCCCTTCTGGCTTAACTCCATATCTCCTTCATTTGACTTTTGATTTATCTCAATTTAATTCTCTTTCGAGCCTTGCTTTTCCTTCTCATCCTGAGAGAATTCTAGCTACTGCTCCTTCTCTGATGGTAGCTGATTCCCCTATAGAAGGTGCTGGTAGCTCTCCAACTTATAGTTTATTATCTCTACCTAGTTCCAGCCCCTCTTCCCTCGACCTATTGGTGGCTAGAACTATAGAAACTGTTGAAGATGCTCCACCCATTTCTCCTATCCCTATGCGGTCCTTTGTGCCTTCCACTAAAGCTCTTTCTGCACCCTTCATGTCCATGGATGAGGTAAACATCTTCGAAGCAAGACTAGCTAGTCTCTTCGACATACCTTCCACCTTTCCAATAGCTAATGATAAGATTGAGCCATTAGTTCTGGCTGATTCCATGCTAGAAATTTTTGAGAGCTCTTCCACCAGTAGTAAGCCTTCTTTGCCTCTGATAAACTTGGACAGCTGCCTGGAGCTGTTGACATCCATTTCGAGGATCCCTTTTGAGGCCTTACAGAGGCCTATAATAAGAAACGGCTTCCTTCAGTGCTGCAAAATTGTTGAGCAATTCGGCATGACTGTCTCAAGTCATTTATCTCAAGTAGCAGTCATTATTAACTTTTACATCAACATTTGCCATGCTGCCAAGGCTGTAGAGGAGAAATTGGTTAGAGACCAGAGCTTTGTTTCCACAGTACATACTGAAATATCAGAGCTAAAGGAACAATATTCCTCTATCTCCCACTTTCAAACTCAACTACTGGAGAAGAAAGCTCAACTTGAGGAGGAGCTATCTGCAGGTAACCAAGCTTTAATCCGAACTGACACCAAGTTGCAGATTACCAATCAAGGACTGGCTGACCGAAAGCAGGAAATAACCACAGCCATCCAGTTGTTCTCATCATTTAAGAATAGAACATCTATTGTAAAAGAACAACTGAGACATTGTAATGACTTTTGGGCCAATTTATGGCAGAATGTATTCAACTCTTTATGAAAAGCAAATTCTTGTTTATCATTTGAATATTCTCATGTTCTTTTACTCAACATTTATTTTATTCCTTGTGTTTCCTATATAGTTGAAAAATAAGGCTTCAAATATCTGCCATTAATCTTTTTGGAATGTACATATCCATTCAAATTTCTCAAATGGTATGCTCCAAAAGGCAGGACTCTATGAACTTGATATGGTCCTTCCCAGTTAGGTGACCACTTGCCAAACTTATGACTTTTAATCCCTATTGGGAGTATTGTCTTCCATACCAAATCACCTTCATCAAAGCCAATGTGTTTGACTTTTTTATTATAGTTTTTGGTTACTTTCTTCTTTTGGAAAAGAATGCTATTTAATGCCAGAATTCTAGCTTCATCCATGTTTTCTAACTCCAAGCACATACTCTGATGGTATTGCTCAAGATCTAACTGGTCTTGGCATCTTACTCTCAAGGACTTAACATTAATTTCCACATGTAACATTGCATCGTGCCCATATACTAAGGCATAAGGAGTGACTCATGTGCTTGACCTTGGGGAAGTTCTATAAGCCCACAATACATCCAGCAATAAGTTATGCCAATCCCTAGGATTGTCTTCCACAACCTTTTGTGTTCCTTTTTTCAAGGACTTATTGGATGATTCAGCTTGACCATTGGCTTGTGCATAATAGGGAGTGGAATTAACAAGACTAATTCCAAACTCTGCCACAAAAGACTTTACCATTTTCTCATCAAATACAGTCTCATTATCAATAGTTATAGTTTGCGGGATACTAAATCTATGGATTAAATCCTTAATGAATCCAATGACCTCAGTCTGGTCTACAGCCTTGTATGGCTTAGCTTCGACCCACTTAGTGAAATACTCAGTGGCCACTAAAATGAAACAATGATGCTTCGAAGAGGGTGGGTGTATTTTCCCTATCATATCCATGGCCTATCCTCTAAATGGCCAACGCTTCACTACTGCATGCAGGTTAGTTATGGGCACATGTCTTATTGTGCCATACTTTTGACATGCCTGGCAACCTCTTGCATATTCTATGCAGTCTTTAAGGATAGTTGGCCAATAGTAGGAATGCCTTCGAAACAACCATCTCATTTTCACACCAGGCTGATGAGCACCACAGATGCCTTCATGAACCTCAGCCATAGCTGTCAATGCTTCTTTTGGGCCTAAACACTCTAGCAATAAACCATCTCCCCCTCTTTTGTAGAGAGCATTACCATACATCATGTATTGCATAAATTGCAATTTAATTTTTCTGCTGGCCTTTGAAGATGGGCCAGTCAGATACTGCATTATTGAATGTCTCCAATCTTATTCTTGTAAGTCATTATGATTGACTTCCAGGACCACATTCCTTTTATTTAAGGGTGATATTAATTTCTGATATGTTGTTTGGCTTATGTCCTTTTGAATATTATCCATTCTCTTGAAATTCGAAGCTTTTTGAGCCACATCATTAGCTCTATTATTCAAGAATCTTGAGACATGAGTTACATTTGCTATTTGAAATTGAGAAAGCAGATGTAATGCAACAACATAGTATGGCAACATGCTTATACTTTGACATTTGAAAATCTCTTTCACTTGGTTAACCACCAATTAAGAATCTCCAAATATGTCAACTGCATGAACTTGTAATCCAATAAGAATTTCCAATCCCATTATTAAGGCTTCATATTCAGCTTGATTATTGAAGCAAGTAATTTCATCCACTCTGAAACCATGCGTAGTTTCTATTCTTTGTGGTGACTTAATTACCACATCAATTCCAATTAGACCATTGGCTTTTGATCCATCAAACCACATTTGCTATGGTTCAACACTAGCCATACCAGGTTCCATTATCTCTTGGCTTTTTGTTTGAGATGGATGGTCTACCAAAAAATTAGCTAAAACTTGTCCTTTTACTGCCTTTTGGGAAACATATTCTAAATGAAATTCTGATAAGGCTAGTATCCATTTGCCAATTTTTCCCCTCAACATAGGTCTAGATAACATATACTTAACCAAATCTGTGGTTGCAATGACCAAGACAATTGTAGGCAAAAGATAGTATCTTAATTTCATTGCAGCAAAATACAATGCAAGGCACAGCTTTTCAACAGCTGAGTATTTACATTCACAAGAATTTAGAAACCTACTAAGGTAATAAATAGCTTGGTCCTTGCCTTCTTCATTGTCTTGGGCTAAGAAAGCTCCCAATGAATCTTTTGCTGCAGCTATGTACAACTTCAAGGGCTTATCACCCTTTGGTGGCATCAGTATTGGAGGGTTGGCTAAGTAGGCTTTGATTCCTTCGAAAGCAATTTGATACTCTGCTGTCCACACAAATTCCTCTTCATCTTTTAGCCTTAACAAGGAAGAAAATACTTTAGTTTTCCCTGCAGTATTAGAAATGAATCTTCGAAGAAAATTAACCTGTCCAAGGAACTTTTGTAATTCTTTCTTACTTGATGGAGGTCTGGCTTCAATGATGGCTTTGGCTTTATTCTGGTCAATCTGTATTCCTTTCTTGTGTACTACATAGCCCAAGAAGTTTCTAGATGATACGCCAAAAGCACACTTAAGAGGATTGAGTTTCAACTTGAACTTTCTCATTCTTTCAAAAGCTGCTTCTAAGTGAAACAGATGCTCCTCCATGGATTGGGATTTCACTACAATGTCATCAATATAACACTCTAAATACCCTCCAATAAGGTCATGAAAGATAGTGTTCATAGCCCTTTGATATGTAGTCCCAGCATTCTTCAGGCCAAATGCCATTTTAACCCATTTGAAGGTGCCAATATTCCTAGGACATCTGAATGCTGTCTTGTGAACATCCTCCTCTGCAATATAGATTTGGTTATAACCAGAGTGCACATTCATCATTGATAAAATTTGATGCCCTGCTAAACTGTCTACTAACAAATCTACTATAGGCATAGGATACTCATCTTTTGGAGTTGCTAGATTTAAGTTTCTGAAATCAATGCATACCCTCATTTTACCATTCTTCTTAACTACAGGCACAATATTGGATAGCCATTCAACATACCTAGCTGTCCTAATAAAACCTGCCTTGAGTAGTCTAAGAATTTCCTCTTTAACTTTCTGAATCACTTCTAGACTCATTCTTCTTGATTTTTGCTTGTATGGCTTGAAATTAGGCCTCATAGGGAGCCTATGTTCTACTAATGACCTATCCAATCCTGGTAGTTCATTATAAGACCATGCAAAACAATCTTTATATTTCTTCAGAATAACCAACAACTGGTTCCTGTCAAGAGCAGTTAACCAAGCACTTATATAAATGGGCTGTTGTATAGAACCTTCCCCTAAATTTACTTCTTCTAAGGGGTCTTGTATCTGAGAACTTACTGAAGCTCCTTCTCTGATTCCTTCTACCTTCGAAGCAATCTCCTCGCTTTGTTCTGCTCCCAGGTTCTTTGATTCAACATCTTTACCCTCCTCCTCATAGACAAAGTCTGTCCATAAGGCTTCTTCTTCCTGTATCTCCTGAACTTTTGTTTCAATGTCCAATGCACAGTATTTATCAAGGGCCAAAACTCTAGCCTGTTGCTGCTTCTGCTTGCAGCCAATTATCATGGCTTCTTTCTCTTTCTCTTGCTCTTGCACTTTCTGAACTATTGATTTTACATTCAATATTGAGAACTTAATTAGAGCCAAAGACTTGGCTTCTTGGGCTTCATTTCTTTGCCTAGAACCAGGCATCATTGTCATCCTTAATAACAACCTCTTCATCAGCACTCTCCTAGACTAAGTGCTTCAGGTGTGTCACTTCCTCATCAGCCGTCACTTCGGCTGAGACATCAGGTTTTCTCAATATACTGAGTGGTGTCACTCCTTCAATATACAATTTGGCCTCTGCGAAGTCTGCACAGGCTATGAAGGGTTGAGGATCTGCATCAATTTCCTCTGTCTCTCTATTACCCAAGGCCATCATTATTTTCTGATGCAAAGAGGAAGGCACACACTTGTTAGTGTGAATCCAATCTCTACCAAGTAAAGCATTGTACTTAGCATTGCTGTCAATAACAAAGAATGCCATCATGTAGTCATTGGTTCCCACACTCAGGTTTGGGATTAACCTGGGGTTCCTTTTCCCTAGTTTCTTCAAGGAAGATTTCGGTAGTAAGTTTACTGCTGCCCCATTATCCACCAAGACTCGGTTCAATTGTATCCCATCGACGAAGGCCTTGATATACAAAGGCTTGACATGCTGTGTCATAGAGTTCGAAGGATACTCAAAAGGATATGAGAGGTTAATACTCACCTCTTCTTCACTCTCGTATTCAGTTTCCATTGGGTTAGCCATTCCGGATTCATCTTGCACCATACTCACTTATGAGTCTTTACTAGAGACTGGAATTGGGTCAATTTCTTGACCCTCTTGGTTCTCATCTCCAGCTTGGAATTCATGCGGTAATATGTGTACCATATTCACTGATACTGGAGGAAACGAGCCAAATTGGATGGCTGACTGTGCCTGTTTCTCCTCTTGGTCACCTTGTTCAGTTACTTCAGAAGCATCTTTCATGTTGCATTCTGGCACTTCATTACTAACAAACTCCTTCGAATGGTCTTTTTTGACTGGCTTTTCAACCAAAAACGTCTGTTCAACCATGAAGGCTTCGAACATTTCTTCCTCAACCATTTCTTTCTTTTGGCCTAGGCCAACTTCTTCTTTTGTCTCGCTATCACTCTCCATCAAAGCCTTCTCCAATCCTACTAGACTGGACTTCTCTCTGGCTTTTGGTTCAGAGTGAACTTTGGCCAATTGTTCTCTGTTACAACCCATTTTGTCTTGTAGAGTTGGTTTTGGAGTATGGTCTGACTTTGGATTCTTCTTTTCTTCTGTCTGGACCAATGAAGAGCTTTCTCCACTTTCTTTCAGGTCTTTCTGGTACTGAGTGTACCTACGTTGAATCTTCCTCCTTTGTGAACTAGAAATTACGGGGACCATATCTGGTTTCTTTGTT
Source organism: Camellia granthamiana (assembly GCA_036172215.1). Lineage (NCBI taxonomy): Eukaryota > Viridiplantae > Streptophyta > Magnoliopsida > Ericales > Theaceae > Camellia > Camellia granthamiana. Next base: position 35,226,177 of record CM069916.1, read on the forward strand.
TTTGGGTGTTTAAGTAATACCCAATTGTTTGGAGCCACCAAAGGAGGTTTGACCATCCTACCTTAGTTTCCAACAACATCTCTTTGGGTAGGCACTTCCCTAGGTTTGTTCTGCATCACAAACCAATTTGGAACTCCAGGTACCTATGAACTTACTGACTCAACTGTTGAACTGTTTCTTTCCTCCTTCGAAGCCATTTTCGAAGTTGGCTGTGAAGGCCACTGCTTGGCCCTGACTTCATGTTTTGGGCCTAACTCAGGCCTTTGATGAAGGTAGCCACTTTCTGTCATGCGTGAGGTTGGTCTAGGGGGCCAATCTCTGGCTTTGATCCCATAAACTGAACCCTTCTCCAGTCTCCTTTCAGGATGACTGCTCTCCATTCTATAATAATTAGGCGGCCTGGACTCATATAAAGGTCTCTTGCCTTTAGAATGCATTCTATCGGCTATTGACTCAACCATTAATGGCTGCTGCCTAACACTAGTTGGGTATGACCTTTTGTTATAAGCATTGGTTGGCTTATGACGCCTCTACACATCCTTGTAATACTGCTTCCCATCAATTGGAAGCCCTTTCAACCACTTGTAGCTCAGTTTGCACCTGGGACACATCCTTTGCATTACAACTGTCTCTAAAGAATCGTCATCCAGTGCTTCTTCATCAGAGTCTTCCCTCTGGTGTGAGAAACCTTGTCCAATAGCTGGTAGATTTCCAGTGTCTTTTTTGATAGTTGTCTGGTTGGTAACATGCATCTGCACATTGACTTCTTCCAATTCTTTCAAGGACAAGTTCTGGAAGTCTGGCATAATGACATTGGCTGCCACCTCTCCAATTTCTGGAAATGAATTACTGTCGATTTCCATGGCTTTATCTACTTTAGCTGGAAATTTTAAACTTCCTTTCCGAATTTGTTCTCGGATCCTATCTCGAAAAACAATACAATTTTTAGTCGAGTGAGACCAAGAATTATGCCATCTACAATACACTTTTCCTTTAAGTTCATTTGAAGATAGAATTTTGACTCATTTTGGTAACCTAAGGAAGTTGGCCACAAGCAAATGATCAAAAATGTCATCTGCCTTAGTTAGTATTTTCTATGAAGGTCTTTCTTTTTAAACTGCTGGTCAATTGTTGTATCCTTATGAATTAATGTCTCACAAATCACAGGTTCTTTCCCTACAATCTCTGCTGCATCGATCTCATAATTAGGATTTCTATAATATGTCTTGTACGATGCATTATTTCGATCTTGTTCTTCCTCTAGTAATGCTTCATACCTAGACATCTTATAAGTTAGTTCCACTAAGTCTCTGAACTCAGTCGAGTCAAACTTCTTTCGAAGTCTAAACTCCAAGTCATTTTGAGTCAATCTCACGAATTCTGGCTCTAGTAAGATGACCTTACATTTGTTTCGTGCTCTTTTAAATCTGGTAATAAATTGAGTAGCCTTCTCATCAGGTCTTTGACTTAATCTTGCCAAGTCTGCCATGGAAACCTCTGGCTCCAATTGAAAGAATTGGGCATGAAATGCCTCTTCCATTTGTTGCCAAGTTTGGATAGAGCCAGGTGTAAGGTTAATATACCATACAAATGCTCCCCCAGTTAGAGAATTTGAGAATAATCTTAACTTCATGTAGACATTATTAGTGAATTCACCGCATTGAGCATCAAACCTAGCAATATGCTCCACTGTTGACTGGTTTCCATTCCCATAAAAAAGGGCAAAATCTGGTATCCTAAAACCTCTTGGGTATTCATGTACCCTATCTACCCATTCTGGGTACGGTTTCCTGTACACAGGAGTCTGGACCCCCCGAGCCATCGGTCCACACATCTCTCTAACAATATCAACAATTTGGTCCCTAGAGACCATATTTTGTGCCTGCTGAACCGCTACTGGAGGGACAAACACAGGATTTGGTGGACAACCTTGTGCCTGTGGTCCTCTTGGTCCATAAGGTGGTATATTTGGGACTGGTTGTCCCTGTGGTACAGGTTGTTGTTGGGGGTGTGGGTAACCCCTTTGAGCCTGTCCTGCGAAAGAACCTGCGAAAGGTGCTGGAACAGGTGTTGTGTCTCTTCCATTTGTAGGAAAACCTTCCAACCCCCCGGGTATAAATTCGAATAAGGGATTAGTGAACCCCCTCGTGCCGGGTATGGCTTCAAACATGGGATTTGGAGCCATTCTTATGCCATTTTCTTGTACTGGGCCAGATCCACCAATTTGTATGGCTTCACTGTTAAGTACTGAGGCATTTTGACTTGCTATAGGCCTCGAAATAGGTTCGTACCAAGACTGAGGTGATGATCTTTCATAGTTTTGATTACTAGTTTGACCATTAGAATGTCCATTAATTTGCATAGGCTGTTTATCTCTAGCCAATCTTTACTGAGGGACATTTGAAACTTCCTCCGTGTGTCTTGCGTTTCTTAGTTGGTGGTTATTCATTCGATCCAAAAAGGATGTTGCCCACTTTTCCATCGTGTTCATTAACTGCTGTCCCATGGCATCTACTAGGCCACCCCATGGATTTATTGGCTGAGTAGATGGAACAGTGGATGGTCCAATTCCTTGGTTTCGTCCAATATTATGAACATGTGGTACTTGTTCCGAAGTGCTGGTCTGTTCGACCATAGGTTTTGATAGAATTTGTGTCTCCATAGGATGTGTTATCACATTATCCTCTGGATAAGGTATTTCTACCTCTCTTTCTACGCCTTCTTCCAGGCGTTCATTTTCTCCTTGTCTCCTACGTTTAGCCATTTCAATTAGTCCCACTGGGCGTGCCAAAAATATATGTTGGCTTTTTGGCTTTCGAAGGTTACTTTTGTAATTATGAGCGTGCCATCAAGGATCAATCAGTCCTTACAGAAAATTAATTGCCAACTAATTATCAGATGATTGTGTTTTAGTTCTTTCAGCCTCAATGAAGAGGACTTTTACTGGTGGCTTGATTTAGGAGAATTAAGCAAATAATAATTAAGTGAAGAACAATTGAAGTATTTCATTAAAATGAAAAACTTACAATGATCCAAACTCAGCCTCGTAGAGGTTTACAGCAATAATCTACTTGAAACTACTCCTATGAACGAAGTGCAGTGCAGGAATTTTAAAGTACAGAAATGTAAAGAACAGGAAATGTAAAACTGGAAAGGAAATAAAGTAGAATAAGACTGATTTTTTGGATATGAGTCTGGGGCTTTTTTCTGAGGCCTTCTCTACTATTTATACTTCTCAAGGATGACCATCGAATTGCATTTTCAACCGTCGAACTGCTCCTCCATGATCGCTGATCATGTTGCCTTATAATTAGCTCCACTATGCCATCACTTGCAGTTAGGCTTTCCTCATAATTTTGAATTTAAATGTGAGTAACCGTTGAAGCCACATCACTTTGCATCTCTTTGCTGATCCCATGCTACTCAGATCTCGTAATAACCAATACTAACTGCTACGTGTACGATCATGATCGAAGACTTGAATAGTCTTCCTGTATTACCCTTATTCTGTCACGCGTCGAATTGTAATTGGCTTATACAAAATATGTAGCCAACAAATAGTAATAAAAAAAATATATCATTCAATTAGGATGTTTAACCTACTTTTTGGGGTGCAAATAGAAGCTTCCCTAGGTTACACGCAAGTTTTTTTGAGCCGCATTGAACACATAACAAACATATAAATGCATCTAGACATTATATAAATTTGGCCCTTCATCTGTTCGGAGCCCAAGGCAATAGCTTCAATAGCCTTGCCCTTGGGCGGGCCCTGGTTCTATCATATTATAAAAGTATAATTATCATATAATAATTTTGTATGATATATATTAAATTATAAAATAGTAAAATAAATACTCATTTTGATATTAAAAATAATAGTTAAATTAAAAGAAGAATTAGTAACATCAAATTAAAAGTAATTCCAACCATTTAATATTTTTTATATTTATTTGGAAAATAAAAATATGTAAAAATAGAAACTATATAAAATTTATTGAAAAAATTATATATAAATATGTTGTAGTTTGATTATCATATAATGATTTTATATAAAATTATAAAATAAACACTCTTAATTAAATTAAAATATCAATTATATAAAATAAATTCAATAATGACTAACTAAGAAAGAATCTTATAACAATATCTAAACCCAAAAAGAAAAATAAATGAAAACATCCAAACGATAGATGTATCCCAGTATATAAAGTGATTAATATCTGTAATATGATGTCAAAACATATAAAAACTTGTTGTTCAGCAATTGAAAAAGTAATTCAAGTAATAAATCCAAATTTTAGAGGTTCTTCGAGAGTATCATTGTTGTGCAGATTTTTCCTCATATGAGTTGTGATTATATAAAATAATGTATGAAAGATTTTGAACAATCAAAGTATGATCCATATAGAATTTGTAGTTAGATTTCATGTAAAACTCAAATTGGGTTTGTGAAAGAAGTATTTCTCGTATATAGTCCATATAAAATTGGTATTGGGTTTGTGGATTATCTGAATTTACAATGGAAAATATACGGAAAATAAGTATTTCTCGAATAGAATCCATATAAAATAGGTAAAATTAATATAATTTAAATTAGATTTGGGTATGTATAGAATTCTATATGTAAATAGAAAATGTATGCCGATATGACTTTTTTTTTTAAAAACAAAGCTTTTGGAATGTGCCATCTAAGAAACGGAAAAACACTACTTATATATATATAGCCTATTTTGGAAAGTAGGAAAAGAGCTAATTTTTTAGTTTTTTTTTTTTTTAAAAGCGTGCAAAAAAGTAGAGAGGTGATATTAAATAAGCAAATAAATTACCCTTTTTTTTTTTTTTTTTTTTTTTTTTTTTTTTTTTTTGGTCTAGTTGCCAAAATAGGCCATGATATGATAAGTCTCCTCAAAATATATTTTCTTAAAATAATTAATTATTTTTCTTTTCTATTGTTATAAATTAGATATACACCTCTGGAAATTTGTCAAAAATATAGATTTTCTCCTCACGTTTTAGAAATAACAAATGACCCATTTCTCAAAGTTTAGCCTTCAACTGACTTAACAAAAAAAATAAAATTATCCAAATACCCTATAATACCAAAATGAAATTAACAGATTATTTTCACTTTCATCCACTCTTTACCAAATCCTTCAATCTTTTGGATCTTATAAATCCTGATAAGTATTGTTCACTGGAATAAGGGGTTTGGAGGGATCTTTGCCCAAAGGAAAGGGAGTCCAAAGGAGAGGCTCGATTTTTTTGGATACTTTGCTAATTTCTTGTTGTTTCTGCATTATTTTAATTCTATGCTTAAATAGATGAATGGGTACCTCTTGTATTTGCAGAGAGTTGCATTATTTTATGATCATAGTAAAAATCACAATAGACATAGACATAGTCCTATTATGGGATGAATCGTGTAAATTCTTGTGTTCCTATGTATGTGATTTCTTCGATTCGTTCGATCATTCTTATTAGTTATTTCGTATCTCACCGATCATGATTAGGAAGAGTAGATTCCTAACACGATTTACACTATCACAATATTCTTCAATCTTCAACAACATACTAAATGTTTATAAACAATAAAGACGATAATGTTGATTGAACTGGGAGAGGGTGATGAGAGAATTGGACATAGTGAGGTTACTAGTTGAGAGGAAATAGAAAATAAGGAATGTGAGTTAGAGGGAAAATTTTTATAAAGGTTTAGTATAAATAATTTTAAAAAATAATTATTGATTACATCATACACCTTTAGTTTGGAATGGGCCATTTATTATGTGATTAGAAGCTTTAAAGGGTGGAATGTAATTTTTTAAATGTGAGAGAAGATTTTGTATTTTTTAATAAACTTCAAGGGATATATATGTAATTTACCCTATACACTATTGTGGTGAGAACAGTTGAGAATTATTGTAATTTTATTACATATTATTGTGATATAGTTTTAAGAAAATGCTTGAGACACTTAATTTATCACCCCTAAAAATTATCCCTAATGATGTGTTTGACAAGTGTCAGATTTTGATTTATTAAACATTCTATTATGTGAGATTTAATCTCAATGCCACATCATTAAACATCATTTAAGAATGATAAATTATAAGGATATAGCATTGTTGTAGTTTCAAATATATATATATATATTGCATATACGTTTTACATAGTGTGACATTTAATTCATTACTATATATATTACGTGAATTATGTAATTTTGTTTTTGATTTTCATTTTTCTAATGATGCATCATTAGAATTCAAGTTTTTAGAACACATTTACAGTATTTTCATAATTTATTAGTTTAGCTTTAATAGTAAATTATTAACTTAATAATTATTTGAGTTGTTTAAACCATTCGTGACTTAGAGTTTGTTTGGGATGTGGGTTGGTCTTTTAACTATTTTAGCTTGTGATTAAAAAGTCTTGTTTGGAATATACTTGTTGACTTTTTAAATTTTTGTGAGAAAAAAAATAAAATAGTTATAACTTGAATGTGACATTTGTTAACCTAAAACTAAAAAACTTATTGTATCTTTTTGTGACTATTTTATATCTCTTTTGGGAAGTGGGTTAAAAGTCACTTTCTAACTTTTAACCCATTTTGGGTCACATCATCTATCACATTTTTTACATATTTTTTCAAAAAAATAAAAATAAATCAAAAAATTAACTTTTAACTATCTTCCTAACCTACCTAACCCATCTTTCCAAACCTATTGTTGAAGACTTAGGGATGGCTCGAGATGTTCTAAATAAATGTATTTTTTGACTTTTTATATAAAAAAAAATGTAAAAAAGTAGTGAAAGTGGGTAGAAAAATAAAGAGGAGAAATTGATAGATGTTGATTGATGTGACCCAAATAAATGTACGTATGTAAAAAAAATTACACTTTTTTAGTGCATGCCAAACAACCACTAACTGTCTTACTTTCTGACACCAATAATGAAATTATGGCTTTGCCTATGGGTTTTCCTTGTTTTCTATTGCAAAAATATCAAAGATTATAGATAAATTACTAAATATTCTACCTAATAATTATATAAGTGTGATGGATCCATGTAATGAATGTTTTTATTAGTTGGTAACTTATCAATATATTATTGTTGGCTGTATAATTTGTAAAAGTCAATCACAATTCAACACGTGGCATGAAGAGGGCAATTTAGGGAGTTAATATAAGTTGCCAACCAAAGTCAGACACGTGTCAGCCCGTATTGATAATAATGGATCTGCGTAGTACTGGAACAATCGAGGGATATAGGGTGATGTAGCTTAACGGTTACTCACAAAGTTCAAATTCAAAATCAAGAGAGAAGCCTAACTGCAAAGGTGGCATAGTGGGACTGACTGTGAGAGAGCATGTTCAGCAATCATGGAAGAACATTTCGACGGTTAGAAGTCCACTTTGACGATTATCATTGAGAAGTATAAATAGCAGAGAAGGTCCCAGAATGAAGCATCCAGACTCAGATCAAAAAACCAGTTTTATTTACTTTGTTTTCCCTTCCAGTTTTTACAGTTCTTTACATTTCTATACTTCAAATTCTCATACTGCACTTCATTCATAGGAGTAGTTTCAAATAACTTGTTGTTGTAAACCTCTACGAGACTAGGTCAGATCATTATAAGTTTTCATTTTACTTAATGAAATTTTGAAATTATTCATCACTTAATTGTTATTTACTAAATCCTCCTAAACAAGCCACCAGAGTCCTTTTCATTGAGGCTGAGAGAACTAAAACACAATCGTCTGATAATTGGTTGGCAATTAATCTTATGTAAGGACTGATTGATCCTTACTGGCACGCTTAAAATTACAATATTAACCTTCGAAAGCCAAAAAAGCCAACATATATTTTTGGCATGCCCAGTGGGACTAATTGAAATGACTAGACGTAGGAGACAATAAGAAAATGAACGACTGGAAGAAGGTATGGAAGGAGAGGTAGAGGTACCTGATCCAGAGGATAATGTAATAACACATCCTATAGAAGCACTTATCTCATCGAACAGACTAGTAATTCAGAACATACACCACATGTTCAAAATATTGGATGAGGCCATGAAATTGGACCATCCATTGTTCCATCTACTCAGCTAATAAATCCATGGGGAAGCTTGGTAGATGCCATGGGACAGCAGTTAATGAACACAATGGAAAGATGGACAATATCCTTTATGGATCAGATGAATTCCCATTAACTAGTTAACACAAGGCATATGGAGGAGGAAAATTCAAATATTCCTCAGCAAAGATTGGCTAGAGATAAATAGCCTATGTAAAGTAATGGACATACTAATGGTCAGACTAGTAATTAAAATTATAAAAGACCATCACTTATACCTCAGTCTTCGTATAAGCCTCTTTTGAGGCCTATGGTAAATCAAAATGCCTCATTACCTAACAGCAAAGCCATACAAATTGGTGAATCTGGGCCACCACAAGAAATGGCATGAGAATGTTTCCAAATCCCATGTTCGAAGCCGTACCTGGCACAAGGGGGTTCACTAATCCCTTGTTCGATTTCACACCCGGAAGGTTGGAAGGGTTTCCTGTGACTGGGAGAGAAATAACACATGTTCCTCCTATTATAGCACCTTTCGTAGGACAGGCTCAGAGAGGTCACTATACCCTCAACAGCAACCAGTACCACAGGGACAACCAGTCCCAAATATACCTCTCTATGGACCAAGAGGACCTCAGGCACAAGGGTTTCCACCAAATCCTGTGTTTGTTCCTCCAGTGGTAGTCCAACAAGCACAAAATATGGTTCCTAGGGACCAAATTGTTGATATTGTTAGAGAAATGTGTGGACCTATGGTTCGAGGGGTTTAAACTCCTGTGTATAAGAAGTCATACCCAGAATGGGTGGATAGGATGCATGAATACCCAAGGGGGCTTAGAATACCAGACTTTGCTCTTTTTTATGGAAATGGAAACCAGTCAACAGTAGAACACATTGCTAGGTTCGCAATTCAATGTGGTGAATTTACCAATAATGATTACATGAAGTTAAGACTTTTTCCAAATTCTCTAACTGGGACAGCTTTTGTATGGTATATTAACCTTACACCTGGTTCTATCCAAACTTGGCAGCAAATGGAGGAGGCATTCATGCCTAATTCTTCTAAACGGAGCCAGAAGTTTTTATGGCAGACTTGGTAAGGTTGAGTCAAAGGCCTGATGGGAAGGCTGTTCAATTTATTGCTAGATTCAAAAAAGCACAAAACAAGTGTAGGGTCATTCTGCCAAAGCCTGAATTTGTGAGATTGGCTCAAAATGGTTTAGAGTTTAGGCTTCGAAAGAAGTTCGATTCAACTGAGTTTCGAGACTTAGTGGAATTAACCTATAAGGTGTCTAGATACGAATCATTACTTGCGGAAGAACGAGATCGAAGTAATGCATCATATAAGACTTATTATAGAGACCCTAATTACGAGATTGATGCAATAGAGACCGTAGGGAAAGAGCTTATGACCTGTGAGGCATTAATTCATAAGGATACTACAATAGACCAACAGTTTAAAAAGAAAGACATTCATAGGAAATATTCTTTCGATTTAACAAAGGCAAATGACATTTTTGATCATTTGCTTGCAGCAAATTTCCTAAAGTTACCAAAGGGAGTTAAAATTCCTTCTCCAGAAGAACTTAAAGGGAAAATGTATTATAAATGGCACAATTCTTGGTCTCACTCAACCAAAAACTGTATTATTTTTCAGGACAGGATCCAAGAACAGATTTGAAAGGGGAGTTTAAAGTTCCCAACAAAAGCAGAGAAAGCTATGGAGATTGACACTAACCCATTCCCAGAGATTGGGGATGTTACAGCCAATGTTGGTGTGCCTGACTTCCAAAACCTATCCTTGAAGGAATTGGAGGAGGTTAATGTGTAGATGCATGTTGCTAGTCAGATTGCTTCCAAGAAAGATATCAGAAGTTCACCAGTAGATGGACAGAGCTTTGCAGACCAAAAGGAGGACTCTAGCGAGGAGGCGCTGGATGATGACTCTTTAGAGGCAACTGTCATGCAAAAGATGTGTCCCAGATGCAAGTTAAGTTACAAATGGTTGAAAGGTCTCCCAATTGATGGAAAATAGTATTACAAAGATGTGTAGAGACGTCCTAAACCAACCAGTACTTACAACAAGAGGCCATACCCAATTGGTCCCAGACAACAGCCATTCTTGGTTAGACCACTAGTCGCTAGAGTGCACTCCAAAGGTAAGAGACCTTTGCATGAGTTTAGACCACCCAACTACTACAGGATGAAGGGCAATCATCTTGAGAGGAGGCCTGAAATGGGCTCAAGTTATGGAATCAGAGCCAGAGATTGGCTTCCTAGATCAGCCTTATATAAGAAGAAAGGTAACCACCCTGACAGAAGGCCTGAATTAGGCTCAAGACGGGGGATTAGAGCCAAGCAGTGGCCTCCATAGGCAGCTTCGAAGCTGGCTTCAAAGCTAGAAAGAGTTAGTTCAACAACTTAACTAGTAAGTTCATGGGTACCTAGGGTTCCAGATTGGTTTGTTATGCAGAACAAGTCTAAGGAAATGCCTACCCAGAGAAGTGTTGTTGGAGACTAGGGTAGAATGGTTAAACCTCCCTTGGTGGCTCCAAATAATTGGGTGTTACTAAAGCACACAAAAACAAAGGAGCCAAATATGGTTCTAGTAATTTATAGGTCTCAAAGGAGGAAGATCCAGCGAAGGTACACTCAGTACCAAAAAGATCTGAAAGAAAGTGGAGAGAGTTCTTCATTGGGCCAGGCAAAAGGCCAAACATAGGAAAGAGAAAGTCCAAAATTGGATCATAGTCCAAAATTGACTCTTTAGAACAAAAGAAGTTTCAGTAAAGAGCAATTGGATAAAGTTCACTCTGAACTGAAAGCCAAGAAAAGATCCAACTTAGTAGGTCTTGAAAAGGCCTTAATGGAAAGCAACAGTGAGACAGAAGGAGAAGTTGACCTAAGCCAAAGGAAAGAAATGGTTAAGGAGGAGATGTTTGAAGCCTTCATGGCTGAATAGACCTTTTTGTTCAAAAAACCAGTAGGAACAGACCATTCGAAGGAAGTCACTAGTACTGAAGTGTCAGAATTCAGCATGGAAGATGCTTCTAAAATAACTAAACAAGTTAGCCTGGAAAAGAAACAAGTGCAGCCAGTAGTTCAGTTTGGCTCATTTCCTCCAGTGTCAATGAATATGGTGCATATACTACCACAGAAGTTCCAGGCTGAAGATGGAAACCAAGAAGGTCAGGAGATTGACCTTATTCCAGTTTCTAGTGAAGATTCACAGGCTAGCATGGTTCAAGATAAATCTAAAGTGGCCACACCAATGGAAACTGAGGACGAGAGTGAGGAAGTGAGTATTAATCTCTCATATCCTTTTGAGTATCCTACAACACCCATGACACAGCATGTCAAGCCCTTGTATATTAAGGCTTTTTTCGATAGGATACAAATGAATAGGGTATTGGCGGATAATGGGGCAGCAGTGAACCTGTTTCCAAAATCCTCTTTGAAAAAACTAGGAAAAATGAACCTCAGATTAATCCCAACCAGAACGACCATTGCTGGTTTTGCTGGGGATAAGCGGATGGCTCAGGGTATTTTGCCCATCAACCTGAGTGTGGAAACCAAAGATTGCATGACGGCATTCTTTGTTATTGATAGTAATGCTAAGTATAATGCTTTACTTGGCAGGGGTTGGATTCACACCAACAAATGTGTGCCTTCTTCTTTACATCAGAAGATAATGATGGCCTTATGCAATGGAGAGATAGAGGAGATCAATGCAGACCCTCAACCTTTTGTCGCTTGTACTGACTTTGCAGAAGCCAAGTTGTATACTGAATGAGTGACACCACTCAGTATATTGAGAAAACCTGATGGTTCAGCCGAAGTGACGGCCGATGAGGAAGTAGCACACTTGAAGCGCTTAGTACAGGAGAGTGCTGATGAAGAATTAGTCATCAAAGATGATAATAATACCTGGTTGTAGGCAAGAAGATGAAACCCAAGAAGCCAGACCCTTGGCTTTAGTCAAGTTTTCAGCATTGGACTTAAAATTAGTAGTCCAAAAAGTTCAGGAACAACAGAAGGAAGCCATGGTAGTTGGCTGTAAGCAGGAACAACAACAGGTCAGGCCTTTGACCTTTGATAAATACTATGCATTGGACATTGAAACAAAAGTCCAGAAAATACAGGAAGAAGAAGCCTTATGCACAGACTTTGTCTATAAGGAAGAAGGCAAATATGTTAAATTAGAGAAAGTGGGAGCAGAACAAAGCAAAGAAATTGCTTCGAGGGCAGAAAAAATCAAAAGAGAAGCATTAGTGAGTTCTCAAATACAAGACCCCTTGGAAGAAGTTAATTTAGGGGAAGGTTCTGCATAATAACCCACTTACATCAGTACTTGGTTAAGTGCTCTTGACAGGGACCAGTTATTGATGGTCTTAAAGAGATATAAAGATTGTTTTGCATGGTCTTATAATGAACTGCTAGGATTGGATAGGTCATTAGTGGAACATAAGCTTCCTATGAAGCCTAATTTCAAGCCATACAAGCAGAAGCCAAGAAGGATGAGTCCTGAAGTGATTTAGAAGGTCAAGGAGGAAATTTTTAGGCTCCTTAAGGTAGACTTTATTAGAACAGCCAGATATGTTGAATAGCTATCCAATATTGTGCCTATGGTTAAAAAGAATGGTAAAATGAGGGTATGCATTGATTTTAGAAACCTAAATTTAGCAACTCCAAAAAATGAGTATCCCATGCCTATAGTAGACTTATTGGGGGATAGTTCAGCAAGGCACAAGATTTTATTTATGATGGATGGGCATTCTGGTTACAACCAAATTTGCATTGCAGAGGAGGATGTCCATAAGACAGCATTCAGATGCCCTGGGAACATTGGCACCTTCGAATGAGTTAAAATGACATTTGGCTTAAAGAATGCTGGGGCTACATATCAAAGGGCAATGAACACTATCTTTCATGATCTCATTGGAGGGTATTTAGAGTGTTACATTGATGACATTGTAGTAAAATCCTAATCCATGGAGGAACATTTAGTTCACTTGGAAGCAGCTTTCGAAAGAATGAAAAAGTTCAAGTTGAAACTTAATCCTCTCAAATGTGCTTTTGGTGTATCAGTTGGAAAATTCTTGGGCTATGTAGTACACAAGAAGGGCATACAAATTGATCAGAATAAAGCCAAAGCCATCATTGAGGCCAAGCCTCTATCAAGTAAGAAAGAAATACAAAAATTCCTTGGACAGGTTAATTTTCTTCGAAGATTTTTTTCTAACACTGCAGGGAAAACTAAAGTATTTTCTTTCTTATTAAGGTTGAAAGATGAAAAGGAGTTTATGTGGACAGTAAAGCATTAAACTACTTTCGAAGGAATTAAAGCCTACTTGGCCAAGCCTCCAGTGCTGATGCCACCAAAGAGTGACAAACCATTGAAGTTATATATTGCTGCAGCAGAAAATTCATTGGGAGCTTTCCTAGCCTAGGACAATGAAGAAGGCAAGGAGTAAGCAGTTTATCACCTTAGTAGATTTTTAAATTCTTGTGAATGTAAATACTCAGCTATAGAAAAGTTATGTCTTGCATTGTACTTTGTAGCAATGAAATTAAGATATTATCTTTTGCCTAATGTTGTTTTGGTAATTGCAACCACAGACTTGGTTAAGTATATGTTATCTAGACAAATGTTGAGAGGAAGAATTGGCAAATGGATATTGGTCTTGTCAGAGTTTCATCTAGAATATGTCCTCCAAAAGACAGTAAAAGGACAAGTTTTGGCTAACTTTTTGGCAGATCATCCATGTCAAACGGAAAGCCAAGAGATAATGGATCTTGGTATGATCAATGTTGAGTCATGGCAGATGTGGTTCGACGGGTCAAAGGCCAATGGTCTGATTGGAATTAGTATTGTAATTAAGTCACCACAAATGATAGAAACCACACACGGTTTTAGAGTGGATGAAACTACTTGTTCCAATAATCAAGCTGAATATGAAGCTTTAATAATGGGACTGGAAATGCTTATTGGATTACAAGCTCATGCGATTGATATATTTGGAGATTCTCAATTTGTGGTCAACCAAGTGAAAGGAATTTTCAAATGTCAAAGTGCAAGCATGTTGCCATATTATGTTGTTGTATTACATTTGCTTTCTCAGTTTCAGATAGCAAACGTGACTTATATCCCAAGATTCATGAATAACAAAGCCAATGTGTAGCTCAGAAAGTTTCGAATTTCAGAAGAAGAGATGACACTCAAATGAACATAAGTCAAGCAGTATATCAAAAATTAATACCATATTTATCTAAAAGGAACGTGGTGTTAGAAGTCAATCATAATGACTTACAAGATCAAGATTGGAGGCATCCAATAATGCAGTACCTAATTGGCCCATCTTCAAAAGCCAACAGAAAGATCAAATTACAATCTATGCAATAAATAGTGTATGGTAATGTTCTTTACAAAAGGGGAGCGGATGGATTGTTATTGGAATGTCTAGGGTTGAAGGAAGCATTGACAGCCATGACTGAAGTTCATGAAGGCATTTGTGGTGCCCATCAGCCTGGTGTGAAGATGAGATGGTTGCTTTGAAAGCATTCCTACTATTGGCCAACCATCCTTAAAGATTGCATGGAGTATGCTAGAAGTTGCTAGGCATGCCAAAAGCATGGCATGATAAGACATGTACCAATAACTTATTTGCATGCAGTTGTGAAGCCCTGACCATTTAGAGGTTGGGCCATGGATATGATAGAGAAAATACATCCACCCTCTTCGAAGCACCATTGTTTCATCTTAGTGGCCACAGACTACTTCACTAAGTGGGTTGAAGCTAAACCATATAAGGTTGTAAACCAAACTGAAGTTATTGGGTTTATTAAAGATTTGATTCGCAGGTTTGGCATCCCACAAACTATAACAGTGGATAATAGGATTGTATTTGATGAAAAGATGGTAAAGTCTTTCGTGGCAGAATTTGGAATTAGTGTTGTTAATTCCACCTCTTATTATGCACAAGCAAATGGTTAGGCAGAATCATCCAATAAATCTTTGAAAAAAGGAATACAGAGAGTTGTAGAAGACAATCCTAGGGATTGACATAACTTGTTGTTAGATGTATTGTGGGCTTATAGGACTTCTCCAAGATCAAGTACAGGAGTTACTCTTTATAACTTAGTATATGGGCATGATGCACTGTTACCTGTAGAAACTAACATTAAGTCCTTGAGGGTGAGATGCAAGAATCAGTTAGCTCCTGAGCAGTACCACCAGAGCATGTTCTTGGAATTAGAAAATGTGGATGAAGTTAGAATTTTGGCATTAAATAGCATTCTTTTTCAAAAGAAAAAAGCAGCCAAAAACTATAATAAGAAAGTCAAGCACATTAGCTTTGATGAAGGTGATTTGGTCTAGAAGACAATACTCCCAATAGGAATTAAAAGCCATAAGTTTGGCAAATGGTCATCTAATTGGGAAGGACCATATCAAGTTCATAGAGTCTTGCCTTGGGGAGCATACTATTTGAAAATTTTGAATAGGTATGTGTAATAACCCGACCCTCATACATGTTTTCTGATATATTTTCAGTCCCTTGTCTTGCACATTTAAATGCTTATTGTGAACTTCCATGTTAAATTAAGTTAATTAAGTGAATCCAATGTTTATGAATGTATATCTGTTTAACAAGAAAAATATCTGTTACATTTAGAATGTTTGAATCAGAAATTGGAAGCCTTAAAGGCTTAATTATTTGAAATTGATTATATATATGTGATCAGCATAATTTTTAAGTAATATTAAGCATGTTTATGAAATTTCAATTTCGGAATGATTAAACGATTGGATTTTGTCCTTATTCACATTTTATATAAGTGTCTATGCTTCTTGAACATTGACTTATACCCATTTCAAGAAAATCTCGTGAGAGAGAGAGATTAGGGAAGAAAAGGGCTTGAAAGGAAGTTATTCAAGAAGAAGGTTAAGAAACCTTGTGAGGGTTATAGAATTTGAACTCAAGGTATGTTAAATTTACTCTACATAAGCTCTCTCTTGATCATGTATGAAATTCTCCTTTCCATTTGTGAGGAAGGGTTTGTTAGTTTCATATTTTTACAATTAGGGTTTGTAATTGAGAATTGGGTGTGATTCATGTTTGATTACAAAGTTATTCTCATCAATTGGTTGCTTTGAGATCTAATTTAAGTGTTGTGTGGGATTGAGCCTTCAATCTTTAGTTTCCATGCCAACCCATGAAATTATACCTATGTAATGTGTTATGAACTTAAGATTAATGATCTAAATTATATTAGGTTGATTATATGTATTGTGATTCCTATTCACATGATTTCTAAGCAAAATCTAGCACGTTATGGATGTATTTTAAGCCTTGCTTTAAGTGAACAAGAGAGGATTTTGGATGATTTTTTGGGTGAATTTCGGACTGTCAAATAGGGCCCAGGCCGCACATACGGAGGCCATGGCCGCACGTACGGAGGCCATGGCCGCACATGCGGAGCAGAGGGAAAAAAATAGGTTTTCATTCTGTTTTTGGGCGCTCAAGCGGCCGGGTTCTTCCGCTCGAGCGAAATTGGGCCGCACGAGCGGCCATAGTGGGCGCACGAGCGGCCACCTCTGTTTTAGCATATACTGAGTAACTTTGAACAAGCATATCTTTTGCATCCAGACTCTGTTTTGAGTGATTCTTGAGCCTAAAATCAAGCCCCGGAAGTCTAGTTTCTATTGGTGGTGGTCTAACTCCAAAATTCTAAGTACAGAAATAGTTATGCCTAACTTAGTGACGACTGTTCACTTTCTGTTTACTGAATTTATACCATTTCTTCGTCTGAACCTTTCTCCTATCGATTCCTCCTATTTTATGATAACCTATGGAGGACTAATGAGTCTAGAACCACCATAGCTATTGAGTAAGGAATAAAAAGAGATTGGTTTTATTCTCATAATCTGCTATGTGCATTATGTTTGTAGGTCAAGATGAGGACATCGTTCCACCGCTATCAGAGACTTACCACTGTGAGTAATAGTACGGCAAATGTACATTTTACTTACCGTTAATGACTATGGTTACTAACGCTCTGTTCTGTGTAAATGATTACATTAACATTTATATCGGTTGAGAATCAGTGTGAACTTGTATAAATGCTGGAAGATTTGCATACATCGGTATGACTTTGGAACCTTTCTGCTCTGTCACTAACGAACATTAACGCTCTGTTATCGATAAGCAAACTACGCCATTCTTAAGAAATAAATGGAACTTATGTTCATCCAGAAAGGATGGTACTCGTGTGAATCGAAGATTATTCGGTTGTATTATACATGAATCTAAGGTTATTCAGGACCTATAATATGAACACAAAGGTCTACCACCGTTATATGACCCACGTTTTGATATGAATTATTCTGTCTCTATTGACCATACTGTCATGATACATGCGTCTTCCGTTACTAAATGTTATGGATACTCTATTATCTGCAAGCTAGCTATATTGATTCACAACGAATAAATGGAATGTATGTACATTATTTATGGGACCTATGGTATCTCTGGAATGTGTTACCTTTTGCTAACAATTATCAGTAACGTTCTGTTAAACCTATATTACCGATGGTAATTCATGTGAATAATGGGAAGAATGTATGTAATTTCTGTATGATGCTGAAGTTAATATGTTCTGAGGATTTCTGGTATGGAGCAAAGTGCTGTACGGAACTAAGTGCTACACTTTGGTGGGAGCCACCTCTAGAATCCATACGAGCCACCTCTTGAGTCCATACACATGTTATTTCTGGGCCGCTAGGCCGTTCTGTTATTTCTGGACCGCTAGGCCGTTCTGTTATTTCTGGGCCGCTAGGCCGTTCTGTTAATTTTGGGCCGGTAGGCCATTCTGTTATTTCTGGGCTGGTAGGCCGTTCTGTATCTATTAGGCCTATGGTCGTTCTGTACATTAGTGGGCTTTAAGCCATTTTGTTAAGAAAACTGGACCCATGGCTGTTCTGGAAGTAATTACAGAATGTAGTTAATCATATGCCTCTGCAGTTATATGCTTTATTACTCAAGTTAAACATTACATCATTTATGTACTATTATTCACTGAGTTTCACTCATCTTGTATTTTGTCTGTTTCTGTAGGTAATCAACCAAGAGACCAGTCCTAACCCTTAAGGCTCGTCTCTCTCTTGTCAACCTTGGTGTGTCTAGGCACTTAGCTGAAGCCCATACATTTTGTAAAGTGTTGTTAGTTTTTTTGGATTATGCTTTGGTTGTCTTTCATTAATATTTTTGTTATATGCCCAATTGTGGGGCTGAGTCGAAGTATATGTGTGTAAGTTTTCTGTATATTATTTACCTAATGTGATGTGTGATCCTGGCATAATAGTGGTAGCTCAATGGAATAGATTTTTGTTATCAAGTGCTTCCGTTCAGGCCCCATACGTTACATGTATCGATTTTATGTCCGTTTCTGATGTAGTCATGACCAAAACTTTTAGGGGCGGTTTTGGGGTGTGACAGTATGTACACCCTAAGAAAATTAATGACAGGTACTTAAAACCTTATTATCTAACTGTATGGGAAATACAAGGAGTATAGAAAATGCTAAACAAGAGAAGCATGAAAATACTCAACTAGTAAATAAAGATTTCATTTCATAAGGAGTTAAGTACATGCAGCCATAGACTGGCCCAAAAGTCAATACAATGTTTTAGTTGTTCCCTTACAATTGATTCTTTACTCTTAAGGGATAGAAACAACTGCATGGCTGTAGTCATCTCCTGCCTTCGATCAGCCAGCCTTTGGTTGGTGATTTGCAGCTTTATAGCAGTTTGATCCAAAACTAAGTTAATTGTTGATAACTCTTCCTCTAATTGAGTTTTTTTCTCCAAAAATTGGGTTCGAAATTGAGAGACAGAGGAATATTGTTCTTTCAATTCAGGCACCTCGGCATGTATATGGGAAACAAATTCCTGGTCTCTCAACAATTTCTCCTCTGCAGCTTTGGCAACATGGCAGATGTTGACATAAAAATCTATGGTAGTTGCTGTCGGAGACAAGTGACTTGAAATAGCCATGTTAGATTGCTCATTGACCTTGCAGCACTGGAGGAAACCATTCTTGATAATAGGTCTTTGCAAGGGTTCGAATGGGATCCTTGAGAATAATGTCAGCAACTCCAAACAGATGCCCAAGTCCAGTGAAAGTAAGGAAGCCCTACTGATGGTTAAAGAACTCTAAAAAATTTTCAAGAGAGAGTTAGCTAGAACCAATGGCTCAGTTTCGTTACTGGCTGCTGGAATGGTAGAAGACATGTCAAAAAGGCTAGCCAGTCTAGTTTCGAAAATGTCTATCTTTTCCATTAACATTGGTGGTGCAGAAAGGGCTCTAGTGAAAGGAAGAGATGGTTGCATAGGGATAGAAAATGAGGATGAAGTGTCCCTTGCAGTTTCCATAGTCCTGACCACCAGTAAGTCAAGAGAAGAAGGGCTGGAGCTGGATAGTGATGGTGGACAAAGAATTAGTGAGCTAAGAGTATCTTCTTTGGGAGAATCAACTATCACTGGAGATGAAGTAATAACTGGGATCTCCTCAGGAGGGGAAGGAGCAGCAAGTATTGTAGGGAGAGTAAATTGGGTTGAGTTAAAGGTTAGATGAGGAAGATATGGAGTTAAGCCAAAGGATAAAAGTATAGGAATGCTTTGCCTTAAAAAAGGTGTGAAAAGTGTAGAACCAAGAAGTGGGAGTATTGCCTGAATGAGCTCTACACTTAAAGGCACTTTAGTGTCGATTTTCTTCCTCATTTTCGATGGTGTTTCTAATGGTCTTTCAACTTCAGATAAGACTGAAGAAACCCTTATCGAAGGAAGAGGTAGAGTAACTGTTATTGCAGAATAAGAAATATGAAACAATGTTAAGTTTCAGTATTGAAAACTTGAGAAAGGAAACTAGAGACACAAAAGGAAATTACCAGTTTCAGAAGTGGTAGCAATGGTTGGAGAACTGCGAAGGGTATAATTTCATCAGTTTGTTGCCTCCTTGCAGCTTCTCTTTGGAGTGCATCAGCAGCAGCAGCTTCGTCCCTTAGTACTTACTGTTGTCTCCTTTTCTCAGACCTTTGAAATACAATAATTTCTTTGGAGTGCTCCTTTTCTACTGCTTTGGCAGCTGCTTCATGAATAGAGTCCCCAATAAGGTCAGAGGGAGAAACTGTCATTTTCTTCTTTCTTTTCAGTGGTATCTCTTTCTCTTTTTCTATTTTTTCCTCCTCTTCAGGTACTTCCTCCTCTTCAGGACTAAGCACAAGTTTTCTCTTCTTTTACTGTTGTTGCTTATCTTTAAAAATGTTTAGGGCTTGAGCCTTTTGAGAAAACTCTACTTGTGAAGCTCCTGCATAAAAAGAAATCTATAAATAAAAGAATTAAGCATTATAAGGAGAAAGAAAAAGAAAGATAAAGAATACATGCATTTCTTCGGAGCATCCCTAGTAACTCTAAGAGAAGGAGAAGAGGCAGAAGGAGCTCTCTTTATAGTAGCAGGAGCAGAAACTGAGATGGCAGGAGCTGTAGAATGAGTGATGAGCCTAATCCCCTTAGGTTGGGTCTGAGAAGGCAAGTCCAGTCCCACTAGCAGGTCTTTGGGAGGTATTGCCAGGAGCACCTCCATATTTGCTGACCACCAGTTCTGATACCTCTTCAGTACAATGCTTTGTGGGATGAAGAGAATGAACTGAAATTCGATTAAGTCCTGAATGAGTTTGGAGGTTGCCTCCTCTAGCCTGGGTCTTTGAACTTTTAGCTCTCTGGTGGTAAGATTGGAGTTGGTTTGACTGTAGAGGGGAATAGGGATCCCTTGGGTAAGTCCAAATTGCTTGGCAAATTGAGCAGGGCAGTAGGCTTCTACTATTCACTTATAAGCTCTAGGATTTAAAGTGCCAATGAAAGCTCTCTGGGAGTTAAAATAGAAGCCCACATATCCCTGTGCTGAGGTTGGGAACAGTTTCTATCAGCCAAGAAAGTCCTCAACTAGGCTGGGCCAGTATTGGCTTCGAAGAGATAGAAGAAGGTGTGAGAAGAAGGGGAAGCTGAGAGTTGATGAAAGAAAGTAAAATAGAAGGCAAAAGTGGAGGGATAAAGTGAAACTCTGGCATATTTTATTCCATAAGAGGTAGAGTTTGATAGCAAAAATTTCAAACACTTAGAATGCAAAGCAGTGAAATAAGCAAAAAGCCAGAGCTGTAATATCTAGAGTAGCCCCCCTTGATTAGTATCTAAAGGTTTTTCACAAAATTGGGAGTATGCTCTATATATATGGCCCAGAACATATGGAGCTAAGGTTATTTTCTTCCTCGAAGCCAGAGCCTTAGCAAGGGGAGCAAACTCAGGCATAATCCTCTGAGAAGAGGTACAAAATAAGAATTTACAAAGTCAGTACAAAAGAAAGGAGAAGAACTCTCTGTCTGTCACAGGGCCTTCCTTTGGATTTTCAGACTGTGTAAAATCACTGAAGGAGGAGTTCAAATGAGGGATGAAAAATGGCACATTAAGATCGGGATAGTCAAGACCAAAAGGAGTGCCAATGGGGGATAAACCTAGAAGATGGCATATATCCAAAATAGTAGGGGCCATCATCCCATATCGAAATTGGAAAAAATTAAAAAAAGAATTCCAAAAACATAATGCAGCAGGTATAAAGAAAGGGTCTTCAGGAATAGAAAACTTGGCCAGTCGAAGGGCATCAAGGAGGTAGAGTTCCTGAAGATCAAGTGTCCTAGCAGGGACAACTCGATCATATCATTCTTCCCATTCAGGTCTCATTGTGAGCCAGCAGCGGTGGGGTCGATTTAACCTCCAGTTTCCCCAGTCAAAGCCCCCCTCGTAGAGTAAGCAATGATCCTCCAGATGAGGGTATAAGGCAGGGAGCTGAGCGGGGGCCTCCCTAAAAATGGGTCCAAATACATACTCTCCTTAAACATGATGGCGAGGAATAAGAATGCGTCCATCAACAGCACACCGTTCACCAGCTTTGTACTTTTCACATTCTTCATTGATGAGTCTCCTTAAAGCTACAGAGGGACTCACATGCTCAACGGTTTGCACTTTTGGAGAAGCCATTACTGAAAGGGTGAAAAAAGAAGGTGAGTAAGAAACGAAAGTTGCAGACAGGTTCAAAAGGGAGAAAAATGAATTTTTGAGCGAGTAAATAGGTGGAATACGAAGGAAAGGGGTTTTTAAACCTTTCTGTCCAAAGGTTACCTGAACAAGGTGAGTGGGTCAGGTGGATCCGAAATGATTATTTTATGATTTGGGTCCATGTAAAATTAAAACCCTTATTTTAAAATATGGAGGGTCCCAAATTTAAAGTGAAGAAAAGTTTCTGGAGAAAAATGTATGTCGAATATTCGGATTGGCTTCGAAAGCAAGTATTTGGCTTCGAAATTAAGATTTAGCTTTAAAGCCAAACGGCCAACATTCTGCAAGGGCTTCGAAAGTAGGTAGTTGATTTCAAAGCACGTTTCATACCTAAGAGTACAAGAATGCTCAGGTTTTTGTTTGCTTCAAGGGGATTAAAGACTTGCTTTTAGGTTTCTTGTTGAAAATAAAATCCTTCGAAGTGAACTTTGAAATACTGGTGCTGTTTGGTAACACTTACGTTTTCAGTTTTCTGTTTATATTTACAAAAATTTTAAAAACTCAAATAAAAACTTTTTTGGTAAAATTTTTGATTTATAAATCAGTGGTCTCAGTTTATAAATTTGGCCAAAAAATGTGTTTCCATTTTGAGTTTTGAATTTTTTTTTTTTTTTACCACCTAACACTAGCCACCACTCGCCACAATTTTCCACCATCGTCTTCCACCACCACCACCCACCACCACCTGCCACCACCACTCACCACCCACCTGCCACCACCACCCACCACCCACCACCACCCACCACCCACCCACCACCCACCACCCACCTGCTACCCACTCGCCACTACCACTCACCCCTCGCCACCACCACCCACCACCCGCCACTACCATCCACCGCAGCCACCACCACTCGCTACCTACTTGCCACCACTCACCACCCACCTGCCACCACCATCCACCACCTGCCACCCACTACCACCTGCTACCCACCCACCACCCACCACCACCACCACCACCACCACCACCACCACCATCACCCACCACCCACCCGCCACCCACCTGCCACCACCACCCACCACCACCACCACCACCACCTGCTCGCTACTACCTCCCACTCGCCACCGTCACCCACCCACTCACCACTACCACCACCCGCCACCTACCCCCCGTCATCCGCCATCCGCCACCCACCTGCCACCACCACCCACCACCTGCCACCACCACCACCACCACCCGTTCGCTACCACCCACCACCCGCCACTGTCACCGTCACCCGCCCACCCACCATCACCACCCACCACCCACCCGCCACTACCCGCCATCCGCCACCCACCTACCACCACCCCTCACCACCCGCCACTACCACCACCACCACTCACTCGCTACCACTCACCACCCGCCACCGTCACCCACCGACCCACCATCACCACCCACCTGCCACCACCCATCACCACCCGCCACCCACCACCCGCCATCACCCACCACTACCTGCCACCACCACCACCCACTCGCTACCACCCACCACCTGTCACCGTCACCCACTCACCCGCCACCGTCACCCACCCACCCGCCACCACTACCCACCCGCCATCCGCCACCCACCCACTCACTACCACCCGCCACCGTCACCCACCCACCCACCACCACCACCCACCCACTACCACCCCCCACCACCAGCTACCCACCACCTACCGTCACCACTTTCCACCACCGTCTTTCACCGCCACTTGCCGCCACTTGCCATTTCTCACTCTTTTTTATATTTTTAAATTTTTTTAAATATTTTGTCAATTACCAAACGCGTTTGTAGTTTATGTTTTTCTAAAAATAAATAAAAAATAAACAAAAACTAGTTTATAAAATTTTTATAAATATAAACTGAAAACGTAAACGTTACCAAACACATAGAATTTGTGTGTTTTAGACTTCGAAGTGGCAAAAAACCAATATTTGGTTAAGCAGTTAAAGAATCCAAAGGGACTCACTCAAATAAAGGGGTTTAATTCCTAAGGGAAGTTTCTATACTTCAAAACACGTAAACTATTTTTTCGAAGCAAAGATAGTTAATTCGAAGCTGTTGATTATGTTAACCATATGATTGGAATGAGAAGACCTAAGGCAGAGATTGTCAATTTACTCCATATGTTGGAGATATTCAAATTAGGTTTCAAGTATTCCATTGGAAATGTTCAAATCAGGTTTCGAAGGACAAAATTGGTGAATTCGAAACTCTGATTTTGTTATAGAATGGTTGCAAGTATGCAATTGGAATATAAAACCAGACCATGCCGAATAAAGAAAGGAAAAAACCTAGCTTTATTGATATGAAAAATAATTACATTAGAAGGCCTTCTTAGGCACAAATTCAAGTTCATAAAAATAAGGAATAGAGAGAATAACAAGGTCATGAAATTTGCCCCGGCAGTGGTCAATAAATTTATATTCCTTATTTATTCTGTCCTTTGTCCTATCCAAGCCAAGTTGCTGTAGCTGATATGTTTTTATTTGATGGAAAAGCTGTTCAGCTTTCATTTTGAATTCCATTTTCTTCCATCCTTGCTCTATCTCATCCATATTTAGATTATCCCAGTATGCAGAATCCTTATTCTTAAAGTCATTATATTCATCAATAAGATTTTCTGCTTCGTACTGGGTTTGAATTCGATGGGCTGAGATCCTGTCCAAAGAATTAATGGTGGCTAAAGAAATTTGGTACCAATGGAGAAGAAACAGAAGTTGGTCAAAAAACATCTGAAGTTCTGCTTGAACAATGGGGTTGAGGATGTGAACCTGAGTCATAATGTCACATGCCCATCGAAAGTTCTTAAGAGGAATATCATCTCCAAGAATATTGAAGGGCATGTGAGAAAAGCCTGCAAGCAAAAGCTGAGCTTGATATCGCTCAAATATAATGGAAAAATCTGGAGGTTGGTAGGAAGGAAGAAACTGATTCTCGAAAAGAGTAAGTTTCAGTTCCTTTATCTAGTAGGATTCTGAGGAAGAGGAGGTGCCGAAGGGTCCATCCCAAAAGAAGAAGGGAACTGGGGATTATTCACACATTCAAGCCAGTCAAAAGAGCAAAGTTTTGCTCTCTTGGCCAAGAATGACAGATTGTATCCTTGTGCGTCCTCTGGACGAGGAGTTGCTCGCACTATCTTCGTAGGCATGGAAGATGTGTACCACACTACAAGTAAGTTGTCCTTCAGACTGCGTCGGCGATCGATGGGTACATAGGGGTAAACCACCGAGCTCTGAGCAAAAGAAGGGATAGACAAAGGATCAGCGAATTCGACGAATCGATGGTGAATTCGCTCCCTTAGTTTGGATTCATCAGGTTCTGGATAGCTTCCCAACCAGTAGACCTGGAGAAAGAATGAGCAACTGTGTCCCATGCAGAGGTTAGTGGAGTAGAGGAAGAAGCAGCTGTGTCCCATACAGAAGATGGTGAGGCGGAAGAAAAGTTTCCAAGATCTATTTTTGCAAATGCTTGATCCAAGTGTTCGTAATTGGCAAACTTTGGATCTAAAGGTTGGTACATTACAAAAGCTTCCATAACTTGCATAAATGGAGGCGGATAAGTGTAATCAATAAATGCATGGAGATTCTTTCGAGGCCTATAATCATCTTCCACAGACTCCTCATATGCTCGATCAATGTAAGAAAAGGTTTGCTTGGCCATGAGGATTGTATCAGTCTTTTCGAATGCTCAGATGGTGGGAAATGTTCAAGGTGTAGAAGAGAATTTAATGCAGTATAAACATTGATGGATATTGATTGCATTTCTAAGAAGATGCAAAGCCCATGCACGTCCTAAGACGTGGGTAAAATGCCTTGATCTACTAATATCACCAAGTATTGGGTATATTAGTGCGGGGGGTAATGTTGGGTGTATAATTTGTAAAAGCCAATCACAATTCAACACGTGGCATGAAGAGGCAATTTAGGGAGTTAACACAAGTTGCCAACCAAAGTCAGACACGTATCAGCCCGTATTGATAATAATGGATTTGCGTAGCATTGGAACTATCGAAGGATATAGGGTGATATGGCCTAATGGTTACTCACAAAGTTCAAATTCAAAATCAAGAGAGAAGCCTAACTGCAAAAGTGGCATAGTGGGACTGACTGTGAGAGAGTATGTTCAGCAATCATGGGAGAACATTTCGACAGTTAGAAACCCACTTCGACGGTTATCATTGAGAAGTATAAATAGCAGAGAAGGCCCTAGAATGAAGCATCCAGACTCAGATCAAAAAACTAGTTTTATTTACTTTGTTTTCCCTTCCAGTTTTACAGTTCTTTACATTTCTGTACTTTAAATTCCTATACTGCACTTTATTCATAGGAGTAGTTTCAAATAGTTTGTTACTGTAAACATCTATGAGACTGGGTCAGATCATTGTAAGTTTTCATTTTACTTAATAAAATTTTGAAATTATTCTTCACTTAATTATTATTTACTAAATTCTCCTAAACAAGCCACCAGAGTCCTTTTAATTGAGGCTGAGAGAACTAAAACACAATCGTCTGATAATTGGTTGGCAATTAATCTTCTGTAAGGACTGATTGATCCTTGCTGGCACGCTTAAAATTATAATATTAACTTTCGAAAGCCAAAAAAGCCAATAATTATATAAGAAAAATGGATTTTTAACTCTTAAATTTTGTGAGAGCTCTAATTTTTCAATCTAAATTTTACAATTTTATAATTTTTAAAAACTAAAAAAATCTTCTATTAACTAGCTCTTATTCAAGTAAAAATTAGTAAATAAATAAAAATTAATGTCTCTTAATTTATGACTTTCAAATGGAAAGTATATCAAATTTATAAAAAAAAAGTTACCAATTTAATTTCATAATTTTTTGATTTTTAAAAAATTAAAAAAAATCTTCTATAGACCAACTCTTATTCAAGAAAAAAATAAAATAAAAATTAATATTCCTTGATTTATGACTTTCAAATAAAAAATATATCAAATCTTAAAAAAAATAAAAAATATACTAATCAATTTCAAAATTCAAATTTGAGGGTCATTAAATATGGAAAGCAATCTATTAATTTAAATTTAAAATTAACATAATATAAATTTAAAATTATAATGATCTACCCCATGATTTGTAAGTTTTAAATATAAATTTAAAACTATCATAATTACTCATAATTTTTGTATTTAGGAGCAACAAGAGTAACGTTGAGATTATTTATATATTTTACAAAAGAATATTTTTAAGAAGAGATATTATGAAAGTTTCAAAACTTCATACAAAATCTATATACTACTACAATTGAAAAACGTTGTCATCCTATTAAAGCTTAAAGTTGAAATTTTTTTATTTTGTTTAATTTTTGTTAATATGTGTCACAATATGATTGGTTTATAAATTAGTTTTATATTCTTAAAATAAAATTTTAAATTTAGATTGTTCCTTAAATTATGTTACGAGAATAAGATCAATATTCATCATTTAATTTATGCATCTTTTATTAAATTATAAAATATAATTTTTAAAAAAAAATTATGTTACTACAATTAGAATGAAATCAATATTCACATGTGTCATAATGATGCGTCATAATATTATTGGTCTAAACATAATATGTTATTAAATACACGTATTCAAATTATTAATTACTATTAAAAGTTTATATTTTATTTTTTGTTATTTTTTGTTTTAAATTTTATATAAAAAAATTACGTCATTCTAAACTACAAGGACTTAAATAATAATTTTTTTAATACAAATATTTTTTTTAATAAAATATAAAAACATTAAGAAAATGAATGGCTTTTTTAACCATAGCCAAACGTAATGGATTCTACTAATTTTTTTTATTATCTCAATTGTTAATTAAACAAATTAAAATAAAAAAAAAAAATTTTTGACTTAAATAGTTAAGAAGTGACTTTTGCTAAAATCAAATAAAAATAAATATTTTTTTCTATTAAAAGTGATAGTTGGTGAAACTTATTTATTTTATATAATAAAAAAAGAAAAGAGGAGTTACATGTGATAATTTATTATTCTAGCAATGTTATAGACCCACACTTTCATCCATAATAATGTGACAAGAGAGTTGGGTTCCATGTCATTGGGCGTATACCAATGTCGTTGGGTTCCATGTCATTGGGCGTATACCAATGTCATTGGGTGTATAACAAATCAAGAGTTGACACATATGATACCATATCATTGTGTATACAAATGTAGATTTTTTTTTTTTTGTAGGTCTCAAACATTTTATTGTTCATCTAGACTTTTTTAGCACTTGTGAAACATGGTGAATTGTTTTTTTATTTTATTTTTATTTTTAAATCTCATATGTCAATTAAATAAACAAAAATAAAAAATGAAAATTTTTGGCTCAAATTGTTAAAAAGTGAGTTTTATTAAAACAAATAGAAATAAATATTATTTTTCTAATAAAAGTGATGGTTTGTTAAATATCTTTTTTTATTTAAAAAAATTGAGGGTTATAGGTGATAATTTATTAGTCATCTATAATTATTTTCAGATCAAATGAGGATATCATTTTAAATTTTCTTCTTACCTCTTTTTTTTTTTTTTATACAGATACTTTTATTTTGTAGAAATTTAATTTTATCATATTTAAATATTTTATTACAATTTTTCAATTAAAAATAATTTTTAAAAAATCATATTTAAATCATTTTATGCCATTATAAAATGTATATTTTTTTTAATATCAACTTATTCGATGACCCCTTTCTAAGAGGTGTATTTGCTATTATTCATTAATATTAAATTTTTAATTAATCTTATTTATTATTAAAAATAAATTAGCAAATAATTTTATATATTTATATATACAATTTTATATATTTATATATATAATTTCGTTTGGCAAGGGCTCTTTGGGCTCATGAGCCACAAAAGACAGAATAGGCTCATGAGTCACAACAGACAAAATATCACATCCAACCCCATAATCATTACACTCTTCTCTCACAAAAAAAGTCAAAAAAGCCAAAAAGCCAAGAGCCCTTCCCAAATCAAGCTTTTGAGCCCAGACTCATATAGCCAAAAAAGCCAAAAAGCCAAAAAGCCAACCCACTTCCCAAACGGAAGCTTGGTGTCTCTGTCTAAATCCATTCAAATTTATTTGAATTTTTAAATTTTACATAGGTTCTTACCGAATTAAAAATTATGTTGCGCAATCTTTAAAAATTTACAGACTTGACCTGAGTTATTTAGGTTCAACTAGCCCAAATTTACAACTTTGGCAAGGGGTTGAAAGTTACATTATTAAAATTGTGACAAATTAAAAATTGATACATAAATTGTGATAAAATTGTAATACTTAAATTATAAATTTCAATGTTGTTTTTTTTTTTTTTCTTCATAACTCACATATAAAAATCTAACTATTTATATTATTTTATATAAATATATTTTATTAATTTTTCACATCTCGTGTTTTTACTAGTTCCTTACTATGATGCTGTTTTGTGCAGCTTATTATAAGTTAAAAGTTGATAATAAGAAAACAGAAATCAAAAACACTTTTTCTTTAGCTTCTAAACAATCAACTTTTCTTAGTTTATTTAAGTTATTTTTGTGTAAAAAACTGTAAGTAGAAGCTGCACCAAACAATTTGATATAAATTTTCAAATTAAAATAAGTTATAATCACTCCATATAATTCATACCAAACCCCTCCACAGGAATGATGGCATTTGGGGTTAGAGTTTCCATTTATTTTATTAGATATTCTTATATAGTTGATTATAATTTAATATATCATTTTGATTAAAGAAAGAAAAAAAAAAAAACAATCAATAATTATTATGAAGTTGTTTAGGAAGTACTAAATAAGGTATATTTTTAACTTTTTTTTATAAGAAAACGTGTAAAAAATAAAAAGATAATGTGACTAAAAAATAATTATTTTTAAAAAAAAAAAAGTACAATATAATAGTCATCTTATGAGGATTGAATCCTCTGTAGTTGGTTATATGAATTGGATGGTATGGTTCGACGAATTGAAACCCCACATCGATAATTTAAAATGTTCATTTTATAGAATTTGTCAAATAAAATATTTATATAAAAAATAAAATTAATTGAATATCAAAACCATTTGATCAAATATCATTTGTTTAAAAGTAATTAGGTGATAGAATGATTTTAAAAGTAATTCATCCAAACAAATGTGATATGACTTTAATGTCCAATCAATTTAATAATTAGCATGATTAATTTTTTAAAAAAATTTATAAAATCAATTATTCAAATTATTCAAAGAAGTTGTGGTCAATTTTTTTTTATTAAAGTCAAACCCATAGATCCGGTTGCTTCGCTAGCCCATCTCTGTAAATGCCACTGTAAATGGCGTTATTTGAAAAGTTGATAGTTGTGAAAGAAGAAATAAAATAATTATTAATTAAATTCGATATTTTGACTTGTTTGAGAAATTAGTTATTTTAGTTGGTTATTTAATTTTTTTAATTATTTTAGCTTGATTAAAATAGTTGTATTTAGAAAGTTAGTTAATTTTTTTATAATTTTTAAATATTGTGAAAGAAAAAATAAAATAATTATGAGTTAGATATAACATTTTATCTTATTAATTATTTTAATTTATTTTATTTTTTAATGAGTTATTTTATCCTAACTATCTTTTCAAACATCCCTTTTTTTATTAATTATTTTAATATATTTTGTCTTTTAATTAATTATTTTAATCCAACTCTCTTTTTCAAATAAGGCCGTAATATTCTACTCCTAGCAAGTAGAATACACGTCACACGTTTGGTCTGGGGCTCGCTATCTTGCGCAGGTGCGCATGTTTATATGGAGGACTACGTTAGCCAATAATTTTATGACACCTGTGCAGGTGCTACGTAAACAAAGGAAATCTTTAGATGCGACACGTAAGCACAGTCTCGTCTACGGCGGTGGAAGAAAAGGAATGTTGTTAAATTTTGAAAAACAGTTGCGCTAACATGCGGGCAGTCTCACAGTAAGCGCATTAGGATTATTTTTTTAACAGTAAACTATCAATAGGTTTTCTGTCCAAAAAAAAAAAAAAAAAATTATCAATAGGTCTTAATGATTGGATTTAATTCTCATCAAATTCTATTGAAAATAAATACTAATCAAATAGTCTCTAAAAATAATTGTTTGCGACATTTTTTACATGTCGCTAAAAATTGACAATTAATGACTTTTTTAATCATGATTTTTATAAATTATTGCTAAAACTTGCAATTAATCACATTTTTCTATGAAATATTTATCAAACGGTCACTAAAAGTTGAAAATTAATAACTTTTTTTTAAAACTATCACTAAAATTTATAATTAGTGACATTTTTGTGATAAAATTTTTAAACTCTCACTGAAAATTAATAAGTAATAATATTTTTTTTAATAGTATTTGATAAAAAAATTTCATTAATTATCATAGAACTTAACCTATATTTAAGTTTCTTTTTTTTAGTGACTAAGCAATATTATTGTGGAATTTTAATTATATTCATTTTTTTTTCTAATCAAGGAACTACTTTTAAATATAAAAAATTTATATTAAGTTTTAATTAATTATAAAATTATTTACAAATATCAAGATCACTATATTAAATTAAACAATCAACTATACATGAAAATCTAACAAGTAATATTTACAAGCTTAACACTAACATCATTGCAAACAATAATAACAATAATAACAAAAAGTTATTTACACGGAGATCTCCTAAATTATTAAAGAGTATTATTTTGATTTCTTAAATTATAAAAGCGTACAAGTGAATCTCTTAAACTATTGAAAAATATCACTTTATCTTCTAAACTATAAAAAAACATACAAATAGATTCCCTAAGTTATAAAAGTGTTAGATGACCCATTTATACTGAGAGGGGAGATTCGCGCCGGTTAATACGGCCGAGCAAAGATAACCTCAAGCGTCACGGACTACACGGCGCCGAGCAAATTGCTCGGTTGGAACGGCCGAGCGGACTGGCTTGCGCGGTCGAAGATGTCGACCGGTCAACATCTTGGTGTGGCCGAGCTGTGGGTTGCTCGCGTTGGGCGAAGCTCGCAGTGGCGAATGTCAACCGAGCTGAAGGGTTACCCGGGCTAGACTGAGGGTGCGGCGAGGCCGGAATGCCCCCAGCCGTCCAGCCAAGATGAAGCGATTTCGTGTGACCGAGATTGAAGTTAGAACGGATGGGGGCTGGCATGCCTCGCGACCAGGTGGTCCTGGTGAACCGGTCAAAGGTAGTTCGGTCGAGGTGATTAGGCTTTCGCCTGATCCCAAGTCACAGGTCGGTGACATATAGCACGGTTAAGTGCACGTGATGACGATTTTCCACAAGTGTTAGGCCGGTCGTGGTACCCCGGTTAGGTGTGCCACCTGGGCCAATGGCGTGAGGGAGAGGATATCTGCTCCACGCGTGCCTCGATACCGTTGGACAGTTCTGTGTGTACTGGTGGAAGGACAAAACCTTTACACGCGTGAGGTGGTGAGAGGCGAGCACTGCCACATGTCCAGGGAAGGACAGTAGAGGTAGTGCGCGCACAATCTTGGGCTGCATGGCCAGCCTAGAAATACTGAGGAAGGGGAACGTTAGAGGTAAGCGAATTCACTCGATCAAAAACTCTCTCTCTTTGATAGCCTTCTTCTTCCCCAAGTGACCTAACTTGAGCGTCGGAGGGTCTTTCCGGCATACCACCGCCGGGCAGCTCACCATTTTTGTGTTGCAGAGAAAGACGCCGTCACGAGAAGCTTGACGTTCAAGGAATACGGAAAGCAGAGGATATTTCGTCCCCGTACATATACGTTTTTATAAATCTTTGCAACTTAAACCTTAATGGCGAAAATTCCTTTTTAACTATATGAATAAATTACACTTTATCTCCTTGAACTATCATTTAATATCACTATACCTCTCAACTAAAAAATGTTTGATTTTTAATTTAAAATATAAATTTTAAGTTTTTTTAAAGTAATTTTTTGTATTTTTTATTTTAAGTATTTTTTTTTATATTTTAATAAAAAAATTTAAAGTTTTAGATGCACATACAATTTAAATATTTGTGAACAATTTTTTTTCTTCAAAAATTACTAAAGACAAAAAAAATAAAAATTTATTCATAAACCTCTCTTCACCTGCTACTTATGTTCTACTTAATTTAAATTATTTTTTTATATTCCAATATCGTGAACATTCAAACTATCAAATGTTTATATCACCAAGTTACTAAGGATTCAAAAAATATTTGTAATGGTAAAATTATTAATAAAATATACCTTAAATATGATAATTAAGATTTGGTAGATCAAATGTCTAAAAATAACAAGACTTATTAGAATGCAAGAATATCTTATGGACTAATTATGATACAGGTACTTGAAAGAAGATTTTCTAATAAATTTGCCAAAAAAAATAAACTGATATATTTTCATATTTTTTGTCTATAATGATTTTTTAAAATTTTTTCATAAATATTTTCGTTGTTCGGATTAAAATTTTTTTTTTCTAACAAACCAAAAATTAATTTAGTAATAAAATGAAAAAAAAAAGAAAGTCCAAATTGAAAATGATATTAGGTGATAGTTCAATGGGACAAAGTGATATGGGGTGATACTTCAAGAGGGTAAAGTGTAATTTATCCAATTGATAAAAAGATATTTTAATCATAAAGGTTCAAATTAGAAAAATATTAGTAGATAAGAGAGTTATTACAAATTTTAATTAAAAGAGTAAAGTGATATGGTACAATAGTTGAGGAGGTAAAATGTAATTTACTCTTGAATTGTAACATTTTACCAACAAAATAGCAGTTGTCAGCAAGAGTGGTTGAGAAAGTAGATCAAACGATAAGACGTTTAGATAAAAATGATTAAAGTACTAATCTCGTGTTAAGCATTGCTCATTCAACCTGTGCATACTGGGCTTAAACAAATAATTTAAATTAATTCTGAAATGAAATAATAACATTATTTTTTATTTTTTTTTAAATATATCAGAAAAAAACAGTAGACTACACTTAACTCCTCTGAAGTTAATTTCAATAATAAACTGTCACGACCCAAACCTGCCCCTATGGGTTTAACACCGTAACCGGCCAGTAATCTGTGATTACCGAAGGCCTACTTAACAGTAAAACAGTAATACAGAGTACAGGGGCTGGTGGAAGCCAAAACAGTAATAAAAGATATCCAATGAGCTATGACGGTCTGTATGCAAAAAGACCTTTCATACATATTCACATTCAGTACAAAACAGTATATACAAACATTCAGATTAGGGACCAACTCCCTACCATAACAGTACAGTACAAGTCTATACAACCTATACAAAACAGAAACAGAAAGGGGGAATCTGAACCACCCCAAAGCAGCCTTGGCTTGGCAGCACTTGGAATCTCGTAGTGAGACACAACGGTTGGCTTGACAAAACAAGGGCTAACCCGACGCTCCTAGCTCCGGTCCGGTGCCTGGACACCTACATATATATAAACAGTGAGCTAAAACCCAGTGAATAACACATGCGTAAAGAGGTTAAGAATGAATGTCCTTTCAGTATTGGAAACAATCATTTATCAGTATGTCAGTCATTCAGTTTGTGGCTCATATTTCATGCCATAACAGTTATTCAGAAAACTATAATAGTCATATGTGATACATCCAATAGCAGAACAGTGCATTAGGTCTTAATAGACCGAACAGTCAGTTGATGGCCATCATATCAGTAAACAGTAGTGGTTCCAAGCATGGGAACCAACAGAGATCTCTGTGACAGTAGCAGTACAGTACAGTAAATTGCTATGGATGCCACGAATACAGTTCGCAATTAGGACAAGCATTCATTCAGTAAGAAGTATCAGTGCAGAAAGTAGTACAGTGGTTCATTCAGAAAATATTCATGATTGAACATATCTTTACAACATTGTTACTCACAGAGCATTGGGCTATAAGCAGCTAGAGCGTCCTCGGATGCCAACCCTACACAGTTACAGAACGAACACACATTAAGCTACACAGTTGGGAAAATAATAACTTAATCCCTAATTTGTCTCGGTGTGGTTCTACATCAATATCCTCCTTAAGATGCCTTAAACATGCCCTAGGAATGCCTAGGATGGAAATAGGATGCAAAGATGCACTTTTAAATACTTTACAAAATTTTCAGAAAACAGGGGTCACGCTTGAGCGTAGATTTATACGCTCAAGCGGACATGCAGACAAAGGGTACCCGCTCGAGCGTCACTTTCCCCCCTCGAGCGTACTGCAAAACATGTCAAAAGTACTGGATGCATGAAATTCACGCTCGACGGGTGCTCTATCCCCGCTCGAGCGTGAGGCACAAGTTCTCGCTTGAGCGGGCACTACCTCGCTCGAGCGGACTGTAAAACACATGCAAAGTACTGGATACACGCATTTCCCGCTCGAGCGTCACATTTCCCGCTCGAGCGTACTGCATGAGCTCAGTGTTTTACGCTCGAGCGTGGAGTCCCCCGCTCGAGCGTGAGTCCAAAATCTGGAATTTCCAGATTTGAACCTCAAGCTCAAAACTCAACTTTAAAGCATAAATTTCGATCCTCTTGGGCTAATTTTTTGGAAAACACTTCAAAACCCATAATATTACATGTTTCAAAGATCAATTTGAGAAATCAAAGCCTAAAGATTGTTCAATTAAATACAATTTTCAAATAAACTTCAAGAATACAAAGTGTATGAAACATGCATGTGTTCAACCAAATTCAAAGCTTCAAATACATGACCAAACGAGTTAATCCTTCCAAAAACATGGTGAATTCATAGATTATAACAATAATATGGACATGTATGCAATAATTTCCATGAAAACAACTCTAAACTTCAAGATATGCACATGCATGCATGATTTAAGCTTCAATTCAACCCTTTAAACCAATTCTAGACTTTAGACTTCAATATCACCCTAGACTATGCAAGACACAACTTAAACTCATAATCAAGAAGATGAATTCTTACCTTAGGTCTTGAATGTTAAGGTGTAAGAGCCTAATTATGCAATCCTCTCCTCAATTCTTTAAATTTCCTAGCCAAAACTTATTGAAATCACACTAACTCCTATCTCTCTCTCTCTAGTCGGTTTGTCTCTCAAAATGGTTGAAGAAAATGTTGTGTCAAAAGTGCATGAAGTGAAGAGGGGTTAGCCTAGATTACTCCACTAGGTGGCAAAAGGGTAAATAAGTCTAACTTATGTGATTTAACACTATTTAATCTAATTTAATCATATTAAATCAAATTTCAACTAAATTTACCATAAATTCACATAAATGCTAATTAACATAAATCACTGATCAGTTTCAGATTCGGCCGCCGATAGGGCCTTCAATTTGCAATTTAAAACATAATACATGAACAGATCAATTAAGAGTCAAACAGATAGAAATGCATTTAAACTAATACACTCAATCAATCAGTTCAGAATTTCAGTCAATCAGTTATTTAACATGCTTAATCATAGATTAGCACTAATCAGTGGTGAGGGCTGTCACATAAACCTCCTTTACTTTTGAAGGGTAACTTAACTTCTAATTATTAAGAATAATTAAATAAATAAATAAAGGATGGGGTTGTTTGAAATAGATTATCCTCCTGATGATCAGGGTGATGCTTTTATTTTTTTATTTTGAATGGAACAAAAAAAAAAAAAAACTTGAAAATTGGGGCTCGAAACTTGAAAAGAAAACTTCAAAACTTTGAAGTATTTTCTGATATGGTATTACACTATTGCCCCTGGTTCAAATCAGTATTTGATGTATAATAAACTTGTGTGTTTTTTCTATAATTAGTGAAAATTAACTCTTGACATTTTCCGCCTAAGGCCCCAAATTGTCTAGGGCCACCCTGCCTTTGTGTTATGATCGAGGAAATAAGCCTCTATGCTCTATTCTCTCTTTGCCATTTAGTATATTTTGCACAAAGTGATTGTCATCATATTCGAACTTATAACTTCAATGTTATTGATCCGAGTTTTTATCAACTCGGTAAAAATCCAAACAATAATATATAGTGAAAAAAAAGGGAAAAAAATACGAGGAAGCCAATGGGGATGAAGAAAAAAAATTGCACCTATTATTTACTTATATGTCATTCAAAAAAAAAACCATGATTTTTATTAGACTTCTATTGCCTGACAAATAGCCTAAAGCTCGACTACGATAAAATGAAGCCAGTTATGTACACAAAATCACCAAATGGTTGCTGCTTCTAAAAAAAATGTCTGAATAAGGAGTTCAAGTTGCTAAAGTGACATGTGGACAACTATCATGCACACAAGCAAGGACATCTTTGTAATCCCTTGAGATGGTGAAGGAATCATAGACCTTTCCGTCGCGGCTTTTCTTGTACTCAAAGAGAAGAGCTGAGTGATTAAATGCAGTCAGCTTCACAAATCCCCAATCATAATCTTTGTACAGACTCCAATGAGTATTAAGCTCGCTGAACTGCGACAAATGGCTTCCTCCCCCGCCCACAACGACATGGATTGTCCCTTGCACGGGACCAGAGAAATGAGATGTGTCTGAGGTCACACATCGGCTCTATACCACAACATAAACATAGGAAGGTAAGAAAAAAGGCAAATTAATGATCACAAACTTAGACAAGCCAAGCCTCACAAAGGTAGTTTAGAGTTTGTACCTGGTAAACTGGGCAACTTCTTTCATAGTTGTGGACATGACCATAGAATGCCATGTCCACCTTGTACTTCTGCCAGAGCTTCTGCAAGCTTTCTCTTCCCATGGGCTCTTCAAATGAGCCCTCCAAGCCATAAAATTTGTCAGAAGAATACCCAAGAACACGATGAGCAATAAAGATCAACCACGGTTGTTTTTTCCTGTCAGCTGATGCAAGGCAATGCTCAATGAACTTGTACTGTTCAGTACCCTCCCTCCAGTCATGCTCACTATCTGCTACGCAGAAGTGAAACATGCCATAATCTGTTGAGTACCTGTCAATTAAATATATACATACACAGCATTAGAAAGAATCCATGGATTCAATAAATACAGGTTACTATACTATATAATAAATGAATTAAAACAACTTAAATTTGAACTGATTGAATCAATATCTTTACCAAAACTTGGCTCTATTCTCTGCAGGAACATAGAACATGGTCTCAGCTAGCACGCCACATTCCCCGCCTGAGTCCATAGTGTCATAAAAGGATCCTGTCCCAGGCCAATCACGCTCATGATTACCACTGCAAGAAAAATCAAGATAGAGACATTTTTACAATCTCATAAGATGATATGTTGAATTTCAAACATATGTCTAGCTGCAATATATTGTATACAAACCTAGCAATCATATATGGTTTTGTTGATGCAATAGGTTCTATCTGTGATGTGAATTGGTCCCACTGTGAGGTGTATCCATTTGAATACACTATATCTCCTATATGGAGGACCATATCATAGTTATTCAGGTCCTTGATGAGTTGATCTGTAGTATTTAGTGAACCCGGTTGATAATTACTGTACTCGTTTGATCCATCACGTTCGCCCTGAAAAATATAGGATGAGATGAAAAATGATTACATTTTCTTGTTTTTCATTTCCCTTTCGTTCTTTATTTGGGTTGAGAAGTGATTTTTTAAATATAGTTGATACTACCTTCCCCATGTCACCAAATATTATAACACGCTGTAACGAGTCCTGGCCTATAAATGGGGATGATTTGAATGAATACATCTTGCTCCAATCAATTGAACCATTGGTTAATTGATGACCCATCTTGTAAGTATACCTGGAAGAAATAATCATAATGTCAAAAACATACATATTTGAATATGCATATATATTTGAATTTTATAGACACTTCTCAATATCTTTCAGTGGGAGGAAGTAGTTTTTTGAGATGCATACATGGTGTTTGGCCACAAGTCCTTCAAGTAACTGGTGTGAATGAAACCCATATCACGCCAGCCAACTGTCCGTGCAGGTCCACCTGCAGGGAATGAAACTTACAATGCTACAGGTCTACATACCAAATTGGTACAATGTACAACAAAAAGCAACATGGAATGTCAAAAACTTTTCCCTCTGCAGATTGATTAGAGCTAATGTTCAATCTCTAGTGAGAAACAAGCTAGTTTGAATCAGTTTTGCTAACAAAGCGTGATTGCTTACTCAAATCATGATTTGAATTTAAACCACCAAAAAAAAAAAAAGTTTTTTAAAGCTTCGAAATGAAATCACAAGGTAATCACAAAACTTGATGAATTATGACAACATTAAGCCATTGATCAAATTTTATCATCTTCTTATTAGTCACTCATCAACTCAACTGCATCATTGGGGGACATGTTAGAGTGCCCAACTGAAAGTAAGATTAAGAATGTTATGGTTATATCGCACTCATTGTAAACAAAACATCATAGCAACACCTTGAGCTAAAGAAATACATCATACCGCACATGCTGCTCTGATGAATTCTCAATGTGCCTGCTGGGGATCGTATCTGATTACCTCCCTTGAAACCCCACTCGACCAAAGGGACGGCTTCGTCTATGTTATAGCCACTTGTCCAGGTTACAGTCATCTGCAAAGTTACAGAAACAAAGTCCAAGTAAGACGCACAACACATAGCATAGAACATTACAAGATCAGCAGGCAGCAAGTGATGAGGATGTCATTGCAAGAAAATATGCAAAACCACTAAGTTAGAATA
Organism: Camellia granthamiana; assembly: GCA_036172215.1. NCBI lineage: Eukaryota > Viridiplantae > Streptophyta > Magnoliopsida > Ericales > Theaceae > Camellia > Camellia granthamiana. The sequence goes on from CM069916.1 coordinate 35,266,052, forward strand.
AACTTACTACATCCCAAGACTTCCCCTGGGCAATCCTTGGATAAAGGGGTGCTTTAGGATTTGCAAATGTTATAGGATTTGAAATTGCCACCAATTTTGGCTGCAATAACAATTTATGTAATTAGTCCACATGAATGCTATCAACATTCAAAATAAGCATTGAAGTAAAACTAAAAAATGCATGTGAAGCAGAAAACAACAGAAAGAGTATCACTTGAACATACATTTGACAACCCGCCTGAAAATAATGCAAAGGAGAAGTCAGACCGCTGATTGATCAACTGGAAATGTATAATAGTTTTGCCTGTCTTTGTATAACCAGAGGAGGCAGCAGTTGCATATTTGTACTGTAAGAAAAGCATTTTTAATTTAGATGATATGAAATAAAATAGATAAGTTTTATCTCAACATTGACATATAAAGCCAAAAAACCTTGATGGGGGCCGAACATAGATATGGTTGTTCTTCTTTGGTATGCCATTGACAATTTGCTGGGCTGCCATGAAAAAAACAATTTCTTTAGTGAGTGATACTATTGAAGATGTAACATACACAACATCGTCGCAGTTAACAATGGATGATTTCTATATGGAGAAAACTGAAAAGAAAACTATTGAAATTGATTGCAAAGGCCTAGTTATTATTGGCATTTGAAACAAAACAGAGCTTATGGGGGTTAAAAGATGGACATTACTTGAACTTCGCAGGCGAAAAGACACCAACCCAATCATTGGGTGATGGGTCTGAGTAATCAATAGCCACATTAACCAATTCAGTATCCTCGCCCTGTAATCATATGGATCAAACTAAAAATCATTAAACTGATACCTTCAAAACCAACAAAATAATTACTGATAAATTTTTTTTACTTATCATCCAAAATTCTAAATATATTGAATTTATGAGATGATGGATTTTCTTTTGTTTTTAGTGATTTCCTTTTTAAAAAGTTGGTGTCAACTTTTTTATGAGATGATGATAAATTTGTGTTTACATTTTAAAAATTGTTGAATTTATGAGATGATCGAAAACTTTTTATTTTTTTATATCTAAAAAGTTTTTAAAAAAAAATTTAAAAATCAAATATAATTGTATAAAATAGATATAGATAGTTTTCGTTAGTACCAGCATGTATACAAATTTCTGAGGGTTTGGGATTGGTTTTTTTAGTAATTATTTTGTTAACATTTTTTTTAAAACTATTTTTCAATTTTTTTATTTTCTGGTTAGTCAAAAAAATCCCAAATACTCACCCAACCTTTATACTTTAAATAAAGATTTGAGACTTTCCTTGAACAATCTAACTACTTTTAATAAACATAAGAAAAAAAATCACATTTTGTTTTATAAAATGAATAAAAAATATAATTGTAAATTTAAATAATTTATTTTTTAAAATAAATTATTATTTATTCATAGATTCAAATTATCAGGATTTAGAATTGATAAACCCTATAAAAGGAGCAGGGAGAAGTATGAAAATATGAAGTACCCTAGACTTGTATATCATTTTCCAACTGAAAAAGAAAAATACAGATTGAATAAGAAAATTACAGAACAGAACATGTATATATATATTGTTACCTTCAAGCCAAGAACAGTTGGGTGAGCAGTAATGTAAGCAGTATCAGAGAGCGCGACAATTGTCTTTTCCACTTCAATTTGCGAAAGTGGCTGTTCAGATATCGATTCTTTAAGAGTCTTTTTTTTTTGACCTAAAACTACTGAATTCAATCCCAAAAAAATCACCAAAATCAATGTCAATGTGAAAATCTTCAGATTATAGATCTTCATTGTCACCAAATTCTGAGTTTCACTCCAATTTTTTTTGATGATGTATATTTCAAAAACCTCCAGTGATGACAATTTATATAATATTTCATAAGAGATTTAAGGAAATAAATCAGCTAAAACTCCTTGAATTTAGGTTACAATCAACTACTCCACTTGGTCTAAATTTCTCTTCGTATCTATCTCTTTTTTAGTTCAGATTAATATGAATTCAATTTTTTTAAAAAAAAAATTGTAGTCATTTATTTTGATTTTCAAAATTTTAAAACATTAGCTTTCAAATTGAAAAAAGTAAAACAAATTTGCAAAAAAAAAAAAATAATAAATAAATGTTTTTTTTGAAAAAATTGAATTATTTTTTTGTGCAAAACTAAAAATTTTGTGTCTATAAAGGAGCATAATGATGGAACATTAATGTGCAAAACTAAAAAAAAAACCCTTTAAAAATAAATGATAATGTTCTCAGTTTTAAAACTGAAAAAAACTGTTAATATTTTCAGTTTTATTGGATAGTTGAATCAAACAAATAAGTAAAAGGGTAAAAACGTTTAATCTTATGCTCTTTTCTTCGTCAGGTAATGAAACAATTATCTGAAACATTACTATGTAAAATTGATAATATTCTTAGTTTAAAATTGAAAAAAAAAAAACAGATAATATTAAATAGAACTTATTAGTTCAAAAAATATTATAACATTTGTAAATAAGATTTTTAGATAAGTAACTCTTTTGTTTTTTTTGAGAACTTCATATTTTTTAATTATGTTATGTTGTAGGTTTTCAACAGAATTCTATTAATATCCAACTATTATTGTGAATATACGATACAAATAACAGATATAACGAAAAATAGAAAAATTACAATAAAAAAAGAAAAAGAAGAGTATGACCCTGTAATAAAATAAATTTATTTTTTTAATTTTCTCAACTTAAATCTTAATATTTTTATTTATTTTTAATATAAATAATTTGTCTATATTTGTTAAATAAATAGACAAAAAATAATATTATAGTCAATAAACTCAATGTATGTGCATATAATATGTTTAAAATATTTTTTTTGTTTAGCTTAATGGCTAAAATAATATTTTTTCTATTAGTTTTTAATTAATAAAAATAAACATATAGTTTAAATTGCAAATAAATCAAAAGATTAAGTTTTAAATTAACAAAATTAAAATACTCTAAGTTTATTGAATTTCTTTTGTAATTTCCCATAAAAAAATATGGAGTTGTTTAATTAATATTTAAGTCAGCGTATTTAATTTTTTTTTATTAAAAAAATATAATTTTAGATTATAGTTTTTTAACATTTTAGCATATTTAGAAGAAAAAAAGAACAAGTGAAATTTTCTTAAATTATAATTTATAATATTTTTAGTTTATTTGAAACTTATATATATATATATATTATATAATATATAATAAATTATTTTATTTCATTTTAAATTATAAAACAGTGAAGAATCTGCCATATTTTCTATTTTTTTTTAAATTTTAATTTTATCTTCTCAAATCTATTATATTTTTTAAAATTCATAAATTTTTTTATATAAGTTAACTTTATTTTTATTTTTAAAATTAAATACTCAAAAAATTATATATCTACTTTTAAAAATTCTATATAAATATAAACAAACTATCGCCACTTTGATCGGTTGAGCCCACTTTCATAGGTTGTGTCTCAGGTTAACTTTCATTTTTTAATGCGGAAGAAACATTTTGTTTGATTAGTAATTTCAATCCAGGTTACCTTTCATCATGTTTTCTACTCTTTTTTTTTTTTTAATTTTAATTTTATCCTCTTAAATTTATTATATTTTTTAAAAGTAATGAAGAATCTTATATAAACCAAGTATCTCTTTATTTTTTTAAATAAAATATATCTACTTTCAAAATCTACCTTTAAAAATCTTATATAAATATAAATAAATTGTCTCCCACTCCAATCGTTTGTCTCATGTTAACTTTCATTTTTTAATGGGACAGAAACATCTTGTTTGATTGGTAATTTCAATTCAGGTTACCCTTTGAGAGGGTAATTTGTATAGTCAAATTGGGCCGAGCTAGGAAGCATTGTTTCTGAAAATTAGGCCGTACTAAGAGCCGGGCTATGGGCTAGAATAGGGGCTGATAGCTTGGTCTTGGGCCAGCCTGGTCAACTGTGACACTGAGGCTTGGACCTAGCTGTTTAAAGGAAATTCTGTAGCAAACCGAGGTAACATCAATGACGAGGGCCGAGCTATGTATAGCTCGGCAGGGTGCCATTCGATAGATCGGCTTCCAATCACACTGTCCGAATGGCAGGGGACCGAGATAAGGCAGCTTGGTCAGGAATGTATATCCGAGCATGAGAGAGTGGCCATCTCACTTGACCTGCAGTGATGAGGGTGTTTTGGGGATAATCATTATCCTTGGGCTTGAGACTCCTAGGAGGACTTTGCTAAGGAGAGTAGAGTCCTACTAGGATTGTGCAAAACCATCTCACTTGGTTGATAGTGAGTAGGGTATGTGATTCCTAGGAGGACTCTTATAAGGAGAATTGGAATCCTACTAGGATTGTGCCAGGCAGAGTCTATAAAAGCTCATAGCAGGACCTATGTACAGGTATCCCCAATTCTTACTCTAGAATACACAGAGCTTTTGTGTCTATTGTCTATTTGCTGACTTAGGCATCGGAGAGGTTTCCGGCACACACTCGCCGGCTAGCTCACGTTTGTGTTTTCAGGTAGTAAAGCGACGACGTTTGGAGGAGTGCAAACTTGATCAATAGGATTATACGATAAGATTATTTCGTACTCGTACAATTGGTGCCGTCTGTGGGAATTGCAATCACAAAGAACGAACCTCTTGATTAAGTTTTCTTTCGACTGATTTCAATGGTGCACAATAAAGACTTGCCACACTCTGCCATTGATGAGCAAACCCTGGAGGGGGGCGGAAGGCGCGAAGGCTTACATTTTATCCTACCCATAGCAGAGTTAGATCTCTAACGACGGAACCCGCGGAGGGATACCCGTGAAAGACGGGGCTCCAGTCCTCGTCGCTCTCAAAGCCCTGAAAGGTAGAGACGGATGTTGGATTCTCAGGTTTTGAAAGATCGCGTAAGGGAGCAAGACGAATTGATACGGAGGATGGCGGCAGACATGGAGACAATGAAGCGCCAGATAAAAGGCAAATGGGTGGCAATAGAAGAAGGACACAATGGTAACACACGCTCTTACCACTTAGAAGATCATGACAGACAAGTCACACCGTCACAAGTTGAAAGTAGAAGCCTCAGGATAGACGAGACACAATCAAGGACTTCTAGGACTTGTTACTCCAGGTCTGAGAGAATGAGGACTGAAAGGTCTTACATGGAGGGAAGTAGTTATCGGCCCTTGTATTCGCACCAAACGACATCTAGGCACACGAAGTTGCCTAGGTCGGCGGACCTGAGGACAGTGCTTGAGGAGAGGGCTTGAAGAAGAGAAGGCAATCAGGCTCGCGACCCCCTCAGAGTCTCCGCACTACAACGGTTGGTTCCTAGAACATATGAGAGTGTCGAGGTTGGAATTCCAGAGCCACGGCTTGCCTATGAACCAGCAGACAAAGTGTTAGCAAGGTTACAGAGCTCACCGTTCGTTCCGGCGATAGAGAACGCACCATTACCCTCAGGCTTCCACCAGCCCAAATTCAGTACTTATGAGGGAAAGTTAGATCCCTACATGTACTTAAGCCACTTTCGCCAGGTTATGGCCGTGTATCGGTGAAACGCGGCTCTAATGTGTATCATGTTTCCTTCTAGCCTTGGTGACCTGGGTTTAACGTGGTTTGAAAGGTTGCCAGAAGGTAGCATAGCTTCATGGGCGCAACTAGCGGAGGCATTTATGACCAGATTCAGAACGAATACCAAGACGCCAGTGGAGATTGACCAGCTTCTCTCCATCGACATGAGCGAGAAGGAAATGTTGAAGTCTTACAACAATAGGTATTGGGAGACCTTCAACCAAGTAACAGATTGTCCTACCAACCTAGCTATTGCATAGTATAAATGAGGTTTGCCGGCTGATAATAAATTGAGAGATTCAATGACAATGACGTCGCCTTTTACTATGGAAGCCCTGATGGAGAGAGTGCACCAACACACCTTGGTATTGGAAGATAGAATGCGCACCCAGGAAGAGTCCGATAGAAACAGCGATGTCGAATAGAACACCTTCGACAAAAGTTAGCACGGTCGACAAGAATGACCAACTAAGTAAAAAATCTTTGCCCAACTGGAGGCAAAGTGGGTTGGCAGGTTTGACTAACTCTTTCTAAAAAATCTCTGCCCAACTGGGGGCAAAGTGGGTTGACAGGTTTGACCAACTCTTTCTAACAAGTCTTTGCTCGACGGGGGGGCAATAAAAAAGGTTGGCAGGTTTGATCAACATTTTTTCATTCTTTAACCGAGATAAGGATCTAGGCTTCAAAAGATTGGCAGGTTTGACCAACATCTAGTCCATCAGTCGAGATAAGGATCTAGGCTGACGGAAGTTTGGCAGGTTGGGCCAAACATACCTTGTTCTTCAGCTGAGATAAGGATCAAGGCTAAAGAAGGTTAGCAGGTTTGACCAACACTTTTCATTCTTCAGCCGATATAAGGATCTAGGCTTAAGAAGGTTGGCAGGTTTGACCAACACTTTTTTTTCTTCAGCCGAGATAAGGATATGAGCTTCAGAAGGTTGGCAGGTTTGACTAACAAAATTTTGAATTCTTTGGCCGGGATGATAGTTACCTCGACCAAAGCAGGTTGGCAGATTTGACCAATAAATCTTTGAATTCTTGGACTGAGATGGTTATCTCGGCCAAAGCAGGTTGGCAGGGTTAGTGTAAACCGAGTTAGTCTGCTCGGCGAGACATAGAAAGAACAACTCGTCGTACGATTGCAAACTCGAAGGATATATACATTGAAGGCAAAAAAGTAGGGCTATTCAAATTTTTGGCATGACGACTGTAACAGGAGAACAGGGCAAATGGGGGCACACCACCCGTCCTTGGGGTAACGTCGTATAAGACATGCCAGATTAGTGGAATGACGTTTTGAGCAACTGACAAGACTTGTTGGGACTGAACGAGTTGTGAGACCGAACAACTTCTCTAGTTCGGCAGAGTTGAGCGCTTTTAGCTCGACTAGAGAAAAGTAATCCCAATCATGCTTCGCAGATGGAATTAAGGGGTAATTGAGAGGGTAATTTGTATAGCCAAATTGGGCCGAGCTAGGAAGCATTGTTTTTGAAAATTAGGCCGCACTAAAGCCGGGCTATGGGCCAAAATAGGGGCTGATAGCTCGGTCTTGGGCCAGGCTGGTCAGCTGTGACACTGAGGCTTGGACCTAACTGTTTAAAGGAGGTTCTGTAGCAAACCGAGGTAACATCAATGACGAGGGCCGAGCTATGTATAGCTCGACAGGGTGCCATTCGATAGATCGGCTTCCAATCACATGGTCCGTATGGCAGGGGACCGAGATAAGGCAGCTCGGTCAGGAATGTATATTCGAGCATGAGGGAGTGACCATCTCACTTGGCTTGCAGTGATGAGGGTGTTTTAGGGATAATCATTATCCTTGGGCTTGAGACTCCTAGGAGGACTCTGCTAAGGAGATGAGAGTCCTACTAGGATTGTTCAAAACCATCTCACTTGGTTGGTAGTGAGTAGGGTGCGTGATTCCTAGGAGGACTCTTATAAAGAGTGTTGGAATCCTACTAGGATTGTGCCAGGCAGAGTCTATAAAAGCTCATAGCAGGACTTATGTACAAGTATTCCCAATTCTTACTCTAGAATACACAGAGCTTTTGCGTCTATTGTCTATTTGCTGACTTAGGCATCGGAGAGGTTTCTGGCACACATTCATCAGCTAGCTCACGTTTGTGTTTTCAGGTAGTAAAGCGACGACGTTTGGAAGAGTGAAAACTTGATCAACGGAATTATACGAAAAGATTATTTCGTGCTCGTACACCTTTCATTTTTTAATGGGGGAAGAAACATACCTGTCAAACATTTAAACATACTCATTATAGGGAAAGTAGAAAATTTATTTGCTGATCGTGAGCATTACCCCCAATGTTTTCAAAAAGGAATATTAAATTTTCTATCAAATAAATAATCAATTGTCTAATAGACATGGGATTTATAATTTTGTAAAGTTCACACCCATATAAAATATAAAATCATTTATTTAATAAAAAATTTAGAATCTAAGCATGGTTTGGGAAGTGGCTCATTGGGCTTTTTTGGCTCAATGAGCCACAAAAGACAAAATAGCATTTTTGAGCCACAAAAGACAAAAAATCACATCCAACCCATAATTATTACACTCTTCTCTCACAAAAAAAGTCAAAAAAGTCAAAAAACCAAAAAGCCCTTCCCAAACCAAGCTTTTGAGCCCAGGCTCATATAGCCAAAAGAGCCAAAAAGTCAAAGAGCCAACCCACTTCTCAAACGGAGGCAAAATTTTCCGTTCAAAAATCTCCCGATCACGTAGGCTCCTCTCTATGTACCTTTGAAGTGATTTCATCAGGGAACCTGTCAATGGAAATGAAATAGCAATATTTTATGTCCTAACTATAACTTCGAAGCCTATTTTAAATATTTGCAAAAAAAAAAAATGAAAAAAAGAAAAAAAATTATATAACAATTTATTTAACAAAAACAGATTTATTTATTTTGTTTATAAGTTATAAAAATTTATTCCAAATGAATTTGTAACTTAATTAAAAATAATTAAACTAATATTCTCAAAAGTTATAATAATAAAAACTAAGGCCTCGTTTGGGAAGTAATAGTTAGTCTAAAAGTAAAAAAATTATTAAAAAAATCAAAAAACCTATAACCTATATTAAAAAGTCAAAAATTTTACTTTCTTTCTACTTTTTGTATATCTTTTCGTAAAAAATTAAAAAGTCATTCTAAACATACAAATTTTTTTTATCTCATATTTTAGTCAAAAAATTAAAAAAGTTACTAAAATAATCTGTTCCCAAACGAGTCTAAGTATAAGTGATATTTTGGTAAAACGCATTTTATATTTTATATTATATATATAAAACATCTATAATTATTAAATATTAATAAAAGACATGTGAAACTCATGTATCAACAGGTAGAGATGCGTTAAATGAAAAAGACTCATGTATCAAAGAGTAGAGATGTGTTATAACAATAATTGAACTGGTTTAACTTATCCAATCTATCTAATTTAATTTAATTTATGTAATATTAACAAAATCATATATATATATTGCAAATTATCGTTAAGTATGAATATCATAAATTAAAAACATAATAAATAAACATCACACTTATATTTATAAAATAAAAATTACAGAATAATAAACAAACTTACACAGGTTCACAAGCTTGGAAATAAATTGGACAAAGCATACAGAGTCCTTGAAATTACTACTTCTCACACTTACACTTACACTTACACTTTTCACACTCCACATCTAATAGCTAATAAAAACTTGCGATATTGAAAATATGTCTCTTTATACTAAAAAGGGTTTGCTTATATAGAGTTGGAAAGACAGATTTGAAATAATTTGAAGTCCGAAGAAAAAAGGTAGAATCTACTTTTGATCAGTGTCACATGACTTTTGTCCTATAGAGAATCTGCTTTTGAGTAGTCGTCACATGAGTTTGTCCTTGTTATAAATTCTTGGAGTGGTTGTCACATGAGTTTGTCCTTATTATAAATTATTAAGATCTACTCCTTGATAAATGTTAGAATAGTCGTTGTGAAGGTCTTAAGTGGGACTTGTTAAAATAAAAAAAATAAAAAAAATCTTGAGTGGGAATATGAGTTGAAGAAGATATTGGTGAAATTGTCGATGGTCTATGGTTGTTGACAATGGGGGAAGTGTTTATAATACAATGTCGTCATTAGAATCAAAGAGCGATTTTGTGTCGGCCATTTGAATGATTTTCATTTTAATAGCATTTTTGTATTTGTGTTCAAATTCATTTTTTGGAATTGAGGGATACTTATCCTTTAGCTTCTTTTTAAGTTTACAATTATGATAATCAAAGGACTTTGAAAATTTGGGACTTGAGTAAGCCATAGAAGAAAGGGTTAACAGATAGGGAAATATTCTGCTAGATCATAAGTGTCATATTTTAATTCTTGGGTAGTACTCAAAGATTGAGTAACGTGTTGTTTGGAGTTAGAATATTTAAATATGGCTTGTTATTTCTTTTCTAGATCAACAATATTATCGATAAATTCAAGTATCTTTTTTTCTTGTGCGGTTAAAACATTGATACTAAGAACATTTATTTCTAATATACCTTCATAATAATCATCGGAAGAGTGACAAGGACAATTATGAGAAGGTTCAGTATTATCTTTGGGCTCTTCATCAAAAGATTAAGTATATATATTTATAATTATTTAAAAAATTATATTATAGCATATGTAATGTAAGAGAATAATATTAACTTAAATAAAATATATTATAATTTTGGTGAATTATTTAGGAGTATGTCTATTTCTATATACATATAAAAATTATTTAAAAAACTTATATTGTGAAAAAAAAAATTAATAAAAGTTTATAAATATCTGTGATAATTTTTATAATATTAAAATATAACAAAGTAAACACTCTGTTTTATAATAAAAAAAAAATGATTAAATAGAAGAAAGCATTAGTAACTTAGAATAAAAGAATTATTCTAATTATTTAATTTATTTTTTTATTCATTTGTAATTAAAGATAAAATTAAGGAAAATTTAACTTAACAACACTCTCTAATTTTAATAGTGAAAGAGATCACAATATATTTTTTTTTTTTTATAAATCTGAGGTCTCTGGTCCATATCCATATATTACACCCAACTCTCTTCCTCAAAATACTTCATCACATTTGAAGACTCGTTCAACAAGAAAGACTCGAGATAGACCAAACTCTACTAGGGTTTCGAAACCAGTGAGCAATGTCCCTGGTTCCAAGTTTATTGGAGGATCGTAATGGACATAGATCGAGCTCTATTTGAAAAGTTAAGCTCCAAAGATTTCTGAATCAGAGAGACGAAGACGAAGAGGTTGCAATTTCAAGCAATGTATAGTGTATTGAGTGATGTCGAAGGCCACGAAGCATCGACTCCAAGAAGATTCCACCATCGTCGTCCATGTTATGGGCCTGAAACCTTCGCCATTATATCGGATTTGGTGCTAGTCTCAGTTCTGAAGCCTTGATGGGTCTGTATTTTCTCAAATTCTTAGTCATTTGGTTGATCAATTACGAAACTCAAAACTAATTTAAAGCAATAACATGATTGAATTTGAATAGATGATGTAAGAGCATCTCCAACGGTTCAATTTTTTTTCGTCAAATTTAAGTAAAAAATAACTCATTTTCTCAATGATATCCGTTGTTCCAACGGTGCATCAAAAAGAAGAATCATCCCGTGAGTCAACCGGTTGGTCGACCGGTAAGGCATTTTTTTTTTTTTTTGGACACATTTTTGAACTGTTTGAACCTACCTAACTGTTGGTTCAAATTTTTTTGAACCGTTTGAACCAGTAATTTGAACCATTTGAATCAAAATCGAACATAGTTTTTGCATGAGCTGGGCGACCGGTTGGTCAACTTGGTGGTCGACCAGGTGGTCACCAGGTGGTCGACCACTTATTGTAAAATTTTCACAAATTTCTGCTTTAACGGCTATGCACGGTGAATTGGTGAAAGGAGCAAACCGTCCTTAGTTTGGTGAAACCTTTGATATTTTCTCAATTTAACACCAATTTGCTGAAACCATTGGAGCTTTAAAAAGTAACTTTTTCACCAAATTTCAAATCTGATGCCAAGTTTGATGAAACGTTGGAGATGGTCTAATTTCACAAATTTGGCTATGTCAACAGTGTTTAAATTTGGGCCTTTATCTGAATTTAGTTGTCTATACAAAAATAACGTTGTTGTGATTTTCCCAGTATAATCAATGCCGTGGAATTGGAACCAGCTTAAGGTGGATGGGGCTTTTGAGTTCTGATATGGTGTATAGGGTTGTCTATATATATATAAATGATTTCTATATGAGTTTATCTCTGTTTAATTTTTTCTGGTTTGGTCAAAACACAAAGAAATCACAAAAAAAATTATAGGCAAATTAGCGAAATTTTAACCTATTCAAAACATAGAGAAAATTTTAAAATACAGAGAAAATCACAGAAATGAGCAAACCAAAGAAATTTCAAATACAGAAATTTCAAAACATAAGGGTGTGTTTGGTTTGTGTTTGTAGAATAATTTTTGAGATAAAAAGTACGAAAACTTGTTTGGTTTGCCTTTTTCAGAAATGGTTTTGGAAAATTATTTTAGGAAGAGCGTTTTAAAAAAAGTGATTGATTTGATGTGTATGAGAGAGAGAGAGTGATTTTGGAAAGTAGGTAACCAAACAAAATTTTGAGATTTTTTTTGGAAAAATTTGTTTGGTTTGATTACTCTTGAAAATTTGTTTGTACAGAATTTTTCTCAAAATTTTTCTATGTTTTGAAATTTCTTTGAATAGAAATTTCTCTAGAAAAATGTTGTGGGACTCCAACCACTATGAAAATATGTCTTTTATCTTATAAAATCTTAATACCAAGGATCTTAAAAAAAATTTCCTAAAATTAATTTAAAAATAAATAAATAAATTTTATAATATATAAGGAAAATAATTTTAAAAATAAAAGAATAAATTAAATTTTAACTATTTTCATTAGGGTTAGACTTTTTCTTAATCTTATGTCATTACTTGTGTGTTTGAAGTTCTTAATAAGAAATACATTTCATAGTTTAATTGGTAGAAATTAAAGAATAAATAACAAAACTTACATTTATGATAAATTTTAAGGAAAAATACATGTAAGTGCAATTCTTAAAAAATAATTACTAATTAATGAAAGAATTTATCATTTTATGTTTAACGTTTGTAAAGTTTGTCAGTAATCTATAAATATTTTCTTAAACTTCCACTAACATGTAATATTCCTTAAATTTTATTGAAATTAATTAAAAAAAAAAAACTAGCTATAATTGTAGAGATAGAAATTTGAGTTGAATTATTTTGCCTAACGTTAGCTCAAGATAATTTGGGAGTTAAGCGAATGAAACTTTTGTACTTTTTAATAATTTTTTTTTCCAATAAACTATGTCCATAAAAATTAAAAATTAAAATCATTAAAATAAAATTCATGATGAACCTACTAGCCCCACGAGTCCAACTACACCATTTAGGCACCGTTCGAAAAGACGGTTTTGGGTTAAATTGGCCACTACCGTCTAAAAAAAGCTAAATTAGCCACTACCATCCAAATGAGATTCACGTGCTTACACACAACCCAGGCCAGGTTGAATTTACCAAACTAACCCCTCCCACTCTAATTCACACTATCACCACTTCACCACACACACAACACTGAAATTTTCTAGGGCACACCACACTCTGAAGCCAAAAAGGTGAATTGCCAATGTCGAAAAAAGAAGACATCTCACGAAGCATACCAAAGTCGATCGCCACTGTAGAACACATCATTGGCGTTACAGAAGACTCGTGGAGCTTGCCAAAGTCGAACGCCGCCCAGGTGCATATTTGCGGCGTCGAAGAAGAACTCACCGTCCCAAACACTACCGATCGTCAGGTATTGGTTATTTTTTTGTTTTGTTGTTTTTTTTTTTTTGTGTGCGTAAATCCGTCTTCTTCAACCCGATTTGGTGGGTTCATCTATGAGAGCCATTGTTGTGGGTGCTTAAAAATTTTCCTCCATTTTTTTTTTTAATGTTTATTTTGTGTTTGGCATGTGGGAAACCCACTGCTCTGTCATGTAAATTACGGCCAGGGCCGGCCCTGAGATTTAGGAGGCCCAAGGCGACCTTCGGAAATGGGGCCTTTCTTACATTGAAAAAAAAGTTGATAGATAAAACGATAAGTTACAACAACTTTTTTATTTGTTTGTAACCACAAAAAAATTTACTTACACATATAATCATTAAAATTATAAACAAAAATTTACCTTCATATATTAAGATAGGAAGCAATCATTACAAATACTCAAAAAAATAAAAATCTGGTTGTTGCTTTATAGTTTAGCAATATTCAGTTTACAATTGAACCAACTATCACATAAACATTACTCTTCTCACATTTTTAGCTGCAAAATCACTAATGAAACTTGAATAATCGAATTTATCCACCATATCTTTTTCAATGGATAACAAAACTAACCCATTCAGTCTTTCTTGTGACATAGTTGACCGAAGGTAAGATTTGATTAACTTCAACTTTGAAAAACTTCTTTCTCCAGAGGCCATTGTAACAGGTATAGTTAACAAAATTCTATACACAATCCATGCATTTGGGAAACAGCCATCTATTGTTTTCAAATAATTTAATACTTCAATTGGCCTTTTGATTCCTTTCGGTAAAACTTCTTTCAAGACATTCAACTCTGAAAATAGATCTCTCCCATCAATATCAAAAAGTTCATCATGTTTCAGAAAATCTTCAAGATTAACACAATAAGTCTTTAAACATTCCTTGCTGGTAGAACTCAACTTTTTCAAATCAAACAAAGGTCCAAAGTTTTCCTCATATACTTGAAATTGTTCAAACCTACTTTTAAGTGAAGAAAGAGTTTGATCAATTATATATATAAAGTAATTAACTCTAAAAGATTCTTCAGCAGTCTGTGTCACCTCTTCACTAATATTCTCATCAAATTGCTTCTTTTTGCAAATGACATGCTTTTCACGAAATACTGGATCAATTTCCATTAGAGTAGCAACTTCTGTAGCCTTAATCATGGCATCCAAAAATCTAGTTTCTCTATACTTTTCAAGAAAGGTAATGAGTCCTTTTAACTGAATTATAGCAACATTAATATGCATGTCTTCCCTTTGAAATATTTTGCTAACTGAGTTAACTGCAAACAATAAATTGTGCCAAATAATCATGCCAATCAAAAATTCAAAGTTCTCAATTTCATATGTTGCTAAAGACTCAGCTTCACTCTTTGTATTGTGGGGTTCACCAAGATTTGCCAAATGATTTAAAGCATCTCTTATTTGTGGAGCTTGATATCTTATTGCTTTAACACTTTCAACGCGACTTTCCCACCTTGTTTGTGACAATGGCTTCAATGTGAGACCTTCCACATGATCTTTGAAAACTTTCCACCGCTTTGTAGAAGATGAAAACAATAAATATATACATTGTAACACTCCAAAAAAAGAGATAGCTTTGGGACAAGAGTTAGCCATATCACAAAGTGCAAGGTTAAGACTATGACAACCACATGGTGTGTAGAATGCTCTAGGATTTATTTCAAGTAGCCTTTTTTATACACCTTTGTGTTTCCCTTTCATGTTAGAGCCAGTATCATATCCTTGCCCTCTTATATCACCAATATCAAGTTGGAGTGTGCAAAATACCTCTTTAAGTACATTAAAAAGACCCAATCCCGATGTGTCATCTACCTTTAAAAATTCTAAAAAGAACTCTTCCGCCTTTACTTGATTAGTTGAAACATCCACACATCTTATTACAAGGGACATTTGTTCTTCATGACTAACATCTGGAGTACAATCAAGAATAACTGAAAAATATTTCGCTTTTTTGATTCTTTTCACAATTGTGCTTTTGATCTCACCCGTTAACATCTGTATCAATTCATTTTGGATTTGGTGACCAAGATAATGGTAATGAATTTCATTCCTTTCAATGCGATGAAGGTGGTCTTGCATTACTGAATCAAATTGAGCATTCATTTCAATTAAACTTAAAAAGTTTCCATTTCTTTCTTGATAAAATCTTCTCATTGTCTCCACGAAATGTTAAATTATTTTTAGCAAAAGTTCTCACAACAGCAATTATCCTTAGTAACACATTTTTCCAATGTTCCCTTTCTCTATTGATTTGTTCTTAAACAACTTTATCAATTGTTTCATTCTTTTGCAATCTTTTTTCCAATTCAATCCATTTGCTCATTCAATTAATGTGCTCATTGCTAATTTCATGACTTCTAAGCCTGTGACCTAGATTCTTCCAATCTTTAAATCCATTAATAGCCAACTAAGTCTTGTTCCCATCTTCCTTAAACAACTTACAACAAAAGCAAAATACTTTGTTTGAAGCATCTGAATATACTAGCCATTTCCTATCTTGCTTCTCTCCATTTGATAAATTTCGAATGTAATATGTAGAGGAGAAATGTCTATCCTTGTCATCTTTAGGAAAATTGACAACATTACTTCTTATAGGACCTCTTTCAACTAATAAATCTCTGAAATTCTGATCAATCTTGTCCCAATTACTTGGGTCATTAATATTTAAAAGTCCATATTCAACATTAAAATCTTCACTTTCAATGGGTTCCTCATTCACCAAATCTTCATTTTCATTCTCATTCAAACATTTAATAGGCTCTTCAACAACCAAATTTTCATTATCATTCTCATTACATTGATTAAGTTCTTCAATTACCAAATCTTCATCAACCAAACATGAACTTTCTATTTGTTTCTTGCTACCAAAAAATTTATCAAGCGCTCCCGATTGAGATTGAATAAAATTTTCTAATTTTTGCTTCTTTTTCCTTTTTTCACATCCAAAAATATAATTCCTAGGAGACATGACTACTCTATATAATCACAAATCCACACAAATTCACAATCACTGATCTCTGCAAATAATATACTTTCATAATTAGAGCATAACAAAAATTATAGACTTCCACTAAAGCACATAAATTAGGTAATTTTCTAATTTAAAGAACAAATTATATAGGGCAAGAAATTAGGAGGAAAATTAGGGAAAAAATTAGGGCAAGAAATTAGGGAAAAAATTAGGGCAAAAACTTCCTCCATTTAAATGTGATATATATATATATATATAGAGAGAGAGAGAGAGAGAGAGAGAGAGAGAGAGACTCACGGTTTTGATGCCCAAAATCCTTAATACTTAGTAGCGTTCGTCAAATATGGATGAGAGGAGAGGACTGAAGGTGGACTCACACAGTTTCATCAGTCCAATGCGAGAGAGAGATCAGTCCAATATGAGAGAGAGAGAGAGAGATGTGTTTCTTTCAGTGAAAGTGACCCACGTGAATTCATTCTTCTCAGCCTCCTCAGGGTGGGTATTATGATGTGCTTCTTGTTTTTGGGTCCATGTTGAATTGGGCCTCTATTATGATATGTTTTTTTT
This sequence comes from Camellia granthamiana, assembly GCA_036172215.1. NCBI lineage: Eukaryota > Viridiplantae > Streptophyta > Magnoliopsida > Ericales > Theaceae > Camellia > Camellia granthamiana. Next base: position 35,283,054 of record CM069916.1, read on the forward strand.
TTTGGGCCCCATGTTCAATTGGGCCTATAATATTTGGATTTTTATTTTTTATTTTTTATATCTAAAACACAAAATCATATTTTGGGGCCCTATTTTCAGCCCAAATCTGGGGGCCCAAGGCGCAGGCCTCTTTGGCCTGCCCTCAGGGCCGGGCCTGACCTCAGGGCCGGGCCTGATTACGGCAAAAACCTCCCTTTTTTTTTTTTTGGTATACTACAAATTCTGATAATCGGCATAACTTATTTTGATAATTTTTTGTTTCTGAATCTGAGGTTCATGTTTTGTTTTTCTTTGTTTTTTTTTTTTGGTGAAACTGAAGATCCGATAATTTTATTTGTTCGAGTAGTCAATCTTTTGTGCTTCATCAGGTTCTGTAAATTATGTTTTTTTTTTTTCAATTTTTTTTTAAACTGAGCTTCTAATAACCCTTTCACAAATTCTGATGTGCTGAAGTTTATGTTTTTTGTTTTTTTTGTTTTTGTTTTTGTTGTTGTTGTGAAATTGGTATAATTCCTGTTTCTATCTTGCCAAATTGATAAAGCAGATGAACCCTTTGACAAAGTTATATATTTAATTTTAAAATTTTATTTGGGATTTTAAAATTAACCCTTTGAACATGAAGGAACAACATTGAACAGGAGTTAATTTTTTGCCAAAATTAATTTTTTTGGGATTGTAAGTAACACCATGAATTAATTTTATTTTTCCTAACATGAATTAAATTTTTTTTTGGCTTTCTGAATTGTTTGTAATTGAGGTTCTGTTTCTGTTTCTGTTTTTTGCCAACATGAATTAAATTTTTTTTTCTGTAATTTTATTCTGCTCATGCTTTTTTTTTTTTTTTTTTGTTAACCCTTTCACCATGGCAATCTAAATTTTTTGTTAACCCTTCTGAATTTTTGTTTTTTTTATTGTGCTTCTGTTTCTGTAAAAAAAAATTTCACCATGTCGCAAAATTGTTTTTTTTTTTTTTTTTTTACACCATGGCCAGCATGAATTAAATGTTTTTTTTCCTCTAACTCTGCTCCATGGAAATGTTGGGTTAGCTTTTCGATTGTCTCTTTAATTTTGTGAAATTTGTATTTTATCTATTAACTACAGTCATGGTGTGGATTAGGGTTTTTACATTGCAAATGTTGGGTTAGGGTTGTTATTACATATTTCTCTTAGAACTTTTGGATTACGCTCTTTCTGACTATGCTCTATGGAAATGTTGGGTTAGCTTTTCGATTGTCGAATTATTTATTTATCTCTTCACTAAAACTGTCCTAGTTTCGATAAGGGTTTTAAATTATGTGCAATTTCTGTTTTTTGAAATACAAATTTTAAAACCCCTTAATTAACAGGACAAAGTCAATTCATGTTGAGGGTTTTTGTCAATCTCAATTGTAGCACAAGAGGAACAGTACACCTTTGATTTAACACATGGAATTTAGTTTCTAAAATAGAGAATTTGAAATGTTAATTTGGTTATTTGTATCTTTATAACGCCCCAACTTTTGGGTCATTAAATATGTACAATAATACAACACAAGTAGGATAGATAACCAAAACATCTTAATATACATATATAACCAGAGTTAATATCATAGATAATTCATTTATGTTCCATTACGGGATTACCAAAACATTGCCAAATCAAAAGTCGAAAGGAAAAAAAACTACTAGTCTAAGTTTTCATATGAACCACAGCTCCAATACTTCATCTTATTTGCCTTCGAAATAACCTTCACCATTGTAAACTATTTCATCACCTGGCATGACACGCCATGAGCTTGGAATGCCCAGTAAAAACACACCCCCTCCATATCTTCTATCAACCAATTAACTATACACAGAACAAATTGAGTAACATAACATACAATAGCTCAATGAATTAGTAGTTAGACTAGACATCTAGAAACCCCCAAAGAGATCTTTCTACCCAACCACAAGGATTGAACACCGGATTATTCAGAACCCTCCCTTTTGCGGCATTGCAGACCTTACCACCTACGCCCACCTCCCGGTTATCTATTGGTCAGTGACATTGATGGACCTCAAAAGGGACGGCCAAACAAGTGGGCTCGCTTACACCCAAATTATGCCTAGGGCTCGCTTTCACCCTGCACATACCATACCAAATCATGTCTAGGGCTCGCTTACACCCTGCACATACCATACCAAAGGGCTTGCTTACACCCCGAAACCACCGCATAGAGTCTGAATACATCCATGTCAACCTAAGGGCTTGCTTAGACCGCTTGCGCAAGAATTAACTCATTTGGTTTTAATCCCATCTTAATTCATGTCATTCATATGTATAAATTATTCCACAACACTAATGTGAACGTCACCCATTGCCAACCCCTTATCATTTCCCGTTTATTAGATCTTTTGCCAAGCAAGTTAGTCACATTCGGTAATTTGGTAATATAAAAGAGCCTGAGACAAACATAAGAGAGGAAATATAGCCCATGATAACCATGCATAAGTATGGTAAGGCAAGCAAACAACATTAGGCATGCTTTGAAATACTTAGAGACAAATAACACAATAAAACACCATTTTCAGCACTATTCAGTTCTGCAGGGCTAACAAGAATGCTTTGGTAAAAATACTTCTAGGTCACATTAGGGGCTAAAATTGCACAGAAACAATAATCAACCTATCTAGTTTCAATTCCAATTCTCAAAATTTGCATAGCACCTCCATAAATTCATTTACAAGCTATATTCAAAAACCTGTTCAGATTTGTCACCCTTTGGGAAAACTACCTTTCTTCTCAATTTACCTGATAATTTTCACCCAAATAAATTCCGTTTGAAAGAGGACTCAGAAGTCTAAATTTTGACAAAAGAACCAACATGAGATGATATTTCTGGAATTTTATAAAATTGAAAGAAGTGGACTGTTTTTCAGAGACTCAGGACCAGATTTTTAAACACAATATCCAAGCCCTAAAATCACACAAGGAGGGGCTAATAAAATTCTCACCATCTCTAAACACACCAAATATTCTACATTAAATTCAGATTTGATAAATAAATAGATTTGATATTTCTTTTAAATTAGAGAAGTTGCAGTAGTGCATAATTTTACAAATTTGTAAGGCAAAGTCACTAAATCAAACCCACACTTTCATACACATCAAAAACCTTATTTATCATTAATATGTAACACAAGAGGGCATCTAGACAATAGGATGAGATGGGTGAAGGAATTGGAGAAGACATGGAAGGGGTGTGTTCTTACCTTGACTCAAGAAAACACTTTTTCTTCCTATTCTCCTTTTTTTCCTCTTATTCTTCTTCTTCTCTACTTCCCCCTAATCATACTCTCCTTCTCTCACCCTCTCCTTGGCTGCTGAAATATGGGGAATTGAGACAAGGCTCTCAATTTATAGGCCATGGATTTGGGTTAAAAAGACCATTCTACCCTCTTGCTTAAAGACTAAGGAAAATGATAAATATTTACATATTTTGTGTTCCACTAATTTGCTCAAATAAAGAATCAAATAAATAATAAAAATATTTATTTAAAGATATTTATTTGCTCAAATAAATAATAAAGATTCAAATAACTAACATTCAAATAGCCTAAAAAAAAATAAAATGTATGAATTAATTTCGAAACTAGGAGGTAAATAAATAAAAACCAAGTTTTAGGGTATTTCCAATTGTAAAGTGGTGCTCTAGGATTTAACTATAATACAAAATAAAATACAGAAAAATTGTTCTATATTGGACCATTTTATAAAATTTTATGAAATTTGGGACTAAAATGCAATTAACCTAAGGCTTAGGGTTTCAAGTGTAATTACCAAAAATTAGGGTCTCTACAATCTTTCTTTAGAAGGATAGAACAAATGTAATGAATTGTACATTAATTGAAAAATGGAAATGGAGACGAATTGCAGTTATGATTTATGTTATTCATGTTTTATAGGAAAATGCTCAAATTTCACTTACGGAGAAATTTATAATTGAAAACTTACATTTTCCCTGTTGTAAAACTCCATTTTCAAATAACAAATGGGGACATTCCATAATTTTTAACAATCTGACAATTTCCTAAGCTGTTAATAATGTGCCACCTACATGTTAGTCTTTCACCTAGTCAGTAAACATAACAAAGCTTCGTTTACTTCTACTACAACTTCCAATACATAGCCACGTCGGATGTGTGCCTGCGGCTATGGCCACTGTATTGTTAAGATATCTAGGGCGTCCCTACTTTGCATGTCCCCACCCTGTAGTGAGTGCCCAATTCATTAACGGTCATAACTGCATTTCATTATGAACCAATTGACTAATAGCTTTGTCATTTGCACTCATTAGCCTTGTGTTAGTTGGATTGGTTGGTGCGAAAAACCTAGACAACAGAGCACGAACTATGCGTCATCCAGAAATGACATTGTCATTCAATTGTGGGATGATGTTATTGTTGGCTTTTTTGGCTTTTGAAGGTTACTATTGTAATTATGAGCGTGCTAGCAAGGATTATACTTCTACCTTGCCATCTCGGATGGTTCGAAGTGTCCCACATCCAGCTGAAACTTTAGGGATCAGTCCTGCGCTTTTAGCCAAAAAGGCAAAACTTTACCCCTCTGATTGGCTAGAATGTGTGACCAGGCCTAAATTTTTGGACTCACCCAGGGAACCTCCGACTACTCCTTCTCTGCTTTCTAACCCAAATTGGATTAATGAGTTGAAGCTCACTCTCTCTGAGGGCCGATCCTTTCCCCCTTACAGGGTCCCGGTGCCTCCAACTCCTTATCAACAATTCAGGGCTCAGATATTGCTTGCTGCATTTTCTCATTTATCCTTCGAGGTCCTTCGAAATGACATTCCCCACCAAAACTTTCTATGGGCTTGTGACATTATGTCTCGAAGCCATCTCCTTAACCCTGTGGCCCAAATGAAGCTCTATACCTTTTTAGACCAACTTCCTCTTTTGCTTAACTGGAACTTCCATGCTTCCATTACCAATGAAGTTCTGGATGAAGCCAATTTTGCTCGAATCCAGGTTCTGTATGAGGCAGAGAACCTCCTTGATGAATATGAAACCTTCAAGAGTCAGAATTCTGAGTATGAGGAGGATGCTGTTATGAATGAAGTGCATGAAGAGAAGGAAATGGACGCCACAGATAAAGCCTTAAAACAAATAGAATTCGAAGTGAAAGCCCAACAACTCACTTCTCAATTAAGGGCTTACCAATTAGACAAGCCAAACTTGGACAAGATAGAAGATAGAGTAGGAAAAGAATTTTCGTTTATTGAATTTTGCTAGACTAAATTTCATGACCTTGTAACTCTGTCCATTCCGTATTTCTACGAAATCGAGAATGCAATCAAATGAACTCTAGTATCAATAGCATTTATCAATAAAACTGAGCTTTCCGAATTTCATTTGTTAAATTCTGATTTAGCACTCAAATTATGAACTGTATGGTTGATGTGCTTTAACTCTATCTCGACTCAAACTCTTCTAAAGTGTGAAGTCTTTTCTTTTGAGAAAATAATTTTTGCCTTTCAAACCGATCCTAGGGCTAACATAATTTTTCACCCATCGACTTCGAATTAACCAACCTTACTCTTCGAAACTTGATTCGATCATATTCAATTTCCCAACATATGGTTAATACAATCAAATAATTTCGAATCAACTAATTTTTTTTCAAACAAACAGACTAAATATGGAGTCCTCTCTTACACTGTTTTATTTGAAAAAAGTGATTTCTTCTGTATACTATCAAACCAACTATTGGTTTGACACTTAGAACAACAATTTCTAACCAAAAAGTGTTTCAAGTTTTGCTTCGAAGGATTTTACTCTCAATTAGAAACCTATAAACAGGTCCTTAATCCTTTTGAAGTAAAATACCTAAGCACTTTCGAAGTCGGCTTTCGACATTCGAAGACGTTTGTCATTTCATTTTGGCGCCAAAATTTGGCTTCGAAGCCAAATATTTTATTTCGAAGCTGACATCAGTATTTGAGATATGTTTCCCTCCATAATTATCAATATAGAAAGAAACTTTTCACATCCGTAACTTTAGTACTTCTTTGTGAATTCCGTTCGTGCAACATGACTGGGTATATTTTTTCAGACACAAAAGTTTTAAAACCCTTTTATTTCGTGCTTTGAATTCACCTAAACCCTTCATCTCTACTGACCTTCCTTTTCCTCTACTCTCTTTCCCAACTTTGTTTTCTGAGGAAACTGTCTATCAATGGCTTCTCCTTCTTTGAAAATACCGGTCGTGGAGCGTGCGAGTCCGTCTATGACCCTGAAAAGGATTATTGACGCGGAGTGTGAGAAGTACAAGGCCGGTGAGAAAAGCTCCATTGACGGACGCATCTTCATTCCTCGTTGTCATGAGCAGCAAGGGTATGTGCTTAGGCCCATCTTCAGGGAGATTTCTACTGAGCTTCCAGCTCTATATCCACGTCTAGAGGACCATTGTCTTCTTTACAAAGGTGGTCTTGACTGGGGAAACTGGAGGATGAACCGCCCCCATCGCTGTTGGCCCACGGTGAGACCAGAGTGGCAAGAGTGGTATGATTGGATTGTCCCTGATAGGACTCTAGATCTTCAAGAGCTCTGCCTTTTCGACGCCCTCCAATTATCGAAATTCACCATTTCGGAGGACCCTTTCTTAATACCTGCTGCCCTTTGCTTTTAGAATTCTGCTTTTAATTTCTTTCAATTCAGAAGTGGGATGATGGCCCTTACTGTTCTTGATATCTGCCATCTATTAGGATTGTCCCCTACTGGAACCTCTATTGGTCCAGATTATCCTGACCTCAAAACTCCTTTTTCCCTCCCCTCTCTTAACTCATCCTATAGTGACTTTGTCAAGGCTAAGAATAAAAGAGAGGGCCCTGTGACTGATAGGGAGTTATTTTCTTTTATATTATATTGGCTTTGTAAGTTCCTTTTCTGCACCTCTTCTCAGAGGATCATGTCTGAATTCGTTCCTCTTGCCAAAGCCCTTGTCTTACAATGAAAGGTGGCCTTAGCTCCATATGTCTTAGGTCATGTATATAGAACTTGTTCCCCTTTTTTTGTGAGAAACCCTCGGATGCCAATCAAGGAGGTCCATTTTGGATACTTCAGCTTTGGCTTTTTGCATATTTTACTGAGCTACAATCTAAATGCCTAAAGTTTTTAGAGCCAAACCTTACTACTCATGGCATGAGGTTAGCCAATGTTTCACTCTATGCTTCTACCTTCGCTTTTTACTTTTCTTTCTTCCACCAACTCCCAGCTTCCGTTTCTTCCCACAGCTTCCATTCCTTCGAACCTACCAACATTGGCCCATCCTGGTTGAAGACCTTTCTGAGTGATAGGTTCTGCTCTTCACCCCAACACAAGAACATATGGGCCTATATTCTGATCCCTAGAGAGTAATTCATTGGGACTATGAACCCCAGAGTTTACAAATGCATTGTTGAGCCCTATTATCTTGCTCAATTTGCAAGGCAATTTGGCTTCTCACAAGGGGTCCCAATACCTCTCTGCAGCCAGACCAATTTAAGTCTTACCAGCAGGGACTTAAAGGTTCGAAGATCTAGATTAGAAGAAGCAACTTCTAAATTCATCCAGGACTTTATTGACTTTGAATACTTCCATTTCATTCCTTAAAGTAACATATTGAAAATGTGCCAGAACTGGTGGGTGACCAATATGGAGGTACTCTTGGCCATTCCTTCCCAAGACCTATTAATGGTACTGGACGTACCTCAACCCAAATCGCAAGGGGTTGGAATTGTTACTTCTTCCACTGCTCCTGCTACTACAGTTCTTGCACCTGTCATTACAAAGCCTATTCCTACTGCTTCAGCTCCTCCTAGAGTTACTCGAGCTGCCTCGAAGAAAGGTATGTACCCTTGTTTCTTTTCTCTTCTTCTTCTTTATAATGCTCTCAGCCTTACTTTTAGTTCTTTTTTTGGTGTAGGTGGTGCGGGTGCCTCACAGGAAGGTTCTCCCTAAAAGGTCCAAGCTTTAAACCTTCTCAGGAGCAAACAGCAACAACAAAAGAAAATAAAACTTTTACTTGATCCTGAAGAGGAGGCACCTGGGGTTCACGCAACAAAAGAAGAAGAAACAGAAAAAGAAGAGATAGAACAAGAGCAAGAGACACACTTAAGAAGAAGAAAGAAGATGACTGTCTCTTTTGCTGATTTCACTGGAGATCCCATCTACAAAGCATCTGCTAAAGCAATGCAAGCAGAGCATTCCAAAGAGCTTATTGTATTTCAAAGGGTTGAGAAGAGGAAACAATAACAAATGCTCAGGGATGAAGCTGCCGCCGTTGATGCACTCCAAAAAGAAGTTGCAAGAAAACAACAAGCTGCTGGACACTATGCTCTTCGCAGCTCTCCAATCATAGCCACTACTTCTGAAACCAGTAAGTCCCTTCGTACTTCTATTCATCTTTCTCAAATTCTCAATACTGAGGCTTGGCATTGTTTTGTATTTCTTCTTTTGCAGCAACGACTAATCTGCCTATTCTCCCAATAAGGACTCTTTCAGTTTCGACTGAAGTTGAACAACCTCAAAATGTAGAGCCCATTCAGACAATACTCCCATTTCCTGGCCCTATATTTTCCATACCTTTCTTGAGGCCAAGTATTCCTACATCTCTTTCTTTTGGCTTAACTCCATACTTCCCTTATTTATTTTTCAATTCCACTCAATTTACTCTCCCTTTAAGCCTTGCTGGCTCTTATCCTCCTGAGAAAATTCCAGCTAATACATTATCTCCAATGATAGCTGATTTCCATAGAGAAGACACTGGCAGCTCTCCAATTCCCTGCTCATTATCTCTGTTTAGCTCCAGTCCCTTCTCTCTTGATTTACTGGTGGCCAAAACCATAGAAACTGCTAAGGATATTCCACCTTCTCCTCTTATCCTTATGCAGTCATTTCTTCCTTCTACTAGAGCTCTTTCTGCACCTTCCATGTCAATGGATGATGTGGATATCTTCGAAGCTAGGCTAGCTAGTCTCTTTGACATACCTTCCATCTCTCCAACAACTAGCAGTGAGACTGAGCCATTAATTCTAGTTGATTCTTTATTAGAAATTTTTGAGAGCAATTCCTCTAGTGGTAAGACTTCCTTGCCTCCAATAGACTTGGACAACTGCTTGGAGTTGCTAACATCCTTTTCGAGGATTCCTTTCGAAGCCTTACAGAGGCCTATAATAAAAAATGGCTTCCTCCAGTGCTGTAAGATTGTTGAGCAATCCGGCATGACTGTTTCAAGTCATTTATCTCAGGCAGCAGCCACCATCGATTTTTACATCAACATCTGTCATACTGCCAAGGCTGCAGAGGAGAAATTGTTGAGAGATCAGAGTTTTGTTTCTAAAATACATGCTGAAGTATCAGAACTGAAAGAGCAACATTCCTCTGTCTCCCAATTTCAAGCTCAACTGTTGGAAAAGAAGGCTAAACTTGAAGAAGAATTATCAGTAGTCAATCAGGCTTTGGATCGAACTGCCACCAAGCTGCATATCATTAATCAAGAGTTGGCTGATCGAAAGCAAGAGATGACCACAGCTATTCAGTTGTTCCCATCTCTCAAAAATAGAGCATCTATTGTAAAAGAACAACTGAAACATTGTACTGACTTTTGGGCCAATCTATGGCTACATGTGCTTAACTCATTATGAAATAAAATCCTTATTCATCATTTGAGTGTTTTCATGTTCTTTTACTTAGCATTTATTCTATTTCTTTTGTTTCCCATATGGTTGGAAAAGAAGGTTTCAAATATCTGCCATTAATCCTCTTGGGATGTACATATCCATTCAAATTTTTCAAATGATATGCTCCCGAAGGTAAGACTCTATGAATTTGATATGGTCCTTCCCAGTTAGGTGACCATTTGCCAAACTTGTGGCTTTTAATCCCTATTGAGAGTATTGTCTTCCATACCAAATCACTTTCATCAAAGCTAATGTACTTGACTTTCTTATTATAGTTTTTGGCTGCTTTCTTCTTTTGGAAAAGAATGCTATTTAATGCCAGAATTCTAGCTTCATCTATACTTTCTAATTCTAAGCACATACCCTGATGGTATTGTTCAAAATCTAACTGATACTAGCATCTCACGCTCAAGGACTTAACATTAATTTCCACAGGTAACACCGCATCATGCCTATATACTAAGGTATAAGGAGTGATTTCTGTACTTGACCTTGGAGAAGTCCTATAAGCCCACAATACATCCAACAACAAGTTATGCCAATCCCTAGGATTGTCTTCCACAACTTTCTGTATTCCTTTCTTCAAAGACTTATTGGATGATTCAGCTTGACCATTGGCTTGTGCATAATAGGGGGTAGAATTAACAAGGCTAATTCCAAACTCTGCCACAAAAGACTTTATCATTTTTCCATCAAATACAGTCCCATTATCAACAGTTATAGTCTGTGGGATGCCAAATCTGTGAATAAGTTCTTAATGAATCCAATCACTTCGATCTGGTCTACAGCCTTATATGGCTTAGCTTCGACCCACTTAGTGAAGTAATCTGTGGCCACTAAGATGAAACAATGATGCTTCGAAGAGGGTGGGTGTATTTTCCCTATCATATTCATGGCCCATCCTCTAAATGGCCAAGGCTTCACAATTGCATGCAGGTCAGTTATGGGCACGTGCCTTATTGTGCCATGCTTTTGACATGCCTGGCAACCTCTAGCATATTCTATACAGTCTTTAAGGGGAGTTGGCCAATAGTAGGAATGTTTTTGAAGTAGCCATCTCATCTTCACACCAGGCTGATGAGCACCACAGATGCTTTCATGAACCTCAACCATAGCTGTCAATGCTTCCTTTGGACCTAAACATTCCAATAATAACCCATCTCTCCCCCTTTTGTAGAGAGCATTACCATACATTACGTATTGCATAGACTGCAGTTTAATTTTTCTGCTGGCTTTCGAAGATGGGCCAGCCAGATACTGCATTATTAGATGCCTCCAATCTTGTTCTTGTAAGTCATTATGATTGACTTCCAAGATCACATTCCTTTTATTTAAGGGTGGTATTACTTTATGATATGTTGTTTAACTTATGTCCCTTTGAGTATTATCCATTCTCTTGAAATTCGAAACTTTCTGAGCCACATCATTAGCTTTATTATTCAAGAATCTTGGGATATAAGTTACATTTGCTATCTGAAATTGAGAAAGCAGATGTAATGCAACAACATCGTATGGCAACATGCTTACGCTTTGACATTTGAAAATCCCTTTCACCTGGTTGACTACCAATTGAGAATCTCCAAATATGTCAACTGCATGAGCTTGTAATCCAATAAGTATTTCCAGTCCCATTATTAATGTTTCATATTTAGCTTGATTATTGGAACAAGTAATTTCATTCACTCTGAAACCATGTGTGGTTTCTACTCCTTGTGGTGACTTAATTACTACACCAATTCCAGTTAAACCATTGGCTTTTGATCCATTGAACCACATTTTTCATGGTTCAACACTAACCATACCAAGTTCCATTATCTCTTGGCTTTCTGTTTGACATGGATGGTTTGCCAAAAAATTAGCTAAAACTTGTCCTTTTACTGCCTTTTGGGGGACATATTCTAAATGAAATTATGATAAAGCTAGTATCCATTTGCCAATCTTTCCCCTTAACATGGGTCTAGATAACATATATTTAACCAAATCTGTTGTTGCAATTACTAAGACCGTTGTAGGCAAAAGATAGTATCTTAATTTCATTACAGCAAAATACAATGCAAGGCACAGCTTCTCTATTACTGAATATTTACATTCACAAGAATTTAAAAACCTACTAAGGTAGTAAATTGCTTGCTCTTTGCCTTCTTCATTGTTTTGGGCTAAGAAAACTCCCAGTGAATCTTCTGCTACAGCTATGTACAACTTCAAGGGCTTATCACCCTTTGGTGGCATCAGCACTGGAGGTTTAGCCAAGTAGGTTTTGATTCCTTCGAAAGTAGTTTGATGCTCTGATGTCCACACAAATTCCTTTTCATCTTTCATCCTTAATAAGGAAGAAAATACTTTAGTTTTCCCTGCAGTATTAGAAATAAATCTTCGAAGAAAATTAACCTACCCAAGGAACTTTTGTACTTCTTTCTTACTTGATAGAGGTCTGGCTTCAATGATGGCTTTGGCTTTATTCTGATCAATCTGTATTCCCTTCTTGTGTACTACATAGCTCAAGAAGTTTCCAGCTAATACGCTAAAAGCACATTTGAGAGGATTGAGTTTCAACTTGAACTTTCTCATTCTTTCAAAAGTTGCCTCCAAGTGAAACAAATGTTCCCCCATGGATTGGGACTTTACTACAATATCATCAATGTAGCACTATAAGTATCCTCTAATGAGATCATGAAAGATAGTGTTCATAGCTCTTTGATATATAGCCCCAGCATTCTTCGGACCAAATGGCATTTTAACCCATTCGAAGGTGCCAATGTTCCTAGGACATTTGAATGCTGTCTTATGGATATCCTCTTCTGCAATGCAGATTTGGTTATAACCAGAGTGCCCATCCATCATTGATAAAATTTGATGCCCTGTTGAACTATCTACCAATAAATCTACTATGGGCATAGGATACTCATCTTTTGGAGTTGCTAGATTCAGATTTATGAAATCAATGCATACCCTCATTTTACCATTCTTCTTGACTACATGCACAATATTGGATAGCCATTCAACCTACCTGGCTGTCCTAATAAAGCCTGCCTTGAGGAGCCTAAGGATTTCTTCCTTGACCTTCTGAATCACTTCAGGACTCATCCTTCTTGGTTTTTGCTTGTATGGCTTGAAATTAGGCCTCATAGGGAGCCTATGTTCTACTAAGGATCTATCCAATCCTAGTAGCTCATTATAAGACCATGTAAAATAATCTTTATATCTCTTCAAGACCACCAACAACTGCTCCCTATCAAGAGCATTCAACCAAGCACTTATATAGGTGGGTTACTGTATAGAACCTTCCCCCAAGTTCACTTCTTCCAAAGGGTCTTGTATCTGAGGACTTACTGAAGCTTCTATTTTGATTTCTTTTACCTTCGAAGCAATCTCCTTGCTTTGTCCTATCTCCAGTTTCTTTGATTCAACCTCTTTGCCCTCCTCTTCATAGATAAAGTCTGTCCACAAGGCTTTTTCTTCCTGTATCTCCTGGACCTTTGTTTCAATGTCCAATGCACAATATTTACCTAAGGCCAAAATCCTGATCTGTTGCTGCTCCTGCTCACAGCCAATTACTATGGCTTCTTTTTCTTGCCTTTGCACCTTCTGGACTATTGATTTTACAATAATGCTTGAGACCACTAAAAGTGGTGCTCTAAAAGCATCACTAGTGATGTGGCAGTGGACGGGGCCCACTGCTTGTGTCTTTTTTTTTTTTTTTAAGTGCTTGCCAACTCATTAGTGGTATTTTAGAGCATCACTTTTAGTGGGATGTATCATTACCGTTGATTTTATGTCCAATATTGAGAATTTAATTAAAGCCAAAGATCTGGCCTCTTGTGTGTCATCTCTTTGCCTACAACCAGGCGTCATTGTCATCTTTGGCGACAAACTCCTCATCAGCACTTTCTTGAACTAAGTGTTTCAGGTGTGCTAATTCCTCATCAGCCGTCACTTTGGCTAATCCATCAGGTTTCCTCAGTACACTAAGTGGTGCCACTCCTTCAGTATACAATTTGGCCTCTGCAAAATCTGCACAAGCTATGAAGGGTTGAGGATCTGCATTGATTTCCTCTGTCTCTCCACTGCCCAAGGCCATCATTATTTTCTGATGTAGAGAGGAAGGCACACATTTGTTGGCGTGAATCCAATCCCTACCAAGTAAAGCATTGTATTTAGCATTGCTGTCAATAAAGAAGAATGCAGTTATACAGTCCCTGGTTCCCGCACTCAGGTTGATGGGCAAAATGCCTTGAGCCATCTGTTTGTCTCCAGCGAAACCAGCAATGGTTGTACTGGTTAGGATTGGTCTGGGGTTCCTCTTCCCTAGTTTCTTCAAAGAAGATTTTAGAAGCAGGTTTACTGTCACCCCATTATCCACCAACACTCGGTTCATCTGTATCCCATCGAAGAAGCCCTTGATATACAAAGGTTTGACATGCTGTATCATGGATGTCGTGGGATACTCAAAAGGGTATGAGAGGTTAATACTCACTTCTTCCTCACTCTCATCTCCAGTTTCCATTGGTATGGCCACTTCGGATTCATCTTGCACCATACTTACTTGTGAGTCTTCACTGGAAACTGGAATTGGGTCAATTTCTTGACATTCTTGGTTCTCATCTTCAGCTTAGAATTCTTGTGGTAGTATATGTACCATATTCACTGATACTGAGGAAAACGAGCCAAATTGGATAACTGGCTGTACCTGTTTCTCTTCCTGGCCAACTTGTTCAATTATTTCAAAAGCATCTTCCACGCTGCATTCTGGCACTTCAATAATTGTAACTTCCTTCAAATGGTCTGTTTCTGTTGGTTTTTTAACCAAAAATGTTTGTTCAGCCATGAAGGCTTCAAACATTTCTTCTTCAACCATCTCCTTCCTTTGGCCTAGGCCAATTTCTTTCTCTGTCTCACTATCACTTTCCATCAAAGCCTTTTCTAGTCCTACCAAACTGGATCTCTCTTTGGCTTTTAGTTCGGAATGAACTTTGGCCAATTGCTCTCTGCTGCAACTCCTCTTGTCTTGAAGAGTTGATTTTGGATTATGATCTAACTTTAAACTTTTTTCTCCCTCTACTTGGCCCTTTAGTTGGACCAATGAAGAGCTTTCTCCACATTCTTTCTGATCAATTTGGTACTGAGTGTACCTTCATTGGATCTTCTTCCTTTGGGATCTAGAGATCACTGGAATCATATCCGGTTCCTTTGTTTTTGGATGCTTTAGTAACACCCAATTATTTGGAGCTACCAAAGGAGGTTTGACTATCCTACCTTGGTTTCCAACAACATTTCTTTGGGTAGACATTTCCCTAGGTTTGTTCTGCATGACAAACCAATCTGGGACTCCAGGTATCCATGAACTTACTAGCTCAGTTGTCGAGCTGCCTCTTTCTTCCTTCGAAGCCAATTTCGAAGCAGGTTGTGAAGGCCACTGCTTGGCCCTGACTCCCTACTTTAGGCCTAATTCAGGCTTTCCATGAAGGTGGCCACTTTTCATCTTGCATGATGCTAATCTAGGGGCCAATCTCTAGCTTTGATCCCATAACCTGAGCCCATTTCAGACCTCCTTTCAGGACGATTGCCTTCTATTCTGTAATAGTTGGGTGGTCTGAATTCATGTAGAGGTCTCTTGCCCTTGGAATGCATTCTGGTGGTTGTTGGCTCAACCATTGATGGCTGCTACCTAATACCAGTTGGAGATGGCCTTTTGTTATAAGCACTGGTTGGTTTAAGACGCCTCTGCACATCCTTATAATACTGTTTGCCATCAATCGGAAGCCCTTTCAACCACTTGTAGCTCAGTCTGCATTTGGGACACATCCTTTGCATGACAGTTGCCTCTAAAGAATCATCATCCAGTGCTTCTTCATTAGAGTCTTCCCTCTGGTCTGGAAAACCTTGTTCAATAGCTTACAGACTTCTAGCATCTTTCTTGACAGTAGTCTGGCTGGTAACATGCATTTGCACATTGACCTCTTCCAATTCTTTCAAGGATAAGTTTTGGGAGTCTAGCACAATAACATTGGCTACCACTTCTCCAATTTCTGGAAATGGATTAGTGTCAATCCCCATGGCCTTTTCTGCTTTAGCTGGGAATTTCAAACTCCCCTTTCGAATTTGCTCTTGGATCCTGTCTCGAAAAATAATACAGTTTTTAGTTGAGTGAGACCAAGAATTATGTCATTTACAGTACACTTTTCCTTTAAGTTCCTCAGGAGACGGAATTTTGACTCCTTTTGGTAACTTCAGAAAGTTGGCCACAAGCAAATGATCAAAAATGTCATCTGCCTCTGTTAAATCGAAAGAGTATTTCCTATGAAGGTCTTTTTTTTTAAACTGCTGGTCAATTGTTGTGTCTTTATGAATTAATGCTTCATAGATTACATGTTCTTTTCCTCCAATCTCTGTTGCATCAATCTCATAATTAGAATCTCTATAATACGTCTTGTATGATGCATCACTTCGATCTTGTTCTTCCTCTAGTAATGCTTCATACCTAAACACTTTATAGGTTAGTTCCACTAAATCTCTAAACTCAGTTGAGTCAAACTTCTTTCGAAGCCTAAACTCTAAACCGTTTTGAGCCAATCTCACGAATTCTGGCTCCGGTAGGATGATTCTACATTTGTTTCGTGCTCTTTTGAATCTGGCGATAAATTGAGCAGCATTTTCATCAGGCCTTTGACTTAACCTTGTCAAGTCTGCCATGGAAACTTCTGGCTCCGTTTGGAAGAATTGGGCGTGAAATGCCTCTTCCATTTGTTGCCAAGTCTGAATAGAGCCAAGTGTAAGGTTAATATACCATACGAAGGCTACCCCAGTAAGAGAATTTGGGAATAGTCTTAACTTCATGTAGTCATTATTGGTAAATTCACCACATTGAGCAGCGAACCTAGCAATATGTTCAACCGCTGACTAGTTTCCATTTCCATAAAAAAGAGCAAAGTCTGGTATCCTAAATCCTCTTGGATATTCATGCACCCTATCTACCCATTCTGGATATGGCTTCCTGTACACAGGAGTTTGAACCCCCCGAGCCATTGGTCCACACATTTCTCTAACAATATTAGCAATTTGGTCCCTATGGACCATATTTTGTGCCTGTTGAACCACTACTGGAGGAACAAACATAGGATTTAGTGGACAACCTTGTGCCTGGGGTCCTCTTGGTCCATAGGGCGATATGTTTGGGACTGGTTGTCCCTATGGTGCTGGCTGCTGTTGAGGGTATGGGTGACCTCTCTGAGCCTGTCCTACGAAAGGACCTGCGAAAAATGTTGGAATAGGTGTTGTGTCTTTTCCAGTTGCAGGAAACCCTTCCAACCCCCCGGGTATAAATTCGAACAAAGGATTATTGAACCCCCTTGTGCCAGGTATGGCTTCGAACATGGGATTTGGAAACATCCTTATGCTAGTCTCTTGTGTTGGGCCAGATCTACCAATTTGCATGGCTTCACTGTTAAGTAATGAGACATTTTGATTTGTTGTAGGCCTCGAAAGAGGCTTATACCAAGACTGAGGTGATGGTCTTTCATAGTTTTGGTTACTAGTTTGACCATTAGTATGTCCATTACTCTGCATAGGTTGTTTATCTCTAGCCAATCTTTGCTGAGGGACATTTGTAACTTCCTCTATGTGCCTTGCGTTAGTTGGTTGATGAGTATTCATTCGATCCAAAAAGGATGTTGCCCATCTTTCCATGGTGTTCATTAACTGCTGTCCCATAGCATCTACTAAGCCTCTCCATGGATTCATTGGCTGAGTAGATGGAGCAGTGGATGGTCCAATTCTTTGGCCTCGTCCAATACTCTGAACATGTGGTACTTGCTCCGAAGTGCTGGTCTGTTCGACCATAGGTTCTGATAAAACAGGTACTTCCACAGGATGTGTCATCACATTATCCTCTGGATTAGGTATTTCTACCTCTCCTTCTACACCTTCTTCCAAGCGTTCATTTTCTTTTTGTCTCCTACGTCTAACCATTTTAATTAGTCCCACTAGGCGTGCCAAAAATATATGTTGGCTTTTTTGGCTTTCGAAGGTTACTATTGTAATTGTGAGCGTGCCAGCAAAGATCAATCAGTCCTTACAGAATATTAATTGCCAACCAATTATCAGACGATTGTGTTTTAGTTCTTTCAGCCTTAATGAAGAGAACTTTTACTGGTGGCTTTGTTTAGGAGAATTAAACAAATAATGATTAAATGAAGAACAATTGTAGCATTTTATTAAGTAAAATGAAAGACTTACAAAGATCCAAATCAGGCTCGTAAAGGTTTACAGCAGCAAACTACTTAAAACTACTCCTACGAACGAAGTGCAGTGCAGTAACTGAAATACAGAAATATAAATAACAAGAAATGTAAAAACTAGAAATGAAATAAAGTAGAATAAAACTGGTTTTTTGGATCTGAGTCTGGGGGCTTTTTCTGAGGCTTTCTCTGCTATTTATACTTCTTAATGACAACCGTCGAAATGGACTTCTAACCGTCGAACCATCCTTTCATGACCTCTGATCATGCTTCCTTGCAGTTAGCTCCACTATGCCATATGCAGTTAAGCTTCCCTCTTGATTTTTGAATTTAAATATATGAGTAACTGTTAATGGCCACGTCACCTTACATCTCTTTACTGATTCAGTGCTACGCAGATCTATAATAAACCAATGCTGATTGCCACGTGTATGATTATGATTGAAGATTTGAATTGTCTTCCCGTACTACCCTCATTCTGCCACGTGCCGAACTGTGATTGGCTTGTACAAAATATGTAGCCAACAGTTATACAAATTCAACAGTCATTGCGTTTCCTTAAAACCATTGCCTACGTGTTATGCATTGTCGTTGTTATTTTGTTGTTGTGTATGTAAGAAATATTGTAGGAGGTCATACAGATGTTGCCTGTTATGTAAATAAATTTGCCTTATGTTGTATGACTAGTTTGGCGTAGACATTGATGACTAGTCTTATGTACTGTTTCATTTCCGATGCTTAAATTCGTTCTGCATGAATGTTATCTATCTGTATTGCTATGTTAATTAATGTGCAATGGTTATATACTGTCCAATCTAGCATCCAGTTATTGCTTTTAATGTGTAATAGCCATACACTGTTCATGTGGCAACCATTTGAAATTATTGTGCTATGGTCTTACATGTATGTCTGTAACAAGCAAACTTGGTGATGATGATTATTTTCACCCATAAATTAGTTGCCTTCGTTGCGTGGCTAGTGCAAATGGCTTCGATACGTACTTCACCTCATACGTAATCAAAAAACAAAGGCATTACTCCAGAGAAGTCAAGCAGTGTGGAAGAGACACACAAGCAGTTAAACCACAAGGCATCGTGGAACAGTGAGTCAATCTGAATTTTCCTTTAGCTTATTACCGATGAGATTACAAAATGAAATCAGCCATTCCTAGTCCTAAGCCAAGCTAGGTACAAGTCGTTGGCACGGAAATTCGAAAAAAAAAAAGGAAGAAAACATGGCCTGAAACTGTTAAAGAATAAATACATGGCCCTGAAAAAAAAGTGGAATGCTTGGAGGAAGTTAATGGATTTTAGCAGAGGGGTGTCAGGGATTGGCTTTGACAAGAAAATTGGTATGTTTCAAGCGTCGGATGAGTGGTGGGACATGATAGAATCGGTAAGTACAATGTAATTTCCTTATGTTTGTTAGGTTTCATATTTTCTTGTTAGCAATATGTATTTTACAGTTTGGGTGTTAGTAAAAATTTGTCATATTGCATGTAACGTTTTATTTTTCTACGCTGTCCATTTTTGTAGACAGGCAAGAGCCTAGTTCAGGAAAAAAACATTGGAACATTGAGAGTTGATGGAGACGGTATTTATAGAGGCATCAGCTACTGGTAAGCACTATTGAACCCTGGAAGAGAAAGTTGCTGAAGTTGCCGACGTCTCATCCAATTCTATGGACAGTCTCAGAGCCTAGCCATTTGTTGATCCGATACCTGCACGAGCAGAGGACGTCGATTCAGATTCTTTAATCGAACTTGTTCCGACTGGTCATGAGAAAAGGAAATGGACTCTGTCAACAAGCTGTGGAAAGTCGAAGAAGGCCACAAGTGGGGCGTCAGTTATTGCGGAAAACATGAACAATTTGACAAATGTGGTTCGTACCTAGAATGAACAAGTTACGGTCAGGCACCTCACAGGTAACGAATCACTGTACATAATTTCAGAGTACATGTAACAATTGAGGAACATTTCTGTCCTTTTCGGTACGCCACTATTCCATTTTGCCTCGACATTGATGGACAACGCAGATTACCGGGAGGTGATGATGTGCTAGCCTGATAACGACCACATTGTCGGCTGGCTCACACAAAAGTAGCTGCAGTGTAGTGCGGCGGCACCGTTTGCGAACCTATTCGGGGTTCACCGGATTTGATATAGCGGTGTCCTGCTAAAGATGCGCTCCCATTATCTTGGTTTCAAAAACTGTTACTTACATTTGTGTTGGACTTGTAATAAACAGGATATTTGTGGGTTTTTTTTTTCATTTTTTTTAATTTATATTTTCCCTGGTTTGGTGAAAAAAATATTTGCATGTTTGTGCCTGTTTTTAGACGCTTACATAGAATGTTTGTGTGTTTTTTTCGGATGAGACATGATGGTTGTGTGTGTGTGTGTTTTTTTTTTTTTTTTTTTTTTTTATATTGGGAATTACATGTGCAACGGCGGCTTGCCATGTGTTGGTTGTTTATAGATTTATTTAGTTGTTTATTATTATGTTATTTTTCCGTTGCTATGGTTGTGTTGGTAATGCGATTTATGTTTTATTGGTGTGTGTATTACCACTTACCACCAAATTCACTGTTTGTTTATTTGATACATTTCACATGCAATTGTACCTTACTGGTAGGCGTCATATATTCCCATTATCTTGCAACATAAATATTTCCAACGATGTTTGCAATATGTAATTATAAGCTTTTATTACCTTTAACCCACTACACCACATGTAAACTGATTCAAACCATCCCACTGTTGTAGGTTTCACTTGAGTTGACGTAATGAATCCCGGGGATGGAAGTAACAATCAGGATTTAAGGGAAATGCTTAACCAAATAGCCATACAGCTGCAACAACAAAACAATTGGACAATTGTAGAAGCATGCCGTTATGTGCAAGAGTGGTATGAAAAACACATGTCCAAAACGCCATGTCGCATTTGAATTTTGACTAGGCATGCATGGATAACCGAACTATATGTGGGCCATGTGGGTCGATTTGAGGAAAATGTGTGCATGCCGAATGAAGTTTTTGCGGCTTTGTGTCACATATTAGTAACTGATTTTGGGTTACAAGTACCGCAACGTCTACATGGCTTAGTTGTTGAAGAAAGTGTTGCAATGTTTATCTACGTGTTGCAAGGGTTGCAAAATCGGCAAATCCAAGAACGGTTCCAACATTCGGGGGAGACTGTGTCCCGGCACGTGCATAATGTATTAACAACGATGAAAGAGTTCATTGTTGTACATTGCAGGCCCACATATAGTCAGCATCATATATATCCATACATGCGGTCTAAACAAAAATACCTACCGTTCAAGGTACTAGTTAAAAACCTCACTTAGTATATTTTATTGGACGTGACGTATGAAAACTAATGATTACATGTACCCCTAGGAGTCACTTAACCAATTGGGTTGTTTGCAGGATTGTATTGGAACGATAGACGGAATACATGTCAGTGCATGGGTTACAGGGCCAGATGCCACAACATATTTTGGTAGGAAATATTGTCACACGCAAAATATTATGGTAGCGTGCGATTTTGACACGTGTTTCATCTTCGTTTTGCTTGGATGGGAAGGAAGTATGCACAATAGTCGCATTTTCAATGAGATACAAACAAATGACAATGTCTCATTTCCATATCCTGAAGAAGGTAACACATTGCATTGAAAATATTTGGGTACATAATATCTGAGAAAACATCGTTAATTAAAAATTAAACACAATTTGGTGGTTTGTTTGAAAAGCTGGTACTGTCTGCAGGCAAATATTATCTTGTCGATGTTGGCTATCCGAACCAGGTAGGTTACCTAGCATCCTTCAAAAGCAGCCGTTACCACCAATAACAATTCAGCATTAGTGAATGGCATAGGACAACAAACACCCCTAGGGAATTATTTGACAAAGTTCACTCATCGTTACGCAGTGTGGTGGAACACACTTTTGGCGCTTGAAAAAATCGATGGGGTTTATTAGAAACATGCCTCGGTATGATTTTGCAAATATGCAAATTCAGTTAGTAGGTGCATCAATGGCGTTACATAATTATATATGTCGAAATATAGGCAATCCAACAACTGTTAATCCCCATTTCAATGAGGAAGAGGCTATGGCTTTTGTAAATGCCATACCAGAAGTTGAACATGACGAAGATGGTTTAATGGTTAGGGATAAGGACCCGCATATGGCATTAGTGCAACTTCGCATACGGGACAAGTTAGTGTACATGCATAATATTGAATTGTTAGGAATATATAATAATCCACCTAATATTCATAGGCTTATAACGTTGGTAGGCCACGCGGAAGAGGTTGTATGTAAGTATATTATCATGCACAATATGTATGTCTATACACGGTAAATAAAACCGAAATTAGCATTGTCCACATCATTTAAAAAAAAGAACTAGAAAAAAGCCTTTTTGGAAAACAGAGAAAAAAAAAAAAAAACGAAATTATCATTGTCCACATCATTTGAGGGAAAAAAAAAAAAAAAAAAAACCTTTTCCAACAAAAAAAACAAACAAATAAAAAAAGACATTAAGGAAATCGAAATTAGCATTTTTGTGCGTAAAAGAAAAAACATGAAAAAGCCTTTTCGGGAAAAAAAAAGAATTCAAAATAATAATAATAATAATGAAACAAAGCCTTTTCCAAAACAAAAAAACAAATTAATAATTTTTTTTTTAAAAAAAAAGACAACAAAAAAATGCCATTGTTTATCATTTTCCATGTAATTTTCAAAAAAACAAAACATAAAAAGCCTTTTCCCAAAAAAAAAAAAATTGAAAGCAATAAAAAAAAATAAAAATAAAAGCAAACAATAGGCTGACGTGTTTGTCAGTTGCCCAATAATTTGGTACTTTCACATCAAGGGCATTTGGGTCATTTTACATGTGGTCACCTCACGAAAAAGTCAAAAAAGTCAAAAATTCTATCCCAAACTAGGCTTTTTAGCCCTATGCTAAAATAATCAAAAAAGCTAAAAAGTCAACTCACTTCCCAAACGAATGTATTTATGTCAGGTACATCCAAATTTTTTTTTAAAAAAATTTGCTTAAAATACTAAAAAAATCCAGTAAAAACTAAAAATATATTAAAAAATAAATAAATTCTGAAAGGTAAATTTTAAAAAATCAAACAAACAAGTTATGCATTCATAGTAGTAAGTGTTGCTTTGAAAAGCGTGTTTTACTATTTTATTTTGTTTTCACTTCCATTTATATAATAAACATTAAAGTTAGGTTTGTCTCTATTTATGGCCTCATTTATTTGTGACGGGGGATGCAGGTCGGTTGTGGTCACAAAAGTTTCAATCTATCATCCGTTTATCAAATTAGTAGATTAAAAAAAATTAATCCGCATCTGTCCGCCAATCTGGTAGATGTGGATTGAGCGGATTGGCGGATGGATGCGAATTAGTTTGGCGGTTTAAAATTTTATAAATTTTCAATATAATTCAGCTTGTGCCTTTCATCAACAAAAAAAAAAAAAAAAATTACAGTCAATGACTTAAAAAAGTATTACAATCACTGCATGTCTCATCCAAAGAAAGAAAGTTTGAAACTTTAGAATATTATAATCGTTGTATGCCTCATTCACATATTACAATCACAGCATGTCTTATCCACATAAAGCATTACAATCTGTGATTCTTAAAATATAAAAACAATTCAAGCCACCAAAACCATGAACAAAGCAGTAGTAGAGATTGTATGCTTCTGTATTGTTACATCTATATCTGTTGGCTTATTTTTCCTACGAAGGAAAATATCATAAATGCGAGCGTGCCAATAAGGATTGAAAAATCCTTACAGATTAAATTCAAACCAATTATCAAGCGATTGCATTGACGGTTCTTTTGCCTCAATGAAGAGGACTTCAAAATTGCCAAGTGTAAAGAAAAGAAAAATTAAAAGAAGAAAGAAGGGGACGGAAAAAGATGATTGAGTGAACAATCAAACTAACCATTAATTTATCTCTACTCCTATACTTCGAAAATGAAGTGCATAAAATAAAATGCAGAGAACTTACCTCTACTCTATGCTTCGAAAATGAAGTACATAAAATTAAGTGCAAGAAATATAAATTATAAGAAAAATATAAATCAATTGTGTTTGATTTGAATTCTTCCATCTTTACAATATAGCCATGAATCGCTATTTATAGGCAAATATTTGTAGGAAAAAACTACCTAAAACTACCTACTCTGCCACCTCCTCCATTTCATATTACATGATCTTCCATAACTTCCTTCAACCTCCACTTCATGCTTCATGTTCTCCACTTTATTCTCCATCATCTTTTCATATTTCATAACTTCTCATAATCTCCAAATGAGTAGGAGGATGCCACATGTCCTACAATTATATAAATAATAAATGCTAATAAAAATTGCAGATTTATGGTGTCAACATTACTCACGCGGCCCTTAAAAATGATGTTTACTTGAATTTTTGAAAGGCTGAACCAAGCACATGACTAATCTAAACAATAAAGTGCTTCAAATGATATAATAGCACCAATAAAGTGTTTCGAATGAGAATGAAATTATGACTAGATGTCTCGAATTATATATATATATATGCCTTGAAGGGATATTATATATGTACTTCGAATCGACATCAATCCGTTGAAGGAAATTAAACAATTTTATTTTACTCGTATTTCAAACACTTAGAAAACTTAGAACCTTTTGAAGTAGATCGATGTTGCTTGCATTTTGAATCATTCAGAACCTCATATTTTCAAGGCAAAGCCAATATTCAAACATAATTCACCTTAACAAGCTGTTACACATGCTAGTTATTATGGACTAGTAACAAGCTTCGAAAGTGGTATAAAGGACCAAAATCATCCTTCGAAGGTCGAAAGTGCCGACAAAAGACGAATTACATTCTTGGAAATACTCAGCAACGTTTCAAAGGTTCCCAACCACCATTATTATTTCTTCAAAGCTGTTAATGCAATATGGAATGCTTCGAAGTTTACAAAATTATGGCAAAAGGGCCTTCGAAGCAACTTTTGGCCAATATTGTGGTTATTCAAATTTTGTATGTTCTGGTTCACACATAATTAATGAAAATATTAATTTTGTGCTTCGAACTAATTATTAATTCTCCGAAGACACCAAAATCGTTGTTCTTCAAACCAACTTTTGTAGAATACTAGTTATATTTTCATGTAACAAATGGCTATAAAAATGGTTATCAGTAAAGCCACTAATTATCATGCCAAAAATAGCCATTATTCGACAATTAATCGATTGTCATTTTACATATATTTGAAGGGAGGTATACATTTCGAAAGTTTTCTCGTCCCGTGTTACATTTCCAAGGTATTTATTAATGACAAAACCACCCTTCAAAAGTCACATATGTTACTAAAGGATTAAAATCATCCTTCGAAGGTGCTCACGACATCTCTTCGAACAAAATCTAAAGAGTTAGATTACTATGAAATTAGTTTGGCATTTTAACTAGTCATTAATAGCTATAAAATGATATTTCAATGAATAACATGCTTCGAAGTGTCTTGGGACATGCTTCGAAGGTAACCACAAAACTAAATGGTGATGGTTTTATGGATTAACTAATAACCATATTTTTCGCCCAATATATTGCAATAACAAAATATTATTTGTTAGCCATTCCATCAAAGTCAACGTTTGATGTGATCCACAAATCCAAAATGGATTTCGAACAACAAAAGTTATGGTATAGTGTGACCATGAAAATTCATACTTTTTGACATTTTGAAAAATGTCAAAAATTTTGAATTCATGAACAATGACTTTTTCATTATTCTTAACCATGTTTGCTTTAAAAATATGACTTTCGCCGAATTGATTTTCATAATTATTTGGCAAAGTGGATTGTTTTCCCATGTTAACCATTAATAGCTTATGAAAATCACCCATAGATATGTTATTTCATGACTTGACTCTCTAAAAATTAGTTTTTGGACCCCCCCAGCCATGCATGGAACATCATTCTTAGCCAAATTTGGTTCAAAAACATACTCTTTTGTTATGTTAATTTCATAATTTGGCTCTTTAAAAACGGGCTCTTGAACCTCTCAAGCCATTGATGAAATTAACTCTTTGCTTTTGCTATTTTTAACCATGGAAAAATTTTGAAAAAATTCACCAATCCGGCCATTAAAGCCTCAGTTAAAGACTTGGTAGTGAGAGTTGATAACTCATCATTCCATTGGCGAATTTCCATATCAAGTTGATGAATTTCTCTAATTAAATGGTGTCTTTTTTCTTCCACCAAATAATATTGTAAGAGATGAAAGTTTATTTCATCAAGAAAATGGATCTCTTCTTGAAGATTCAAAATTTTTGTTTACGCTAATATATTTCATCTAGGCTATTTGAAATGGACAAATCCAATTCATTTTTCATTTCTTACACTTGACGTCTCACTGGGCGTGCCAAAAATTGTTGGCTTATTTTTCCTACGAAGGAAAATATCATAAATGCGAGTGTGCCAGTAAGGATTGACAAATCCTTACAGATTAAATTCAAGCTAATTATTAAGCGATTGCGTTGATGGTTCTTTTGCCTGAACGAAGAGGACTTCAAAATTGCCAAGTGTAAATAAAAGAAAAATTAAAAAAAGAAAGAGGGAGACGGAGAAAGATGTTTGAGTGAACAATCAAACTAACCATTAATTTGTCTCTACTTCTATACTTCGAAAAGGAAGTGCATAAAATAAAGTGTAAAGAACTTACCTCTACTCTATGCTTCGAAAATGAAGTGCATAAAATAAAGTGCAGAAAATTAAGTGCAAGAAATATAAATGACAAGAAAAATATAAATCAATTGTCTTTGATTTGAATTCTTCCATCTTTACAATGTAGCCATGAATGGCTATTTATAGGCAAACATTTGTAGAAAAAAACTATCTAAGACTACCTACTCTTCCACTTCCTCCATTTCATACTACATGGAGAATAAAGTGAAGAACATGGAGTATGGAGTGGAGGTTGAAGGAAGTTATGCAATGAAGATGATTTCAAAATTGCCAAGTGTAAAGAAAAGAAAAATTAAAAGAAGAAAGATGGGGACAGAGAAAGATATTTGAGTGAACAATCAAACTAACCATTAATTTATCTCTACTCTTATACTTCAAAAAAGAAGTGCATAAAATAAAGTGCAGAGAACTTACCTCTACTCTATGTTTCGAAAATGAAGTGCAGAAAATAAAGTGCAAGAAATATAAATAACAAGAAAAATATAAATCAATTATTTTTTATTTGAATTCTTTCATCTTTACAATGTAGTCATGAATGGCTATTTATAGGCAAACATTTGTAGGAAAAAACTACCTAAAACCACCTACTCTTCTACCTCCTTCATTTCATACTACATGATCTTCCATAACATCCTTCAACCTCCATTTCATGCTCCATGTTCTCCACTTTATTCTCCATCATCTTTTCACATTTCATAACTTTTCATAACCTCCAAATGAGTAAAAGGATGCCACATGTCCTGCAATTATATAAATAATAAATAATAATAAAAATTGCATATTTATGGTGCCAACATTCGGCCCAAATTTGACTTGCCAGTTGTTCGGTCAGTCATTCGACAACAAAGTAACAGCTATGGTCGACGAGGGTGACAACCAGTAGACAAGTGTTGCACCGGTCGCTTAGATAATCGACCAACATGCACAAATTTGAACAATTCAAAAAAATAAATCAAATTCAATCTACTAAATATTTTTCAAATTTTAAAAGGGACACTTTCAGTTTAAAAGAAAGAATAGTGCTATATTTAAAATAATAATAATAATAATTCACATAATAATTTAAAAATAAAACTTGTCAATGTAACTTATTCTTTGAAAAACTATTATCACATCATAAAATTCAATATAGATTTAATTTTTTGTTAGTGAAATTCAAAAAATTAAAATTAAAATAACAACGTTACATGTTCAGAAAAATGATTTAAAAAACTATATTAATAGACCATATTCATTATAGATCAAATCACACAAACTTTTAATTTACAATATACATTTTACTTTTAAAATAATTTTCAAAATACAAAATTCTATATACATAATATTTTTTAATTAAAACCCAATTAGTGCAAAGAAATATGTGTGCACTTATGGCATCTCAAACGATGCATCAATTTTTTTATTAAATTTGAGTAAAAACTTCCTTTGGTATCAAGTGCTTCAACGGAGAGTTTTGTAGTTTTATCAAATCACTGGTCGACCGACCAGTGTAATCTTTTCACAAATTTTTGCCTTGAGGTGATCATCTAGAGGACATCCGATGATGAAAATCCAACGATAATGAACAGTGATTTAATGAAAGACACATTGACCCTCAATTTGTTGAAAGAAAAGTGAAATCTGAATTTAATGATAAATTTGATGAATCATTAAAGAAGCAAAAATTAACCTTTTTTTTTTTAATCAAATTTAAATTTGATGATTGATTTGATGAACCATATAAACCCCATATAACACATCAGAAATGATACATCCCTCTAATTTGGGAGCTCTAAAAGAGCACTAATGATGTGAAAAAAAAAACTAAAGCCAACACATCGCATCACATGGGACTCACACACCAATTAGAGCTATTAGAGCTCTTACAACATCTCCGATGGTTTGCCATTGGAGCTGTTATTGCTATAATATAACAATTGTTTTAAAAAATGATGCTGCAATGGTTGAATATGGCAGCTACCAAATTTGACAAATGCTAAAACTTATGCCAAATTTGATACAAGTTTTGGCAGTTGTCATTTGTGCCAACTAAGTCAAAAACCAGCTGTTTCCCTCCCTCGCAGCAAAACAGATAAATTTTTACAAAATCAGCCAAGTCAATTTTTTGAATTTACCCAAATTCATCAAAGTTTTTTCGTTTTGTTTTATTTATTTATTTATTTACAGAATCAGTCAACAACAATTAATAAATCTAAACAAATTTGAAATAATTTCAACAATTCCCAAATTCAGCAAATTCAACAACAATCAATCAAGAAATTTCAAACAAATTTGAAACAATTTCTACAAATCTCAGGCATTTTGAAGTAAATCTCACAGAATATGAAATAGGAGAAACCTAGAAGAGGAGACCTGTGACTTACTTTGATGGTGAAAAGGACGGCATCGCTGAGGGAATTGACAGTTTTTTGACCTCTAGGGCTTGTTCTATCGAACTTCGCAATCGGTGCTGTTCCATCAAACCCAAATAATGGTGTTCCAAAGACTGGTATTTCATTAAATTTCATGATCAGAGATGGATGAGAGAGAGGAAGACGATCGGTAAGAAAATGAAGAGAGAGAGGAAGACGATTACTGAGAAAAGAACATGAGATATAGAGAAATAGAGAGAGAGAGAGAGAGAGGAAGACGATCGATGAGAAAATAGAGAGAGAGAGAGAGAGAGAGAGAGAGAGAGATGAAGACGCTATGGAAAGACGATCGGTGAGAGTGAGAAAGAGAGAGACATAAAGAGTGTTGGAAAGAGAGAGACAAAAAGAAGAAGATGGTTCTAGACGGAAAATATCAGCCGTTGGATTATATAAAGATCCAATGGTGAGGAAGATGGTTCTGTTGGATTATATATTAATTTGGGTATTTAATTTTGAGTATTTAATCTATTTCAATCTGTAATCTAATCCAATATATAATTTTGGATTATATGTAGATTCTATTTCAATTTGTAATTTTCAGTATTAAGGCCTTGTTTGGCATCCCTTAAAAAATTCAAAAAGTTAAAAAGTCACTATCATATTTAAGTCACACCATCTTATTTAAGTCACATCATCTCTCTACCATATCACTTCAAACCCAATCCATACCCAACCTATATTTCATAAAAAGTCAAAAAGTACACTTATTTAGATCATCCTAAACCAACCCTTAATTTTTTTTTCAAATTTTCAATTTCTTTTTCATTTTTTATATTTGTCTAGTCAGATATAATATAAATATATAATTTTTTTTTACAAACAGTTAAAAAAAGGACACAAAAGACAAAAAATAAACAAAAAAAATATTAAAAAACCTATATCCAAACAATATATATAAACTTGGAGGAAAAATTGATTGAGATTTGTCAAAATAACACGTGTACCACTGGAGTACCATTGCTATAATTTAACAAATTACTGCTGTTCATTACCAAATTATAACAATAACAATCAGTGTGTTTGGTTTGAGTTTTCTAGATTAAGTTTTTTGAAAACTGAATTTTTTGGTTTTCGTGTTTTTTTATTTTATTTTTAGTGAATATTTTTAAAATTTTAAACATTTTTTTTACTTTTTTAGATGCATCTTAATTAGATGTATCTGAAAAGTAAAAAATTTGTGAAAAATATTTAAAAAAATTAATAAATACATAAAAATATAAAAAATGCACTAAATTCTTGTATTTTTTTTTTTATATTTTTGGTATTAAGTGAATTTTTTTAAAAAAAAATTTATAATTTTTTTACTCTTTAAGTATATTTATATTAGGTGTGTCTAAAAAATAAAAAAATTATTTAAAATATTAAAAAAATTCAATAAAAAAAAAATACGAAAAATAAAAAAAAGTAAAACTCTCTAAAAAATATTTTTAAAAACATGAAACCAAACTGAATAGTAGATACTATCGAAGATGCTCTTAGCTCCCAATCTTTTTCTCATAACACACGTAGTATTTCCCACCATTATCTCCACGTGGCACAATCTAATTAGCTCTGCAGATATTCTCAACCCAAGATAAAAAAGAGCCAAGGGCCCAGAATCGCCCCGAGTAGGTCCCACAAATCTCACCAACATCAAATATCCACCGTTCGATCTTCCTCTCTCCAATCAAATACCCCGTTGACCAATCAAAGTCCCCACAAAAACCAAATCGCAACGGACCACTCAGAGATAACACATAGTACATATAATTATCATCATCATTATCAACCATGCTCCTCGAAGAAGACGAGCAAAAATTCGAATGGCTCGGCAAAGCCATCGTGGGTTCGGTCTCAACCGGTGAATCAGACCATTAATTTCATGGAGTTTCCGTTGATTTCCCGGGCTCCGAACCCTCCAACGACGTCGTTTTGTTCGGCTAGAGTCGGTCTCTGTGACTTGACTCTGAAGAAGAAGACGAAGACGAAGAAGAGGGTAGTGAGTGTGAGGGGTTCGGCGGAGAGGAGTGGTGAAGGAGGAGGAGAGAGAGAGGGTAGAGGAGGAGGAGGAGGGTACACGAGCTCTGCCATGGAGGTGACCACATTCAATCGGGGGTTCGGCGAAGCTGAGTTCCCTGTTTGGGAGAAGATTGGAGCTGTTGTTAGACTCAGCTATGGAATTGGTAGGCCCCCAACAAACCCAACTTTTATTTTACTTTTGGGGTCTCTGTTTGGTTGCTGAGAAAATTGACAGACAAATTAGGACGTCGGGAAAGACATTTTGCATTTTCTTTCTTTTTTTCTCAGCAACCAAATGGAAGGTTATGATTAAGTTCCCAATCCAGCTATGTTATGAATTTATTTTTTAGGATCGTCTAATTTCATTTCAAGGCTAGTCACCTTGGGTTTTAAATTGAAATTACTTATTTTCCTTTCCTTTCCTCCCTTTTTTGTGAGGAAAAGAAGGCGTTGTTTTAGGTTAGTTGAAAATGGACCTTGATGACCTTTAAGCTTCAATTTTTAGGTAAGTAATAATGATTGCAAAACGAAAAATCCATGCTTTTCAACAATTGCTTTATAGTACGTGAATTAAAAAGAGCAAAAAAATAAAAATAAAAATAAAAAAATAAAAATAAAAGGAGGGATTTTGACAAATTGCCTCCCAAAAGATGTTGAAAAGTATAATTATTCCCCTAAAAAATTCAATTGAAACAAATTGGTCATTGAAAGATGTTGAAAAGTGCAATTAGCCCTTAAAAGTTCAATTGAAGCAAATTGTCCCTGAGAGATGTTCAAAAGTACAATTAGCCCCCTCATAAATCAATTAGTGCAAATGGCCACCTAGAAGATATTCTAAAGTACAATTAGCCACCAAAAAGTTCAATTGGAGAGCAAATTTGCCTTTAAATTTAATTTAATAGTGACCGGTCTAAAATACCCACCGTTCGCATTTCTGTCTATTTTTCATAACACCCCCAGAGAAGAAAAACAACGGGTTGATTTGATTAATATTTTTCTTATTGTTGATTTGGTGTTTTTTTTTTTTTAAGGGGTACTAACTCAACCCCCAAAAAAGATAAAAACATATAAACATGGCACTATGACAAGAAATTGTGACACCAAAAAATACAAAAGAAATTGATTTCTGACTAGTAACCAACATTCTAGACAGTTCGACACATCAAATCCAATAAATTTGTCCTCTCATGAAAAATAGCATGGGTGGGATTAGTTGTGAAAATAGATAGAAATGTGAATGATAGTTATTTTAGACAGGTTATTGGCACTATTAAATTATATTTGACAATTTGCTCCAATTGATCTTTAGGTGGCCAATTGCATTTTCGATTATCTTTTAGGGGGCAATTTGCTTCAATTGATCTTTTATGTGGTTAATTGCATTTTTGAATATCTTTCACGAGCAATCTGATTTAATTGATCTTTTGGGGGGTAATTGCACTTTTCAACATCATTCAGGGGGCAATTTGCTTCAATTGATCTTTTAAGAGGGCTAATTGCACTTTTCAAAATTTTTCTAGGAGTAATTTATAAAAAGACCGAAAAAGTAAGATGAGAAAATAATTTAGTTAACTTCATTTTGTTTATCTTAGCTTTATACATTATTTTGTGGAAATGCTGAGTTTTACCAATGTATCTGTTATTGCTGTACTTACCATAGTTATTCAGCACGTGGATGTTGTACTTTTCTTTTTGACTTCAGTGGTAAAATAAATGCTTTTATTTGTGAAAAGAAGAATGTACTTGAACTCTCAGATCTTTTTTTTTTTAAATTTTTTCCAGGCATATATGGTGCGATGGGTTTAGCGGGAAGGTTCATATGTTCCATGACAGGAATCGATTGCTTGGGAGGTTTCTATCCGTCATTAGATGCAATTGTAGAAGGACTGGGATATGCTGCTCCTCCAATTATGGCTCTGCTGTTTATATTAGATGTATGTTGATTAGTTATTAAAATGATGATAATATTTTTATATTTGGTAGGATCTATATTTTTTTTTTATAAATGGGATTGGCTATATATCATTTTACTTTCTGAAGCCCAAGGAATTACTGCTAAAATTTCAAGAACTAGCATATCTTGTTTGAACTTTTTTTGTTTTCTTTTACGTTGTTTGATTTTTCTTTGTTCAAAAACTGCTGCAGGATGAAGTTGTGAAGTTATCGCCTCATGCTCGTGCTATTAGAGATGTAGAGGATGAGGAGTTAAGGAGCTTCTTTTATGGAATGTCACCTTGGCAGGTAAAGAACAGCTGAAAATTGCATGTTTGTTTTGCATGTCTGCATTGTTGGACAAAGTTAGGAAAAACTGATTCCTTTTTGCTAAAATGTTGCAGTTTGTACTTATAGTTGCTGCAAGCTCTGTTGGTGAGGAGCTTTTCTACCGGGCTGCTGTTCAGGTTAGCTTCAACCTGTCATTTGGCCTCGTAACATATGATGTCGAAGATATAGTAATTGTGTAAAAGATATTCCAATCTCTCTGAACTGGACTTGTTAATCTGTATATCTTGTTCAATTGAGCTCAATCAAGCCTTGTGTGGTTGGCTACCAAATCTTATTTTCCTAGTCTGCTTAATAAGGCCTTTACTAGCTGTCGGTTGTCAGATCATGGTTCCATGGGACTCTTTTGATCTTCCTCTTGGTAGTACCAGCCCCTTGAACCTGAATGAACTCAATAACGTCAACTGGGTGACTTTCTGTTGGTTTTTTGGAATGTCTCTGTCAATGGCCTAATTGTATGCCCCAAGTGAGCTAAGAAATCCATTATTTTAACTTCTTTTCTTGACTTGAGTTTCTTGATCAACATTATAGGCATTGAAATCTTGAAATTTATATAAGTTAAATATTTTCAATTATTGTGTTGCAATCTCAAAACTTGTATATGTAAAAATATCCAACTTCCCCTTTTTCTCTTATTCTATTTACTAAAGGGGATCATAAACACTTAACAGTGTGTGAAATCTGCTAGAAAAATGACCCTTGTCTTTTATTCTGCCTTTAGGGAGCATTGGCTGAAATATTTCTGAGGAGCACCGATTTGGTGACAGATGCACGCGGAATGGCATCTTTGGTATGAGTGTCGTTGTTGACCTATTTCTTCCTTTGATTCAGTACTTGAATTATAACCAATTACTGATAATGCTTCATTTCTTTGACATGTAGACGGGAGTGCTGCCTCCATTTGTCCCTTTTGCTCAGGCATTTGCAGCTGTGATCACAGCTGTTCTTACAGGCTCTCTTTATTATGTGGCTGCATCTCCGAAAGGTTGATCCTCTAGTGATTCTATTGTGAGGAGTCTTGCATAGTGACCGCATTTTGCTTTTGTATCCATGATGCTTATTTACATGCAAGCTGTTTATTTTTCTTGCAGATCCTACTTATGTAGTTGCACCCGTCTTACAATCCCGCTCTGGCCGTGAAGATCTGAAAAAGCTCTTTGCAGGTTTATTACCCTAACTTGAAATTCTAATTGCCTCCAAATTTTTCTTGTTTCATATGGCGTTTGAAATAATAGGTCTTTCTTGAGGCATATAATGTTAATGTTAATGTTTTTGATATGATTGATTTAGGGGTAACACTATTGGCACTCTATTTTAACTTTGGAGTGCCAGCCTTGAAGAAAACCATGTTAATATTTCAAAAAATATATCCTCTCTTTTATTACTATCATTTCAGTCATGATGGTGATTGGCCCTGCTGTAGACTGCCAACTCATGTGGGATGTTATCCTATGAGGGATGTTGTCATATGGCCCAAAATATATAATATTATTTTTGTAGTAATTATAAGAAAAAGACTTGACATTTATTTCATACCCTCAGAAATGGTTATTGATGGCTCGATATGTCCTTTAGCTCATGGAGTTTATAAACATCTTTCATGAACTAACCAACACCCTGGTTTTTCCTTCATTTCATTTTCAAGAATGTAAAAGGAGAAGGAAAAAGGTCGAAGAAGGAAAAGACAAAAAATGAAACAAAGTGAAAGAAACAAATTTCTTTCTTTTGTTTGTTTGAGTTAGGAAAATGAGAAGCAAATGAATAGATATTTGTAAATTTTCTTTTTGGTTACCCATAAAAAAAATGATACAAGTAAATTTTATTTCTTTTCCCTTGACAAATCGGAGATCCAACCATGGTAGTAGTTGTGGAACTCTGCTACTTCCAGGTTTAGGATAGTTGTTAGATGATTCTAATTTCTACCAAGAACTGAAGGAGAAGAATCTCCAACGTAGATATGTGTTGGTATCTTTGTATGGAACCATGGTGACTTACAATACCCAATTCTTCCTCTGATATTCACATTCTCTCATCTGTTTATGGTTGACATCTTGCAGCCTGGTATGAGAAGCGGCAATTGAAAAAGATCTACTCTCCCCTCCTAGAAGGACTTTTAGCCCTCTACCTTGGATTCGAATGGATACAGGTAACACAATATTACTTTGCCCTTTCTCTAGTTTTCCATATTAAATTTTCAGAGGACAAGGAATGACCGGTTATTTTTCAATATCTGCTGATGCAAATGTGACAGACAAATAATATTCTCGCACCCATTATCACACACGGCATATACTCTGCCGTTATATTGGGACACGGACTTTGGAAGATTCATGAACACAGACATAGACTACGCCAGAGAATCCAGCAACTGAAGCGAGAAGGAAAAAACTATGGTAAATTTTGAAGGAAATTTGATGATCCTGCTATACGACAGATATATAGAACCAAACATATTGTATACGAATAATGTAGCAGTTGAATAAGACTATGAATTTGTATAGACAAGATTTCCATTGTCAAAGACGATCTTGTAACCAAGAGACTCTCTAACAAATTTTCACATTTGCATATTTTACATTTGTTTTTGGGCCTGACCATGTTTATGTCAGATATTGGCAAGTTGAAGTTTCGAATATTCGATTAGGGTCCAGCCCAACTGCTGTGCAGTGCAGCTTCCTTTTGTTTTACGGTAAACTCAATCCGAAACCATGAACCTATCCAATTGCATCCGTTTAAACTCGTCAAAACTTATAAATGAGTGCAAATGGATTATATACCTAACAAATCTAATTAAAATTGAGTTCACTGCAACTCAAATCAAAGTATGTCAATGAAGGATGTCAAAACTTGTTACTTCTATAATGAACAATATTATGCCAATTTATGACTTCCAATCCTTTAAATGCTAGCATTTAATGTGCTAATGGTTTATTAAATTCTTAATTTTTTTTGGGCAACCTCAATATTGATTGGGAATCATTTGTTTATATAGGATTTTCATTGGAATGTTGATTCTCACGATTCACTGCAAATTGATGGGAAAAAAAAGCAAATGGAATATTATTTACCATTATAAAAAATGAAAAATGATTTGTGGCACTAAATTTCCTGGCACTAATTTCCTGTTTTGGTAACTTTGTTTTTTTTTTTTTTACCTGATATAGAAATTAGTGCCATTAGTGCCAGGAAATTTAGTGCCACAAATCACAACTGATAAAAAATATATGATTATTTTATTTCATTCTAATAAATGAACATGATATTATTTTTATACTTTGTTTAGTTTACTTGAATAAATGAAATTAAATAATAATTTAATTCATAATATTCATTATTATATTTAATTTATTAAAATAAAAAATATATTACAAATAAAATCGTTTTGAATTAACTTTCCATTAAACTTGCTTTGGACATTTGGTGCCTTTCATGATCCAATAACGGGAAATTCTATTTCTACACATCTAATTATTTTAGCACGCATCTTTTCTCAATGCACACATTTAATAATTTGATTATTAATTTTTATTCTCATTCCACACACCAATTATTCTAATCATACCCGTAATTCATATCTTTGTCATACACCACCTCAACCTTTTTTCCACACCTATTTAAAATTGAAGAGCAATAGTCTGTCCTATTTCGGTTCACAGTGAAAATAGTAAAGAAAACTCCATGGAAGAAATAGAAGATTTGAAACCCTCCATTGAAGAACCTCCATTGACACTAACTCTATTGAAGACCCTTCTCCTCCATTTGACACTCTAGTTTCGAAATCTGTTGAAGGTAACTATTACTTTGTTTCGATTTCGTTATCACATTTGGCACCATTTCGTTTTCTCTGTCGAGTGCATCGACATATTAGAATAAACCCTCATTTTTTCCTTGAAGAGTTGTGATTTTGGGAATTTGACACTGTTTCCTAAATTCATTTTTTAATTTAACACTTGGTTTTCGAAATAGATTGATTTGTTCGACACTGTAGTTCCGAAATATATTAATTTGTTCGACACTGTAGTTCCGAATAAAATAGAATATTTCAGCACTTGTTTTCTGAATTAATCGCGGAAAAAAAAAAAATAAAAACTTCTGCACGAAAAAAAACTAGCCATTTCATTACTGCTTTTGCCATCACCAGGCATATTTTTACTTAATTTTGAACTTCTATTGGTTTGTAACTCTTCCATAATAAAATCAAATGGAACTAATGAGAAAATGATATAAATAATGAAGTATAAACCTAGAGAGTAAAACAATATGAGAGTTGCTATGAGAGTAATTTTTTTTTTTTTTTTTTTTGAAACAGCCAAAAAACCTTTATTGATGATAATCAAACAAAACAATTACAAAGATGAACATCAATCAAGATCGAGGGTGCAAAAAGTATCAAAGTTATACTAGCTAGTCCCAACTAGGTTGGCACCAGCTAGTTAGCCTAATCATCAGCTAGCACCACTCAAAGTTGGAGA
This sequence comes from Camellia granthamiana, assembly GCA_036172215.1. Classification (NCBI taxonomy): domain Eukaryota; kingdom Viridiplantae; phylum Streptophyta; class Magnoliopsida; order Ericales; family Theaceae; genus Camellia; species Camellia granthamiana. Next base: position 35,320,916 of record CM069916.1, read on the forward strand.
GAGTCCCTGTTGGAAAATTAGTTTATATAGACTTATTTTGGACCGACTTTGAGCCTAAAATTGAGTGGGCTCCAAACGTCTTTTGGGGTAGGTCCGAAGAGGTGAAGTATTCTTTGCCTCGTGGCAAGTCACACAGTGAAGACGGTTCGTCAAAACCATTTATGAGTGAATGGGAATTTGACGTCGTTTTCGGGTTCGTGGAATGAACATTTAAGTTTTAAACGTGGGTTTCCTTGTGAGGGTTGTCCCACATTGAAATTTTAAGAGAGTTTTGTTGATTATATAAACTCTAGCCTACAACACTTGGGTTGGGCCCCAAAGGGCATTCCAAGTTTGTAGAAGGGAGAAGTTATGGACAAAGTAAACCTTAGCCCAAACCATCACACATGCGCGTCGCCGTCCGGCCGGCGGAGCCGAGCGTAGGTGTGGGGGGTCGGGGTCTGTTCTATTATTAATTTTTTGGACAAAAATTTATTTGAATTTTTTCCAATTTCAATTTGAAATTTAAAATTCGAAGTTGTTCTTCTTTCAAAAACTGTTCCAACAGTTTTGAAACAAACTGTTCCAGCAACGGCTAATTGTTTTCAAACTATGTGAAAAAACTGTTCCAAGAAGCAATGGATAGATTCGATTTTATAACTGCTCTGAATCTGTTTGAATTTCAAACAGTATCTGTTGACATTTGTTTGCACCTGTTCAGTCCAAACAGCACCTGTTTGGGCTGGGAATTTTGCCTATAAATACAGCCATAATTCCAGCAGTCTAGGAATCCGAAAATCAATATGCAATTTATGATTTTGCTGTCCAGATTTTATTCTTTGCATTTTTAATCTTCATTCTAGTTTTAGAGAAATAATAAAGAGAGTATAAGAACACAAGGATCTAGTTCGCCATACAAATTTGTGTGGAGTGTTACTACAAGTTTGTGAAGATCATTGTATCCTGGAAGATAGACGCCACTCAACCGTAAGCACCGTAGTGGGGTGAATCTGTCTTAAGGACAGAGTGTCACACACTCGACTTGGTCTTTTATTTTTAAATTCGGTTCGATAAATAAATTCGGTACGTTATTTATTTATTTTATTTGATTTTGTTTCAATTTATTTTATTTACATAGAAGATTGTTCCAACAATCTTAAGGCAGATTCGAATTATTCTGTTTACAGAATTTTTCGTTTGTTTCCTTTTCTCTTTCTTCTTTTAAGAAAATTATTTTCTGTAGATTTACAAAATAATATTCTGGTTGGAAAAACAAATAGTGATTATATGCTATTTGACAGATAGTAGTAATATACTGTCTATTTTCTTTGACAACTAGTAGTAATATACTGGTGTCATCAACAATTTAGAATATATTTTTGTGAAATTTTTTCAGAAATTAATTTTAGTTTTTAGAAATTATTTTCTGAGTTTTCATTAATTAAAATTATGTTTTAGTATTTTAATTATTGAAGTGTTACAGAAATTAATTTTCTGTATGGAAAATTAATTGAAAAATAAAAGTTACATTCTTGTTTCTTTTATTTTTACAGAATTTAATTCTGTAAATTTGGATTAATTTTCTGTGTAGTATATATTCTAATTATAATTTTGTTTTATAATTTAGAATTGATGGCTACTGAAACTAATGCCCAAAACCAGTACTGGTATGGTGATTGCCATCACACTCCTTATGTTGGGACTGTACCAGTGAATCATGGTGAAAAACCAGAGAAGTTCTTAGGAACTGTTTTTAAAAGATGGCAGAAAAAAATGCTATCTAAATGAGGGGAAACTAAGAAGTACAAGTTTAATGGCATGTGTTACATTTGTAACAAAGAGGGACATTGGGCCAAAGATTGTCGTTACAAATGTAAAGGCAAAGGAAGATCAAGTAAGAAGGTTGCTAAAGCCAAAATGACCAAAATGGATAAAATTTCCAATGGTGTAGATATCATAAATCTTTCTGTAGTTGTTTCCGAGGCAAATCTTGTCGGAAATCCTAAAGAATGGTGGGTGGACACTGGTGCTACTCGCCATATCTGTGCCGACAAAAAGATGTTCACATCTTATTCTACAGTGGACAATGGTGAACAACTTTTTATGGGCAACTTCTTAACTTCCAAAGTTGAAAAACAAGGAAAGATTGTACTTAAGATGACATATGGAAAGGAACTCACTCTCAACAATGTGCTGCATGTACTGGACATTCGCAAGAATCTTGTTTCCGGATCTTTGTTGGGTAAGAATGGGTTTAGGCTAGTATTTGAGAGTGATAAATTTGTACTTACTAAGAATGAGATGTATGTAGGAAAATGTTACATGTCTGATGGCCTTTTCAAGTTAAATGTAATGACCGTTGTACCCTCAGTTATTAATAATAATACATCTTATTCTTACTTGCTTGAGTCTTCAAATTTAGGGTATGGTAGACTAGGACATATTAATTATGGATCTTTGCGTAGATTAATTAATATGGAATGTTTACCTAAAGTTGACATTGATTCAAATCATAAATGTGAAATTTGCGTTGAGGCAAAATTATCCAAAACAAAACTCCTTTTCATTCAATTGAAAGAAGTACAGAACCACTTGAATTAATTCATAGTGACATTTGTGATTTTAAATCAATTCAAACTAGAGGTGGGAAAAAATATTTTATCACTTTTATAGATGACTATACTAGATATAGTTATGTTTATTTAATTCGAACCAAGGATGAAATTTTGAAAACTTTCATTCAATATAAGAATGAAGTTGAAAATCAACTTGGTAAGAAAATAAAAAAACTAAGAAGTGATAGAGGTGGTGAATATGAATTACCTTTTGGTGAGTTTTGTAAAGAACATGGAATAATTCATCAAACCACCGCTCCTTACTCACCTTAGCAAAATGGAATTGTTGAAAGGAAAAATAGGACTTTAAAAGAAATGATGAATGCCATGTTAATCAGTTCTGGATTATCTCAGAACTTGTGGAGGGAAGCAATACTTTCTGCTAATTATATTTTAAATAAAGTACCCCGAAAGAAAATAAATCAAACACCTTATGAATTGTGGCATGGAAGAGTACCATCCTACAAATACTTAAAAGTGTAGAGGTGTTTGACTAAAGTGGCTATTCCTAGTCCTACAAAGACTAAGATAGGTCCTAAGACCGTTGATTGCATTTTCATTGGTTATGCCAAGAATAGTAGTGCATATCAATTTTTGATTCATAAATCAGAACATTCCGAAATGCATGTAAATTCTATTATTGAATCTCGAAATGTATATTTCTTTGAACATGTATTTCCAAATAAGACTAGACAAGAGACTAGTAACAATAAAAGATCTCATGATGCTATTACTAGTCAGGATCAAGAACACGATCAAGAACAAGAGCAACAGTTAGACCAAAATGAGGAAGAGGAACCTAGGCGTAGTAAACGTGCTAGAACCTCAAAATCTTTTGGTCCAGATTTCCTAACATTTTTGTTAGAAAATGAGCCTTTAACTTTTAAAGAGGCTGTGTCTAGGCCTGAATCTCCTTTATGGAAAGAAGCTATCAATAGTGAAGTTGAATCTATCTTGCAAAATCACACTTGGGAATTGGTGGATTTGCCACCAGATTGTAAACCTCTTGGGTACAAGTGGATTTTCAAAAGAAAATTGAAAGCGGATGAATCAATTGACAAATACAAGGCAAGACTTGTGGTCAAAGGTTTTAAACAAAAAGAAGGTCTTGATTACTTTGACACATACTCACCGGTTACTAGAATAACATCCATTAGAATGCTAATTGCTATTGCGTCTTTGTACAATCTAGAAATTCATCAAATGGATGCGAAAACAGTTTTCTTAAATGGTGAGTTAAATGAAGAAATTTACATGGAACAATCAGAAGGTTTTTCTGTTCCAGGAAAAGAAAAGAAAGTGTGTAAATTGGTTAAATCATTATATAGTTTAAAACAAGCGCCAAAGCAGTGGCATGAGAAATTTGACAAGGCAATAATGTCAAATGGTTTTAAAATTAATGAGTGTGACAAATGTGTTTATATTAAAAACACAGACAAATGTTATGTCATTGTATGCCTTTATGTGGATGATATGCTCATCATAGGTAGTAATAATAACATGATTAAAACTACCAAGAAAATATTGAATAAACATTTTGACATGAAGGACATGGGCATTGCTGATGTAATTCTTGGTATGAAAATTACCAAAACATCAGAAGGATATGCTTTGTCACAATCTCATTACATTGAGAAAATACTTGACAAATTTAGCAAAGATGATGATCATCTTGCTAGAACACCTGTAAATGTTAATTTGTATCTTTCTAAGAATGTACAGGAAAGTATTTTTCAATTAGAGTATGCCCAAATTATTGGAAGCTTAATGTACTTGATGAACTGCACTCGCCCAGATATAGTTTATGCAGTAAGTAAATTAAGTAGATATACAAGTAATCCAGGAGTAGAACACTGGAGAGCAATTATAAGGGTTCTGAGATATCTCCGATTTACTCGTAACATTGGGCTTAATTATACTAGATATCCAATAGTACTTGAAGGATATTGTGATGCAAATTGGATATCGGATACTAGAGACTCAAAGTCCACCAGTGGGTATGTCTTTATTCTTGGTGGGGCGGTTGTATCTTGGAAATCTTTCAAACAGACTTGCATTGCTAGGTCTACTATGGAATTAGAATTCATAGCTTTAGACAAAGCAGGGGAAGAGGCTGAATGGCTTCGCCACTTCCTTGAAGATATTCCAATATGGCCAAAACCGGTGCTTGCTATATGCATACATTGCGATAGTCAATCAGCTATAGGTAGAGCATAGAGTCATATGTATAACGGTAAGTCACGACACATTCGTCGTCGACATAACACCATGAGACAACTACTCTCTAATGAAATTATTTCCATAGAATATGTTAAGCCTAAAGACAACATAGCGGATCTACTAACCAAAGGGTTAGCAAGAGAGTTAGTTGAGAATTCATCGAGGGGAATGGGACTAAAGCCTATTAACTAAGAGTTACCACAACGGCAACCCAACCTAGTTGACTGGAGATCCCAAGATCTAGGTTCAAAGGGACAACCGAGTTGTGAATGACTCAGAAGGATCACTGGAGAGTCCAACTCCTACCCATATCTATGATGAAATAGTGATGTCTGCAGAGTTTTAGGTTAAGTAATACTTTTAATGATTCTTATATCTAGGTATACCTAGTGGAGTATGGCAGGATACTCTTCATAAGAATCACCTCTATAAGTTTGAACTAGGCCGGTTCGATGAGATTTGTGAAGGGCTACAATTCTCTAGAGCACTCATGAAAGACCAGGTTGTTCAGGGCCAAAATGAACACAATAGTGAGAACTAAACTGTGTCTGAGGATATACTGTGTGAGTTCTATTGTCTTGGTTTACACAAATGGCTGAACAGTTCAAGAAATCATGTTCACTGGTTAGCTAATAAATCCGATAATGTCTCATAAGGGAAGGCTCAAAGCCAAAAGCTACTTATCTTTTACAGAATATTTCCAATTTCTGTACTCTCTGTATTTAGATCATGTTGTTGCATTTTCTCTCCGTTGAATTCCTTTTATTTGGGGGATTGTTGGAAAATTGGTTTATATAGGCTTATTTTGGGCCGACTTTGAGCCCAAAATTGAGTAGGCCCCAAACGTCTTTTGGGGTAGGTTCGAAGAGATGAAGTGTTCCTTGCCGCGTGGCAAGTCACACGGTGAAGACGGTTCATCAAAACCATTTATGAGTGAATGACAACTTGACGTCGTTTTTGGGTTTGTGGAATGAACATTTAAGTTTTAATTGTGGGTTTTCTTATGAGGCTTGTCCCACATTGAAACTTTAAGAGAGTTTTGTTGAGTATATAAACTCTAGCCTACAACACTTGGGTTGGACCCCAAGGGGCACCCCAAGTTTGTAGAAGGGAGGAGTTATGGACAAAGTAAACCTTAGCCCAAACCACCACACATGCGAGCGCGCACCACCGCCGCCGTCCGTTCGGCCGAGCGTAGGTGTGGAGGTCAGGTCGGTTCTAATATTAATTTTTTGGACAAAAATTTATTTGAATTTTTTCCAATTTCAATTTGAAATTTAAAATTCAAAGTTGTTCTTTTTCCAAAAACTGTTCCAACAGTTTTGAAACAAACTGTTTCAACAGTATTTAAACTGTTCTAGCAACGGCTAATTGTTTTCAAACTGTGTGAAAAAGCTATTCCAAGAAGCAACGGACAGATTCGGTTTTATAATTGCTCTGAATCTATTTGAATTTCAAACAGTATCTGTTGACATTTGTTTGCACCTGTTCAGTCCAAACAGCACCTGTTCGGGGCTAAGAATTTTGCCTATAAATACAGCCATAATTCCAGCAGTCTAGGAATCCAAAAATCAATATGCAATTTATGTTTTTGTTGTCCAGATTTTATTCTTTGCATTTTTAATCTTCATTCTAGTTTTAGAGAAATAATAAAGAGAGTATAAGAACACAAGGTTCTAGTTCGCCATACAAATTTGTGTGGAGTGCTACTATAAGTTTGTGAAGATCATTGTATCCTGGGAGATAGACGCCACTCAACCGTAAGCACCGTAGCGGGGCGAATCTGTCTTAAAAACATAGTGTCACACACTTGACTTGGTCTTTTATTTTTAAATTCGGTTCGATAAATAAATTCGGTACGTTATTTATTTATTTTGTTTGATTTTGTTTCAATTTATTTTATTTACACAGAAGATTGTTCCAACAAGCCCAACCAAAAAAGAAAACAAAGAAAACACAGCAAACAAGACTCTAAATAATTGTGAGTGTTACACTCCTCACCCTCTAAGGCAACTTCTCACTTGTCTTAGATTTATCACAAAGTCCTGCACTGAAAAATGGTGCTTAGAATAACATGGTTTCAACCATAATGCAATTCTCACCTTTATCACTTCACAAAGCTCCGCCAAATTTGGAATATATGCATTAAACACACAATCATTCCTGTGTTTCTAGAGAGACCACAACATAACCAGAGGTACTCCTCTCTAAATCTTCCTCTTTTTACTCCTAAAACATTGTCCTACCTACCATAAGAGAATGACTTCAACAGATTTAGGTAAAGCCTCTTCAATATCCCACTAATTCAGCATTGCAGACCACACCTTCCAAGCAAAGGGGCAAGAGACCAACACATGATTCATTGTTTCATTCTCAGCCTTACAGAAAACATACAAGGTTGATACATTACTTTGTAGGACACCAATTCTTTGTAGGAAGACTGATGTCTTAATTCTACTTCTCCAAGCTAGCCAAGTAAAGAATTGGACTTTTGGAGGCATGTAAGTAATCCACACCAGTTTTACTTGATCTTAACTGAAGACTTGCTGAAACTAACTTACCTTTATAAACAGAGCACACTGAGAAACTCCCCTAAGGATGTCGCTTTCCACATTGGACAATCAGTTTGATTTGTTACAATATTTGGTGCTGCTACAAGGAAGTTTCTAAGCCTTATAACCTCATTAACCTCTAAATCATACAACCTTTTTTTGAACTAACACACCCAATTCCTTTCAGAAACCTTTTTCTCATACATTGATCTAAATGATTCCTCCTTATCTACCACCAAGCAGTACAAACCAAGAAATTCCTCTTTAAGACAAGTACTATTTCACCATTTGTCCACCCAAAATATAACACTATTCCCCTCCCTAATCTTTATCTAAAAGTTATTCAAAAAATACTCAAAGATGGTACTATTTGACTCTACAATGGTAATTATTCCTTTCCAAACACTAGACATAGTACTAGTGGTACTAGAAGAAGGAATCCAATCACTGAAGTCTACTTTATACTTACTACATATAACTCTTCTCCATAATGCATCCTTTTCTTACCCAAATCTCTACCACTATTTGATTAGTAGGCAAGAATTTACCACCTTCACTCTTCTCAACCCCAGACCTCCTTGTTCCAAGCTTTTAGTCAGTTTCTCCCACTTGACTATATGTACCTTTCTTCTTACTTCTGATCCTCCACAAAAGAAATGAAGCCTGCAACCTCTCTATCACTCTAGCTATGCCAGTAAGCATTTTAAACAAAGATAAATAATACACAGACAATGATGCAATGACAGATTTGATTAGAGTAAGTCTACCAGCATAGGATAAAAGCTTTCTTTTCTAGCTAGCTAGTCTGCTTCTAACTATGTTTAACACTGATTTCCAAGTTGTTTTACAACTAGGATTAGCCCCTAAGGGCAGCCCTAAATACTGCTAAGGCAGCTTATTGGTCTTGCAGTTCAATATAGATGCAAATCTAGCCAAAGGTTCATCAGGAACACCCACAAACTTGACTTTTATGGTAATTTATGCTTTGCAATCAATAAAGAAGTATAGAATATATAGCAAGCACAGTGAGAAACAAATGGAAAAAGTGACAAATAATAAAGAAACTAGAGTTTAATTTTTTTTTTTAACTCAAAAGATGTACATTGAGATTTTTTTATTTCTAAAAGATATGCACAGAGAATATTTTAATATAATATTATAAGTGTTGGTAAATATTCATTATAATTATTTAAATTTAAAATATAATTATTATTAAAATAATATTTTATTAACTATATAGACTGCGATAACTAGCCGTGTAAAAATAAAGGCTCTGTTTGGTAGAGCTTCCAAACTTTAGTTCTACCTTTTGTTTTCAACGTGGTGTTTGTTTATAGCTTTCAAAAATTAATTCCACACTTACTTTTGAAAATTCTGGCCAAAACGGGAAAATTTGGGCTAGCCGGTCGTCCTACCTGTCGTTGGGCCAGTTGACCGGAACAATGCATTTTTATTTTTTTTCAATTGACCCATGTTAATTTTATATATTCAATAAAAAATATTTTCTGAAATTTTTAAATTTTTTTATGAGTTTTAAATAGAATTTTAAGTTGTGTATTTGGTTATGAGTTATAAATTTTTGTATCAAATATCATATGACACATCAAAAATTTCTCACTCAATTCAAAACTCTTTTCAAAACTCATTCACTAAACAAATTTTTTATACTTAAATCGTTTTGAGAACTTTCATAAAAAGCCACGTTTTTTATCATTTTCCAAAAACGCGAGTGGCCAAAAATGCAACAAAATTTGTTTGGAAAGGCCAAAAACGCAAGTGTGAAATTACAAATTAGGGTCTATGACAAAAAAATAAAAAAATAAATTTCTTATGTTGGGTAAGGATATTTTGGTCATTTTAATTTGATTTGACACCATAAATAAATATTAAATTAAAAAACAAAAAGTCAGCTTTTTACCAACTACTCAAATCACTTTCTAAAAAACTAAAAAGTTTAGTAAAAAGTCAAAAATTAACTTTTTACTAAGGCCTCGTTTGGGAACCCTTCTTTTTAGCCAAAAAGTCAAAAAGTTACTAAATTAGTCAAAAAGTTAACAATCCATACCAAAAAGTCAAAGATTCTCTTTTCACTCTACTTTTTGCACATCTTTTCGTAAAAAGCCAAAAAGTCATCCCAAACATACTAGTTTTTTTTAGCTCATATTTTAGCCAAATAACCTAAAAGTTACTAAATTAACCTGTTCCCAAACGAGGCCTAATTTCTCAAAATACTTAATAATTTAAAACTTACAAAGTCAAAATACAATTTTATTTTTAAATTATATTTAAAAAATTCCATTAAACGCAACCAAAATTTTCTTCCAACAACAGCTTTGTAAATGCACATAGTAAGTTTGTCCTCACTCATAAAAATAAATAAAAGGGGACAACCGCCAACAAAGTACCTTGATTATTGTGTACAAAAAAAAACTTGTGAACAGAAAGTCAGATAAAAGGGTACCTCTTCCTCAATTTTTATTTTTATTATTATTATTTTTTTAGGATCTGAAAAAAGAAAAGTATCAATTAAAAAGACAGTAATAGTACTGGAAAGAAAATGAGTGGGAGTTCTAATTAGAACTATCACTAATAATGTGATAGTGGGTCTCACCCACTGTCACAATTTGTACTGTGTCTATTTTTTTCAACAATGATAGAGACTACTAATTTTGGAACTCTAAAAAGATCACTAATGACATGGTACTCAATAAAAAAGAAAAAAAATACAACACCAAGGCCAAAACATCAAATCATCCATGGTGGGACCCACTGCCACATCATTAATGGTAGCACTAATTAGTGCTTTCACTCATTTTTCCTTTTTTTTTTTAGTTTTGCCATCTCATTAATGATGAATTTAGAGTCACTAATCCAAGTTTGGGAAGACTAAATAAGTGCACTTTTTGACTTTTTATGAAATATAGGTTGGATTTGGGTTGGGTTTGAAGCGATGTGTTAGAGAGGTGATGTGACTTAAATAAGATGATGTGACTTAAATAAGATAGTGACTTTTTGATTTTTAAATTTTTTTAAAAATACCAAACTTGACCTAAATTAGTGTTGTCTAGCCCCACCGGTACTGAAATTGATTTGAGAATAGCGTGAGTTTCTGGGTGAGGGTAATGCGTTGCGTTGTTTGGAGTTTTGTAGAGAAGAAGTGTCATTGTAGTTAGCAGTCCTTCAATTGCCTTTATCAGTGTGGGAAAAGAAACAGGCCATCCATGCATTTGTAGATAAGAAAAAAGGTAATGATTACTGTGATAGGAGCTGTCTGGGAATCCGAGCCCATGCCCTAGGGAGATGATTCACTAAATAGTATATAGTTGGGTAGATTATAGGGTCTTTTGAGAAGTGCTAAAAAAAAAAAAAAATTTTTTTTAATTTTTTATTTATTTTAAGTCAGATTATTTCTTATATTTTTTATTTATAAAAAAATAAAATAGGTTAAAAAAAGTAAAAAAAATTAGGCTCTGCTTGGTTGTGACTTGTAAACGTGTTTCTACACGTGCATTTGAGTATGATGCTTGGTTGTTGTTTTGGAATCAATTTTCACGAGCTCTGCAGAGAGCTCTGTGCTTCAGTCGCAAAATTTTGCCTAGGGGAAGATCGCCTAGACGTCCTTAGAGACATCTACCCGGATGTCCTCCGCTGTACAGATTTTTTTTTTTTGGCAATTGATTTATATAATTAGGAAAAATATTTTCTAAATTTTTTTTTAATTTTTAATGTGCTTTGAAATAATTTTGAGTTTTATGTTTAGTTATGAGTTGTAAATTTTTGTATCACATATCAAATATCACATCAACAATTTCCCACTCAAATCAAATCTCTTTTCAAAAACTATTTTCAAAACTCTTTACCAAACAAATTTTCTACACTCAAATCATAATTCTACAACACACAAACTCAAAATACAACTCATACTCTCAATCACATTTACAAAATACAACCAAACGCAACCTTAATTTTTTATCAACTTTTCAAAACACTCCTATATATTCAACTCATAAAATTTACTTAAAATATAAATTATTTTATGTGATTTAAAAGATATAAAAAAATTTTATTTTTTTTATTTAATATAATTAATTAAAAATAAAAATTTTGGTTATTTTTTTATACAATAATAAAATTAGTTGAATCATTAATATTGAAGGGTAAATTACATTGACACCCCATGAGGTTTGGTTCAATTGCTACCTGCCTCCTGACGTTTTAGAAATTATATTTCTACCTTTGTGGTTAATAGTATCATTTCACAAACTCCCTACTTATATAAAAGGTAACAACTCCTAGTAGAAAAATAGAGAAAATTACATTTAAAAAAGAAGTAAAGGAAAAAGGAAAAAAAAGAGAAAGTAAAACAAAACAAAAAAGGGAGAGAGTGCATGAGTTCAATGTCTTCATTCCGTCTAAATAATTACAATAACAGGGGAATCAGTGTAATTTCCCAAACGTCATGGGGTGATATGTATTAAACCCAAACCTCAGAGGGTGTAAGTGCAATTTACCCTTTATTGAAATATATTTATAATATCATTAAAAATAGTTAATAAATTTGATGATTTTTTGATAAAAGGGGTCATCTGTTATGAATTTAGAAATTTCAAGGAGTGATGTGTAATTTTCAAAATCATAAAGAATAATTCATATTTTAAATAAATTTTAAGAGATGTATTTATAATTTACCCTAATAATTACTTAGAGATTTGTCTGTTAACTTTAAAATTTCAAAATTAATCGAAATATTGGCAAACTAATTCCGACACTCTTATTTGGGAACATGTTATTTTAGTAATTTTTTAACTTTTTGACTAAAATATGAGATAAAAAAAATTACTATATTTAGAATGGCTTTTTGATTTTTACAAAAAAATATGTAAAAAGTAAAAATAAAAGAAAATATTTAAATTTTTGGTACAAGTTACAAACTTTTTAATTTTTTTAATAATTTTTTAATTTTTAAACTAAAATACTCGCGAACAAGAGCTTAATTATCTAAAATCATATATATATATTTTCACCGTGTTATATCATTGCATTACATGGCAAAGTCAATCATATGAATATTCAGGTAAAGAATAACATAAAATGATAAAAAAATCGATGCCATATAACAGTTAAAAAAAGGGCGGATTACACTACTCGTCTTTGTAGTTTAGAATTTTTATTATTTTAGTCTCTAATATTTAATTATGATATATTTGATTTTGAATTTTGAATCTTATACTAAAGAAAGACAATTAAAGATATTTTCTTTACAAATAGTTTATTTCAAGGGCAGAGTTATCATACAACTTATTTTGTATTGGTCAACTTGTATGTTGTTTGAAATGTAATGACATTTTTTTTAATGAATAATGTTGAAACTTTCTTGATTATAAAATTTTGTTTAGTTTAGTTTTCAGAATCTATTTTTAGAATTTTTTTTCTAAAAAACTAAAAATTAAATTGGTGAAAAAAAATTAAAAACACTCATTTTTATATAATTTTATCTTTTGAGAGGGTAGAAATAAAATTTTAAAATAATTTTTTAATATTTATTTTCTTTAAATTAGTTTATATTTTTTCAAAAGTTAAATATGGCGATAACTTTGATATCATTATTAAATTAATTCATTAAATCAAAAAATCCAAAACTAAAAATATTTTATACATTAAAAACTCAATAGCAATCAATTACTTGAGAATCATCCAAAAATATATGTTAACAATAAATATAACCATTTATTACATGATAACCATAAAAAAATATCAACAAAAACGACGACCCATTACATGATCATCATCCAAACACCTACTAAAAATTAATTTGGTAAAAAAAAAAGAAAAATATAAAAGATTTACCATTTTTATATAATTTTATTTTTGGTAAGTAGAAATAATTTTTAAAAATTTAAAAATATATTTTATTAAATTGGCGATTTTGCCTTGAAATAGAGTAACGGTATCTTCAATGATCCTTATTTGGAACGAGATTTAAAATTCAAAATTAAATATATTATAATTAAAAAGTCAATAATCAAAGTGATACAAGTTCTAAATTACAAGAACCGTTAGCATAAGTTGTCTTTAAAAAAAAAAAAAAAAATGTATGCCTCATGGGTCACATGATGTCCTTCACCCATTACAAATTATTAATTTATGATATTATTTTTTCAAACATCAATTTATAATGATACCTTGAAAGCCAATCAAAATGGAAGAACACACACCATAGAAATATCTTTCTAATAACCAATTAAGCCTAGCTTTAGTTTATGAGATGTCATGAGTTCAACTCTTCACAAAGAAGAGTTAAATTAAGAGATAAACACTTGATGCATTGTAAGGGTAAAAAAACTAATTCACATAAGTACTATAATATGTTAATTCAAATGTTATAATTTAATAATTAACAATTGACTTCAAAAATTAAAAAAAAAAAAAAAAAACCCTCCTAACCTGAAAAATTGCTCCATTAAGAAGACTAACCTCACAATGACTTTCATCATCTAATCTCCAAAGCTAGCATCTCTCAAAATATTTACATTTGTTAATATATCTGCAATGTAAAATAGAGAACAAAAGAATTAAAAAAAAAAAAATTATGCTCTTTTTAAGAACGAGAATATATTTGTTGACACCATAAATCTGCAATTTTTATTATTTATATAATTGCAGGACACGTGGCATCCTCTTATTCATTTGGAAGTTAAAAGAAGTTATAGAGATGATGGAGAATATGAATGACAAAGTGGATGAGTGAAAGGACACATGGCAAGACAAGAATGAAGATGGAAGAAATGGGTAGTTACTAAGTAGTTATTGCTGTAATTTTTTCCTCTATAAATAGCCATTGATGGCTACATTGTAAAAGATCCAGAACTTAAATCAAAGACACTTGATTTCAATATTTATTGTCATTTTCCTTACTTTAGGAGTAGTTTAACATATATTTATATTTCGAAGCATTTATTTTCAGCACTTTCATTTCGAAGCATTTCATGCACTTCCTTTTTGAAGCATAGGAGTAGAGGTAAGTAATTATTACTTTGATTGTTCACTCAATCGTCTTTCTCCATCTCCCTTTCTTCTTTTAATTTTTCTTTTCTCTACACTTTAGCAATTTTGAAGTCCTCTTTGTTGAGGCAAAAGAACCGTCAACACAATCGCTTGATAATTGGCTTGAATTTAATCTGTAAGGATTTTTCAATCCTTGCTGGCACGCTCGCATTTATAATATTTTCCTTCGTAGGAAAAATAAGCCAACAATATTATTATTATTATTTTTATCAACAAAACAAACGTATACTATTTCTAAGTTCTTATTTTACATGTCAAATAAAGGAAAATTTATTCATAAATCCTATATAGGGAATATTGATTCATTTAGTTTTAAGAGTTTTCTTATGAATCAATTAGTTCTTTTTGTTTCGAAAAGTTATATTTTATTTGATTTGGTGTTATTTGAGTGTAAGTGAATGTTCTTTTATGATTCATTTTTTTTAATTTTCTAATTCATTTTTTGGATGGGATTGGAAATGTGAGGTGTGAAAGATTCTTTTTTGAAAGGATTGGTGGCTGAAGTGTTGATTGTCAAGCGTGAAAATCTACATTTCTGTTAGTGTGATTTTCTGGTGTTACATTGATATGTTACATTAGAGTGCTACGTTTAGAAAAAGTAGACTAAAGAATTTTTGTATGTTATATTGATTGGAGTGTTACATTTGGAAAAAAAATATACTATGGATTTTTTTTTAAGAATATTATATGGTTATGTTTGAAAAAAGTACGCTAACGAGTTTTTTAATGTGTTATATTGGAGTATTACTTTTGGGAAAATATATTTAGGAATTTTTGTGTGTTATATTGATTAGAGTGTTATGCTTGAGACAAATACACTAAATTTTTTTTTAGAATGTTATGTTATTACGTTTGATAAAAGTATACTAAACCGTTTTCTAATATTATATTGGAGTATTACGTTTAAAAAAAATACATTAAAGAATTTTTTTTAAATGTTACGTTTAATAATTTTAACATTATAAAAAAATTTACATATATCTCTCAACACATAACACGCACGGTTATACTTAACTCTTTATATAATTTCCATTAAAATAAGAAATTTGAGTCCATAATAAAAAATAAAAAAAACTAAATAATTCATAAAATTGCAATTTAATGATTGTTAATCCCATAAACAATTCCAGCCGAAAGAAGTAAATACATATATATTATATTATATAAATGTCATTTACTCCTCCTGTCTGTCACAGTCAAAATCTTGGTCGATATTACTCAAACTCTCTATCTATCACACAAAGATACCACTTTTCTTAACTTTTCGGATCTTGGTCGATTTGTCAGTGCTTTTTCATTTCAGCCATGTATTGTAAATTAAGGCTTTTACTGGAATTGGGTTTTGTTTGTATGTAGGAAAAGGGCTTTTGATTTATTCATTTATTTTTTTTTTTTTTTCTTTTCTTTTCTTTCTTTTTCTCACTATTATATCTCGGTATCTCCAAAGGTGTTTTGTCTCTCTCTCTTTCTTGCTTTAACCACTCAAATGTAGAGAGAACCACTCATTCACTGTGGACACTGAATCCATGGTTGTGCTGAGATGTACAATATAGATCTATAGAGCATCTCATTCAAGAAGAGAGATGGTAAGGAGAAGAAGAGGAGGGGACCAAGGCATTCTATGCTAAAAAAAGTACTTAAAAAACCATGAAGGCCTATTGTGTGTGTGCTCTCTTAGCTGGCTTTTATGTCTGTCTATATACACAATTATACTAGGGGGCCACAAATGTTAAAGTCATAGTTGGATGACTTACCCAAATGCAGTTAGTTAACTACCCAAGGTTCAAGGACCTTGTTTACCTTGGGAGACTCTCATTCATTTGCAAAATCAGTAGTGTTACATAGGCAAAATTAAAATATATAAAAGTAAATTATAAATATATTTTTTTAAATGTTTATAATATTAATTGTTTTTGATGGGATTATTAAAATTATATAACGTTCGTTAAAATTTTTAATTGAATAATAAATAATTTTTTATTAAGTAATCATTAAGTCAATTAATAATTTCAATGATATTTTCAATTAATAATTTTGATAATTTTATAATCGACAATGCTACGTAGCTCAAATTTTGTGGCTCAAAAGTGGCTTAAATGGCCAAAACGACGTCGTTTTGAGGACAGAACAACATACAAATGGCCAAAACGACGTCGTTTTGGCCATTTGAGCCACTTTTGAGCCACAAAATTTGAGCTACGAGACATTTTCCTTTTATAATTGTACATGAGGATAGTTAAAAAATTTATTTTTCTAATCAATTCTGTTAAATGACAAATTCTGATAAGGGGTATTTGTAATTTCTGGAACCGCATGGGATAATTTGTATTTTCAACAAAATTTCAAGGGTTATATTTGTAATTTACTCAATATATAAATATACATAAATAGTACATTGTGTGATTCAAATTTATTTTAAATCTTTTTTTTGTTTTATTTTATAACATACAACTATAGAAATACATCAATAAAGAGGAAGAAATGTAAAAAGTATCACAGTAAGTTTATACTATCTCAATTAGGTTGGCACTACAAGGCATACCCAATCATTTACTAGCACAAACCTCAAAGTTTGTGAGAAACTAACAAACAATCAAAACAAAATAGATACAAAGGCACATTATATTTTCTATGTTTTAATTATTTGTAACTATTATTCGTGTTTGCAAAATCCAAAGAAGGTAACAAGTAATGGAATGAGTTGTAAGCAAATATTAGGGAAAATTACATTCACTCCCTGATAATGAGTTAATTACAGTAGATTCCCTATTAGTTTGTTATATTATTGTTCATTATTTTTGAAATGTTACACCATTCTTGGGTTAAAAAGATGAAAGTGATTCGGTCACACATGGGTGGTGGGGGTGTTCAGATAATGATGGAGTTACCACTTGAAGAACAAGCAACAAAAAGTAGATGCGCGAAGGTAAGTGTTACAATTTTAGTTTAAAAAAATGAAGTGATGGGGGACAATAATTAAAAGGGTAAAATGTAATTTGTCTTAAAATTTAATGAGCAAATATAATTATCTCCTCCCAAGCCACCTGAAAATTTTCAGTTGATCATCAAAAGAATCAAAAAGGGTTGAGAGATATATAACTCCTGATCACATGAGTACTGTTTTTGCAGACAATTAAAGCATTTCGCCAGGACCCACGAGACATGAACTTCTCAGTGAATCATATAAATGGACTGCACTTGGTAGGGTTTTCAAAACAACCTGGACTCGAGGTTATGACCCCAAATTATATGTACGATTACAAATTAATTATATTTTTTTAATATATTTCCTTTAATGATTGACCATATGATATTTAGGATTTTCTTCTATTCTATTCTATGATCATTGTATGTCTCACTTCTTATCTATGCCCTTTCACTCTGCAATCCCACTATTTCTTATCTCTCTCATTTTACTCGCAAATTTCACAACAGATCAAAGTCAATCAAACTAAGTTTATGTATTTTGAATCTTATCAATCATTTGTTATCTTCATCTATAAAACCATATTCTCGAAATTCAATGTTAAAAGTATAAGTTGCAAAGTTAAATAGGTTGGGGTGGACGGGATGAGTACAAGGCATGTTCACTAAACTGGAACAGAGGTAAGATAAGAGATTTATGATCTACACCTGCCATGTTGCCATTCCTATCTCTTCAATCCACTTTGAGAAGATAAACACAAATTGCATTTATGTAATTTTTTCTATCAAAATGTGTAAATTGCGTTTTTATTTTGTGAAAGATACTGATATAATAATCGAAAAATAATTTACAAACATAATTGTATACAAAATATATATATATATATATTCAAAATGATATGATAATGGTAATATTGTAATTATGATCCATAAGTATTTTGATCTAAAATGATTTTTTTTTTTTTTTTTCTTTCTTATATAGCAGTAGTTGTAGGTCACAGTTTCTCTCCAGTTTGAAATTAGATTGGACAGTGCTGTTGGATCGTAGTGATCCGATTCTAAAACTATCTCGATAATTCAAACCATTCAATATGTAGAGCTCGTAAACTATATCATCTCTGTAAAACATTATATTGATTGGATATCGATAACTATTTCATCAGTTGGCATTTGTTTCAATGGTAATAATAATTTTTAAAATAAATTGCAGACACAATTGCAAGCTGATCAAGTGACTATCGATATCTGATTAAAGTGATTTTTTGCAAGAATGATGTACTCAACGAGTTCTATATTAACAGTTTACATTATCAAGATGGGCTTGAAATCGGTCCCACTGCGGCCCAACAGAGCTGGACCCTTACCTATAATAATCCCCACGGATATGTATGCCCATTGCCCACACTTTACTCAAGACATCTGTAACAGAAAATGACACTGCACTGCAAGCTTTTATCAGTATAACACTATGTCACTCAAACCGTAATCTCTTTTTCATTGTTCTTTTTTAAACTTTAATCCTTCTTTTTCTTCCAATTTACAAGATGCTTTTCCCGACCCTCTATTTTTAGGCCATTCAAGCTTCAATCACACCAATGAAATAATCAAACCAAGTTTCAAAAAAAAAAAAAAAAAAAAAAAGACTCACACAAGCCTATGAAACCAAACTGTATATTCCACAGTTCGTGGCACTCTTTAGCAAACAGGAAGTTGAGTACAGATAAATCACTCACACACTGTAATTAATCTCTTTCCATCATGACGGTGACGAACTGCGCCCTAGTCGGAGCTCTAGATCAAGAACTTCTTCAATAACTGAGCCATTGTTGTTTCGATTGTTATCATTATCGATTGACAGTGAAGGTTCAGTGTTGGTAGTAGAGTGACAGACAGAGGAATTGAACGTTGATTGATATGGTGAAATGGAGAGAAGAGTAGAGGGTGATGAGGAGTCCATACAAGCATTCATCTTCGTAGGAGTGAAAACACCATTAGGGTTTGGCAATGAGTAGAGAAGGCATAATCCGCCGCCATTAGCGACGAATTCCCGAGTTGGGATTATGAGGGTGGGGGAGGTGGGGTTCGGTGGCGTTTGGTGGAGGCGAGCCCTGTCACGGCGGTGCACGTTCATGTGGCCGCCTAGGGCTTGGGCGGACCGAAACTCCCTCCTACAAAAAGAGCAAGTGTAGGACCGCGGTGGCCACGTGGTGCCCATGGCATCATTAGAGTCTTCTGCAAAGGCTCTCACTTCCCAAGAATCGTCGTCGTCTTGGGCTGCTGCCACTGCTTGTTGCTTAGGGTTCCACATCCAGGAGCCGGTGGCGGAGCTAGGGTTTAGGGTTTGGTGGTGATGCTTTTGAGATTGAGATAATTTTTTGAGCTCAGTAGCCATGATATATTGGTGATGTGGAATGAAATGGTGGTGAAGTGAGAGTTAAATAGAGGGATGGGCTTACAGTGGAAATGGAGACAAAAAAACCCTAGCACCGGGCATATCACCAAGTTTTAAAATAACTACTTGGATTTTAGTAGTCATGAGAGAGAGAGAGAGAGAGAGAGAGAGAGAGAGAGAGAGGGACTTTGAATATAATAACATGGACACCCATCTAGTTGTCTGTATGTAGAGACAATTATTTCTTACATTGGCCACAACGCCTATGTAAGAAATTTTGGAGACAACATCTTTAGAGGAAGAAGTGATGATAAAGAAAAATTAATTAAGAAACTAATGACAGTTAAAAATTTAAATAGGGGAAAATAAAATTAAAAAATTAAGAAAATATTGAAAATTTGCTATGATAATTACTAGTACTGTTGTCAAATGAGTTCAGAAACACTGAAATATAGTGAAATTAATGTTGCTTCAAATTTGGGTACTGTGGGCATTGCAAATGAACTTTTTAAGGGTAACCTACACCTTTTTTGGCATTTACCATTTTGTGATGCTTGTACGAAACTAATATTGGAAATCAGTGGTACAAAATTTTAAGCAATTAGTAGTACCAAAAAAAATAAAAATAAATTATAAATACATTCCCTGAAATTTGCTTAAAATATAATTTGCTTCTTATGATTTTAGAAATTATATTCCGCACTAATTTTATAATAAACAACTCATTTTATGAATAACTCATCAAGTCAATTAACAGTTGTTAATGATATCAAAAATTTATTTCAATTAATAATTTAAGTAATTTTAATATTGTCTAGGAAAACAATTAGAAATTTTATTTTTATGTTAATTCTGTTAAATAATAAAATATGACAATGAGCTATTTGTACAGGGACAATCCATATTTTAAGCAAAATCTCAGGAGATATTTTTGTAATTTATCTAGAAAATAATGCAGGTATAACATCAATTTTCATTTTGGCTCTTTCTGTTGAACGAGCGACTGGGAATTTTGTGCACACATTAATGTTGTGTTTGGTTGGGAGATTTGAAGAGAGATTTAGAAAGGGAAATAGAAAAAGTAGTTGGAATGTGAATAAAATATACTTACATTTCACTTAATTTCACACACCTTTTCCCATTTTCCTTTCCAAATCTCTCTCCAAATCCCCCAACCATTTTTATGATGAAATAGTGATGTCTTCAGCGTTTTAGGTTAAGTAATACTTTTAATGATTCTTATATCTAGGTATGTCTAGTGGAGTATGACAGCATACTCTTCATAAGAATTACCTATATGAGTGTGAACTGGGCTAGTTATATGAGATTTGTGAAGGGCTACAATTCTCTAGAACACTCATGAAAGATCACGTTGTTCAGGGCCAAAATGAACACAATAGTGAGAACTGAATTGTGTCTGGGGATATACTGTGTGAGTTCTATTGTCTTGCTTTACACAAACGGCTGAATAGTTCAAGACATCATGTTCACTGGTTAGCTAGTTTGAAACAAAGTGAAAAGTAGAAACATGGTAGCATTCAGTGGTGCTACATGCACCAATTAGTGCATTAACTGGTGTACCAATTAGTGTTATGTCATTATTATTGACCCCACTTATTATACAAATTATAAATATACAAAAATTTTAAAATTATGCCACATCATCTCTTAGTACAGTAGTTAGTACACTAATTGATACATATAGCATTATTCTAGTCGCATTTAACCAATGGCTCATTTGGTTCATGATATGGAATTAAAATTGAAAAACTCAGAGGCGACAGTAATTTATTGATTCTATTTTAAAGTTAGTAGAACAAATAAATTTTCTTCTTTATTAACGAGAATCAGAAGCAATTGTAATTCATAAGGTTTGGGCAATCTTCCAACACAAAAAAATAAAAAAGTGCATAAAATGTGTTGCACAAAATAAAAGGGGAAAAAAAAAAAGAGTAATGCGGTAAAATGTCTATGTATTTTGCTACTTTTCAACGACGCATAATTGCCTATTCAGCCAAGGTGTTCAATCAAATTCTCCGTATGTCAAACGTAGAAAAAAGAAAAGGACAGTATTGTGTCATTAATAAATGACAATTAGCTCTTAAATTCATTTTCTTGTTAGTTTCTTCTTGTCCCAGAGCACGAACCATCCGCAATGAAGCTTTCATTCGTAGTTAGAAAATGAGTACTACAAGAATTTTAGACGACCGGGATTGGAAGAGTGTAATTAAAATAAGTATGAAACTTGGAAGCTAAAAGATGTTCTATAGTGCCCTTGTTGAATATACCATTATTTATTTATTTTTTTTAAAGTACCAATGATTGAATTATATTTCTGTTTAATGGTCGGACAAAAAATGATTGACGAAGAAACGGTCCTCCATATGACATCGCTGTTTTCGCCTGCGACCTAAACAAGAAACACTGATCTTGACTCGTTGCATGAAACCAAGTTTCAAAGACAGGTTGTAACTAATAACTTTCCTAATCATTATGCTTAACTTTACTAATTATGTTATTTTTGTCTCTCTTTATTGACGTATCCTATTCGATTGAAGATATTTTTTAAGCATTACCCTTGACTTAAACTAGTTTAACTTAAATTTAGTAATATAAGTTTAATACCAGTACGCTATCTTCTTCTCTTTCTTCTCCTCTTGTTTTTGGTAACTAACAAGGTTATATATAAATTATAATTAATCCACTCATTATCTGTCACATTCAAATACGATACAGTTGGATTATCGATCTTATCATTTAGAAGGATATTCTTGATTTTTGGCGTGACAAATCCTTTTCGCTGGATTTTAATAATATGTAGAATTTACATACAATAAGCTCTATTAATCAAGACAAATATAAGGTCTCCTATAAAGTTAATCGAGGAAAGTTACAAAAATGTAACAGGTCAGTTCCACTGTGTAAATCCATCTTATAGCATATATATATATTATATAATTAATACAAAAAAAGTGTAACTGGTTAGTGAGACTGCTAATCCATCTTATTATAATATAATGTTTTATGTCTAGATCAAGCCAAGTGATATATAAATTTTTGTAATGCTAGAAAATTCTAAAGAATGTGCTCTTTTTTTAAAAAAAATGGAAAAATATCACATCAAGGAATTGAGTTTAATAAAATAGTAAACCAAAAAATTGGCATTCAGTGAACATGAAGCTGGCATTGATTTTCTATAATTAGTATATTATATCATAACTAATAAAGATAATTTCACAGTTACAATCAATTGAATCTGTGAACTACTTGCACCTCCATCATCAATGAGACCTATTTATTTATTTATTTATATTTTTTTGAATCCCTCCCCCTCTCTCTCTCTCTCTCTCTTAAGGACAAATTAAATTCGCAGTCCTGATATTTTTATCTTTATATCATTTTGATCCCTATAATTTTACACTACAAAAAAAAACACCTTTGGCGACTAAATTTTTAGTCGCCAAAGGTCCTATTTTAGTCGCCAAATGTCAAAATTTCACTTTTCCCGACTAAAAATTTTAGTCGCCCGTCTTGTCGCTAATACATGGTCGCTAATGCCTTTGGCGACTAAAACACTGTTGGTCGCCAATATATATGTCTTCAGCGACTAAATATTTTGTCGCCAATAGTCAATTTCTTTTTGGAAATTATACCTTTGCCGACTAAAATGTTAGTCGCCAATAGTTTATTTTTGTTTTATTATTTATACCTTTGGCGACCATTCACTTTAGTCGCTGAAAGTATTTTCAGAAAATTTTTTTTTTTTACCTCCGCTGCTCCCAACAGGTTTCGAACTTGCAACCTCCAACTTGGATACGCCAAACCCTTTGCACAACACTCCATCAACTATGCCAATACATCATCACATGTACATATATGCAATATATATTATTTATATAGTATGTTAACCGCAATTAATACAAAATAATATTTATAAATATAATTTTTTTAATTCGATATAATTTATGTCAAAAATAAATTATTTATTAAAAAAAAAATTAGGCAAATTTTGGCGACTAAAACCATTATTTAGTCGCTAATTGTATTATTTTGGGCTACTAATTATTTATTTGTCGCTAAAAAAACAAGTTCTCAATTAAAAATCAGCACTTTTGGCGACTAAACAGAAATTTCGTCGCCAAAACCCCTACTTTGGGCGACTAAAATGGATTTTCGTCGGCAAAACCCCCACTTTCAGCGACTAAATTGTGTTTAGTCGGCAAAACTGCTATAATCAGCGACTAAAATTGTTTTTAGTCGCCAAAACCATACCTTTTCGCTACTAAATTATTTTAGTCGCTAAAAACCGTCACTTTTGGCTACTAAACAAAGTTTAGTCGCTGAAAACCCTATATTAGGCGACAAAACCTTATTTTAGTCGCTAAAAACCTACTTTTCGGCGACTAAACTCTTTTAGTCGCTAAAAACCTGCTTTTCGGCGACAAATTCCAATTTAGTCGCCATTTCATGCACTTTCAGCGACGAAATTTCATTTTTTGGTCGCCATTTGTGCTTTTTCTTGTAGTGTCAATTGACTCGATTTTGAGTTTGAAGTTTATGATTTTGTCTTAATTTGGTCTAATTGATCATAATTTTTAGAGTTTTTAATGAAAAATGTGCACATAAGTGATATGTTTTATGCTGTTATGTACAAAATTATAAATTTCTTGGGCAAATTACACAAATAGTCCCTATAGTTTGAGACTTGTGTCACTTTGGTCCCTGAGTTTTAAATTGTGACACATTTGACCCTGAATTTTGAATCTTGTTCCAAATAAGGACAATTGAATATATAATTAGATTTTTCAAGGGTAAAATTGTCAATTTGATAAAATATAAACTAATTTGACAAAAATAAATGTCAAACAAATATTTTTGAATTTTTAAAAATTATTTCTACCTACTAAAAATAAAATTATGTAAAATTGATAAATCTTTTAGACATTTATTTATTTTTTTTACCAAATTAATTTTTATTATGTGTTTAGATGATGATCATGTAAAATTAATTTAAAAAAATTAATCATGTAATTTTTATTAATTTTACATAATTTTATCATTAGTGGATAAAAATAATTTTAAAAAAATTAAAAATATTTTTTGATGTTTATTTTTGTCAAATTAGTTTATATTTTATCAAATTGACGATTTTACCCTTGAAAAATCTAATGATATTTTCAATTGTCCTTATTTGGAACAAAATCTAAAATTCAGGGTCAAATGTGTCACAATTGAAAAATCAGGGACCAAAGTGGCACAAGTCCCAAACTATAGGGACTATTAGTGTAATTAACCCAAATTTCTTTTACTCAGTGAGTTAACTTCAACTAACTCATTAATAATTTTCCTTCAAAGATTCTAATCAGCGTTTTTTAATTGGACTAAATTGACATAAAATCTAAAATTAAGAGTCACAATCGAGCTGATTGAAATTATAGAGACAAAAATGACACAAAAAAAATGCAAGGAATATCAATATAATTTATCCCTCTTTTAATGCAATTATTTGATCAATTCAACACAATTTTTGTTAAATTCTTCTACCTAGCTATGTCAAATTTTCATAATATATTTCATCCCATGCCGCTTATTTCTATGGGAATGTCGTTCACTCTTGCTATGAAAATGCCCTACCGTTATTGGCCATGGTTATTGGTCCACTCCAGATTTAGGATAGTCCAGTCTAGTTTGGCTCATTGGGCTCACTTTTGAGTCTCTTTTCGATAATCTGAACCATTCACATTTTAGAGGTTATTGAGTAAATTACCTTTAAAAAATCATTTCGATTGGATAACAGATACTATGTATTTGAATTACTTTTGTTTGAAAAAAATAGACGGTCAAAAAATTAACGATTCATAAAAAAGTGATCCAAATATATAGTATCAATTATCCAATTGACGTGATTTTTTACAGGAATAATATACTCAACAAACCCTAAAATGTGAACGATTCGAATTATAGAAAAGAAAACCAAAAAATAACCCCAATGGACCAGACTGGACCCTCCAGTTGAACTGGAGGCAAGCCACTGCCCACTATAATTATTTGCTAATTTTGTTTGCTTCACTAACCCTATAATTATTTTGTTTGCTAATTTTATTTGTTGACCTCAAGGCCAACAAATAGACACCAAATGACACTAAATCCTAATTATATCATATACCCAATTTTATTCCTAACTAAATTTTTTACTTCTATCCAAGTTATGTACTATAATATTCCTATGTTGTTCAAAGAATTTTTTTTTAATCCATTAAAGAAAAAAAATTTACTAAAGAAGGGCAACCTAGTACAAAGTATTACAACAACAAGAAAAGAAGAAGCCAAGATGTTGAAATTGCATCATATATATAAAAAAAAAAAAAAAAAATTCACATAGAAGGTCCATCTGTTAAGTAAGTACAACTCAAATGACATAAATGCCCCTTTATATATAAAAGGAAAGAGCTGCTTCTCACTTTCAAGTACCACCAAGAGCTTTGGGCGCAAGGGTGTCAACAGTTACAAGCACTGCAAGCAGAGTGTCTTATGTTGAAGCCCTTAAAGGTGGGATGGATCTAACAGCAAAAGAAGTGGTTGTGAAAGCAGGGGAGTATGGAAATGGATGGCTGTACACAAGTGTGCTGGCAAAACTGTGGCCGAAATACAGTAGTGGTTCACTCAAGGAGGAGTTGCTAAGCAGAGGGCTGAAGAATATATAGGTGAAGGATGGGGGTGGAAGAATAGTTTACCTATTATTCCCCTCAATAGAAGAAAGGATGCATAGCATGAAGGCTGTTAAGGGCTGGATCTATGACTGGTGTGAGTCAATTGTGGAATGGAAAAAAAGAATGCAGATTGACTTTGAAAGATATGTTTGGTTATCTTGTTTCGGAGTCCCTCCTAATCTGTGGAACACTTCCAATTTCCCAAAAATTGGTTAGATTTGGGGCGAAGTGGTGGAACTAGATAAGAATATCTCTGATATGGCTTCTCTGGAATGGGGTAAGCTCAGAGTCCTTACATCAAAGATGGAGTCTATTAATAATATTGTTTATTTGGGAAGTAGAGGTTGCTCCTACCCAATTTGGGTATGCGAAGATGTAAAGCCCAATTACCTATCTCACAGATATAGTTTTAGCACTCACAGACCAACTGAGTCTGGAAAGGCCATGATTATTGAAGACCACAGTTCAAAGAATTACAGAGGAAGGGAGGAAGAAGAAGCAGATGTGGCAGGGGCAGGGGGTGACTTGGCAATCTATAATGGAGTTGTACATAGTGATGATGGAGTAGTCTGCAAGGAGGGGGTGAGGCAGATAAAGGAAATGATTACCTATCTACCTCAGCCGTGAGGGAGACCTATAGTATTGTGGGGAATAGAGATGGGGGCAGCTAATGCACGAGGGTTGAAGGAAGCATGGAAAGAAATCTGGTCCACAACTCTAACAAATGCAGCAAAAAGGGTGTAGGTGTTGTGGCCTCTGATGGGCCTCTAAGTAGTATTGGTAGGATTGAACCTTCACAGCCTAATTTTAACTTGGAGGTAGTGTTGGATCAAGCCCAATTTGATGGTCTTTTGCATGAAACTAATTTGGACAGGACTCAACCAATTGGGCTGGACCATGGATGTAGTAGTGGGGTGGTTATTCATAACAAGAATGTTGAGTTCCTTCACTGTGGACGCGCCCCGAGAACTCCTCGGGCACCGCACCTGCGAGGGCACAAATTCCGTTTTGTTCTCTGAGCTACCACAGTTCAGACTCAATGCCACGATTTTGAATCTAAATCTCACAAAGTGCAAAGTGAGACCGATAAATCACCAAAGAGTCCAAATCTGGCAAATCGTTTTGGAAAACTAATTTTTATAAAGAAATGCCAAACATGGACTACTTTGCCAGATACATAGTCGCCATCTAAATATTTTATTTTGGAAAAATTTAGGAAACCTTGACTCGTGCTTAAGGCCACGTGTTCGTCATCACCAAAGTTGCCTCGGCTTGGGAACTTGGGTACAAGAGGGGAAGGTCATGCAATGAGCACCCTCGCTCGCCCGATCAAAGATCGGCCTTTACTAACATGATTGTAGACACCTCATTTTTGACCGACCTTAAGACTCAGACGTCATTGATTGAGCGCTCGGTGATGATGCATATTGTGCTCGTTCTGGAGTTTCAGAGTCTCGGCTGCGAGCCTTGCCTCTAGACTTCCGGGCTCTTTTGTGCTTTGCCTCGGTTTGCGAACCAGGTCCTGTTTTCTCTGTTCTCTCTTCCCGAAGGGAGGGAGAGGTCTCTTAGACTATCTCTCAGTGGCCGTAGGCTACGTTTCGTGGTCGTAGGCCATTTTTCCCGTTTGGAGGCCAGTTTCTGGTTTTCGGAGCTGTCGGCTGTGTGCCTCGGTTCGGGACTGCCTAACTACCTCCGTTTGCTCCGATTTTTGGCACACACCTTATCTCCTCCCTTTATAGGGATACTGTGGCCTGAGAGACCACCTTCGTGGTCGAACGCCACCTCTGGTGCCTAACAGTCGATTTTCGGGGCCCCGGACTGCGCGTTTCGACCCCCGAACCTTCGTTTTGCATCTGCCTTGCTCTATTTTTGGTAGGGACCCTATTTTCATTGTTAGGGAGGTGGTAGTGTGGTGGGAGGCCACCTTTTTCCCTGAAAAACCAGTTTTCTCATTTTCTCTCTCCTAAAGCCGGTTTTTCTGACAGAAAGCTGGTTTTTCTCATTTTTGAGCTACATTTTCTGGCTTTTCATACCACCATTGTGATCTACTCATCTGAGAGGCCACCAATATGGGTAGGCCGACCAGTAATTCTTCCTGACCCTTTTGAACCCCTCTAAAAAGCTGGTTTTTCTCTCTCCTGAACCACATTTTCTGGGTTTTCTCCATACAGCTGTATTCTACTCATTTGGGAGGCCACCTTTCTGGGTAGGCCGACCAGCAATTGTGCTTGACCCTTTTGACCCCTGGTCGGCCGACTAGGGAAGGTGGTCGGCCGACCACCCTGAACCTTTTGAGCTGGTCGGCCAGTCTTGCCTCTGTGAGTGTGTTCCAGTTGTGCCAGCTGTTTTGCACTTGACCCACTGTCCGAGGGTTTTGTCCCGGTTTTGGCTCCTTTAAAGGTGGTTTTCACCCCTTTGCTTGGCTTAAGAGAGGATTTGGCCCCTTTGGTCAAGCTTCTTGAGAAAGCTTGACCCTTTTTGATCTAGCTTTTTCAAGAAGCTTGACCCCTTTTGTCAAGCTTCCTTTAGAAGCTTTGAGCCCCTCTCTTGGCTTCTCCAGGAAGCCATGGCCTTCTCCCTCTATATAATCAACCTTTCAGCTCCATTCGCAAGGGTTAGAAGCTCTTGGCTAGAAAATATACATACAACCCTCTATCTCTATATTTCAAGCCTTCAAACACCCATATTCTTGGCTTTTTTACCCTATACCTCATAGCCTACCACCTCCATCATCCATTCCAGCACCTTGGAGGTCATTTTCAAAGGTTGAAAGCTCACCAACTTGGTCCAGAAGCTCCTGCCTTGCTGCTCTTCAAGGGTAAGTACCTATTTCCCTTAAACTTGTATTTTTTTGCTCCATTGGTTAGCCTTATTTGTAAGCATTTCTAGGCCTCGACCTAAACTGTAAAGTGTCTTATTTTGAGCTCCCATTCAACTTTTTTTAGGGGCACTTTGCTGTTTGAGGTCATCTACTTCCCTTTACCCTCTATCTCTCTTTTAGGTCTATTTTTGCATCATATTTTAGCCTTACTTGTGAACATTTTCGAGATTTGTCATAAACTGAAAAAGATCTTATTTTAATCTTCTCTTCAAGTTTGGTTAAGGTCTCTTTTCTGTTTGAAGTCATCTTCCCCCTGTGCATGCTTCATCTCTTCATGATTAGGGCTATGCATTAGAGCACTTGCATTGGCCATGGTTCGGCCTCTTAGCTACCGAAATCCAATGGATTTTCAGTGGCTTAGATGCATTTTTGAGAGCCAAAATCAGAGGGGGGTGACCCCCCCTCTCTTTGTCTTGTTTGGTGGTCTTGTTGGCCTTCCAAAGGGACCCCTTTTTGCATGCTTTGAAGTCATGTTTCAGACCTTATTCTGAGGGTTTTGAGGTCTGCCTTGGCTCTGTCCGAGGCCTTTTTGGCCATTTTTTATGTCCCTCATGCATGTATGGAACAATCCTCCTCAAGGCCTTTTAAGAGGGCCTTTCATTGTATGCTTTATTGATCAATTTTAGGCCCTTTTCTAGTGGGTTTTAGAGCTGTCATAACTCATTTCCAGAGTTGGTTTGGTCATGCTAAGTGTCTATCTTGTATGTGTTAAGTAACCCCTTGCATGGCCTTTCAAAGGAACTCATCATTTTTGCATGTGTTGACTGCATTTCAATGGGTATTTGGGTATTTTTTGACATGTTTTATTCACTGTTTTTGGTTGGTTTGATGAGTTCTCATACGCTTCATATACATGCCATGTAAACTATGCTTGCTAGCCAAATTTGCATGCTATTTTGGTCCATCATGTTAACATTTTTTGGTCATGCCTTAAACTAGAAATGTGCATATTTTAGGACTGCCTTGGCTCTGTCTTTGTACTTCATGGTCAAATAATGCTTGCTTTGTATAGTTATAATTCAATTCATGTGCCTAATTTTGAGTTTTGGGACTTATTTCATGCATCGGTTGCCATATTTCCATGTTTCGGGACCATTTAGCATCATGTTTCAGTGCTGGAAATTACATGCTTGTATGCCATATTGCATCCTTTTCCATGCTTTGGTAGAGTGGCATTTGATGCCTTAGGTTCGGTCCTTGGTATTCGTGCATGTGTACACGCATTTCGGTTGTCTCATTTTCATCTAATGGCCACTGATGTGAGTGTGGCTGAGGTCCACTCATGTTGGTGTAAGTCCATCATGCATTATGTATGTCATTTCAGTCCATAGCATTGCGTATGCTAGGTTGCATGTTAGAGCATTCTGCATGCCATGTTATATCATGCGCATTGTGTATGCCATTTTAGTCCATAGTATTGTGTATGCTAGGTTACATGTTAGTCGCATTGTGTATGCCATCTCATTTGCATTGTGTTTGGGATAGGAGTTAGCCTAAGCACGGGAAACAAGGGATGTTTCGTACTCCGAGTGACGGAACGTATCTCAATTCCCGGTCACCGGCACTCCGGATTAACCATGATGGAGTCTCGGTCTTGTTGTGTTTTCATGTGCATTCATTTCATATTGAGTCGTACAATTCGACTCCTCGGCCATCATGCATCGAGATGCGTGATTGATAGCACGAGGATCGAGGTGTGCATACATATGTGAAAATACTTTGCCATGCCTCCCTTTCTTACTCTCGGTTGTAGCAAATCAGAAACCGGCAGTCTTTTGGAGCTTCACGCAACATTCCGGGATTAATTGCAAATAGAGGCAAACTGGGGCATCGCAATGGATTTCCGCGCAAGGCAACTCAAGCATGCATCATTTATCATTTGGGACGGAGCTGAGGCGGTCCATGCATGATCCTAACTATACAGAAATGTCTAATGCAACACATGGAAAAATGCAACTAAGAGAGGCTAAGCTATTCTAAAGATGGCATGTGAAATGCTGCAACTAACAAGTATTCAACTCGGAATTGAAATACAATGCAATTAGTATGATGCGCCAAGCCTGGTGCATGCAAAACAAATGAATGAATGCAAACATGCTATCATACTGTATGCTAATTGAAACATGCCCTAAACATGCCACTAGATAGTGGCAAAACCATGTTTTCTAAGCCCACCCGAGGACGGCAAAATCTGCATTTTAAGCCTACTTGCGAGTAACAAACCGCTTTAAAAAACAAACATGAAATGTTTTATTCTAATTCAGGCGATCTGGTCTATACTTGTATGCTGTGCGCATTACATAGTAAATCTAGGCTAATAATCGGAATAAGAGCACATATGTTTTCAAAACTAGATATCATGGTTAGTAGAGGCCGATCTTTGATCAGGCGAGCGGGGGTGCTCACGAAGTGACCTTCCCCAATCGTACCCAAGTTTCCGAGCCGAGGCAACTTTGGTGATAACGGACACGTGGCCTTAGGCAACGAGTCAGGGTTTCCTAAATTTTCCAAAATAAAATATTTAGGTGGTGACTCTGTATCTGGCAAAGCAGTCCATGTTTGGCACTTCTTTCAAAAAATCTATTTTCAAAAAACGATTTGCCGAATTTGGACTCTTTGATGATTCATCGATCTTGCATTGCACTCTGCGAGATTAGATACAGGACCGTGACACAAATTGAGTCCGAACTGTAGTGGGGCCCGAGGGCGCGTCTACAGTTTCTTGAACTGTAGTGAGCCCCAAATGAACAAAACGGGATTTTCCCTCCCGGGACGTTCGGGGACGTCTACAATGATATGTTGTTTTTGAAAACACATGTGTTCTTATTCCGGTTAATTAGCTAATCTTACTATGTGATGAGCACAGCATACAAGTATAGGCTAGATTGCCTAATTTGGAACAAAACACTGCATGTTCGTTTTGAAAATGATTTGAAGTTTGCTACTCGCAAGTAGGCTAAATCGCGGATTTTGATGAATTGTTCCAATTCAAGCAATCCAACCTTCACCCACAAGCATTCAAGCAGTTATATCAAATAAGCAGTTAGCCTCATGGTGAGTATGCTTTCATGGCAACATTAACACACATGCATTATGCTAAAGCGTAAACACTCACAGTGTACTCCGAGCCAAAACAAAGAACTAGTTAGAAATCATGCATGATCCTAGTTCATGTTAAGATGGCTAATGCAACACATGCGAGAATGCAATTTAGAATAAGCTCGGCTATTCTAATCATGTCATGTGCAATGCAACTTGATAACATGCTGTTGAACACGTATTCAAGTAAATGTATTGAAATACAATGCAGTTAGTATGATGCGCTAAGCTCGGTGCATGCAAGCATAAGGTATGCTAATTGAAACATGTCCTAAAACTAACCATCGTAAGCGGTTAAGTAAAAGGGAGAAAGAAATGGGGGTTGGAAGACATGCATCACACACACGTACGCTTATTACAACAATTGGTCCTCTCGACGGAGGGTCCGAATAAGAAGCTAACTAGCTAATCTAAGCTAATTAAACTAATTATTACATCACAAAACTAATTAACTAACAAGCCAATTAATTAAGCTATTACAAATCAAATAAGTAGCTAAACGCATTAACTACTTAAGGTACAGAACCAAAGCATAAACTAGCTAAGCAAATTAGCTAAGTAAAACAGTAAAGCAAGGTCCTCAGAGGGAGAAGAGTGCATGCATGCCCGATCGCCTTGTTCAGAAATCCGTCGCGATGCCTCAATTTGCCTCTGTTTGCAATTGTTCTCAGAACTTTGCACCAAACTCCAGAAAGCTTCAATTCCACCATGGGAACCTGTGGGAGGGTGGCCGACCAGTTGTTGGTGTGGGAGACCACCTGCCGACCACTTTTTGTTGTTGCAGGGCAGAAAAAGTGGTCGGCCAACTAGTTTTTCTGGCTGGCCGACCAGTTGTTGCTGCATTCTTCCAATTTGCTGCAACAGAGAGCAAGAAAGGGCATGACAATGTATTTGCAAGATATGTGTGCACAACCATCCTCCCTATCATTTCATAAGCTTAAAGGAGTGTGGTTATCAACCCTCGGGCCACAAATCGCGCATCTCGATGCATGATGGCCGAGAAGCCAAATTGCACAATTCAATGTAAAATGAATGCACACATAAACACATAAAGCCTAGAACTCTATCATGTATGATCAAGAGCGTCGACGACCGAGAATTGAGGCACGTTTTATCACTTCAAGTATAAAACGTCCCTCGTTCCTCGTGTTTGGACTAACACCTATTCCAAACAACAATGCAAGGAATAACATGGCATAACACAATGCAAACAACATGGCATACACAATGGCATACTCAATGCAATGAACAACATGGCATACTAAATGCAATGAACATGATCAACTTATCAATGCTAATGGCATGCATACTCAAAGGAATGTGACAAAATAGCATACACAATGCAAACAACAACATGGCATATTTAATGCAATGTAACAACATGGCATAACATGCTTGATGGACTTAAACCAAATGTGGACAGACCTTAGCCATGCCCAAAACAGTGGCCATAACACCAAAACAAAGGCATGAAATGCAAAACAAAGCATGCACATGCATTAGCCCATCAACTAGGCCTAAGAGCACAACTTTCAAGAATGCTCAAGAAGTGATAAACATGGGAGTGTAACAACACTATAAGCTTTGAAATAAGGTATGAAATGATGCCAAATCATTCAAACAACACAAGCATGGCATGCTATGGTCCTTAAAGCATAAAGCTAGCAAAGATGACTATTCTAGAGACATGCAATACATGGTACAAAGGCATGAACCAACCATGGACAGAGCTTAATTAGGTCTAAACAAAGACCAAAACATGTTAAGATGAAGGCTCAAATACCTAGGCAAGATGGCATACATGCTAGGCCACAAACTAAGCAACAATGCACAACACTCAAAGGCACTTAAAGAGTGAATGAAGGGGGAACATGGCAATGCTGCATGCTCTGAAATGTCATGGTAAATGATGTCAAATCATGTACACAACACAAATGAAGTATGCTATGGTGCCCGAAGCTTGACGCTAGCATAGGCACTTGTACTACAACTATGCAAAACATGAAGCATGTGATCAAGGCAACCCAAAAAAGTCCTAGAATATGTTAAAATAAGTCTAAAACATGCATGGAAGGGAGCCAAAAGAAGCTAGCATGAAGGGCATAAGGCATGGTGAATGCAAGGCAAATAAGGTGGTTTACACTACACCTATTAAGACCAAGCATGGAATGACTTAACCAACAAAAATCAGAGTTATATCATAGCAAAATAATCCCAAAAACACATTGAAATGATAGCTCGCAAGCTTAGGCATGAAGGCATACGCAATGACTCATGTTTAAGGCATAAAGGGCAAACCCTCCAACACATTGAATGAGTGAAAGATGGAAGAGTAAGACCATGAAACATGGACTGAAATCACATTCCAAATGATGTCAAATCATGGGAATAGGCCAAGTAATGCATGCTAGTGGACTTGATACACAAAGCCAACAAGTTAGAATGTATTATAGCTATACAAAGCATGGCATGTATGACCAAGACAACACAAATTAGAGCTAGAACATGGTAAAACATAGACAAAAGCTTCTTGAAGTTAAGCTAAAAGCATGCTAGAATGACATGTTAAAGCATGATGCATGTTAGGCTATTGAAGGAAATTGCACTACAAGTGCATGGAGCATGCAAGGAGCTACCAAACCAAACCCTAGTAGAGGTATGACATGGCAAAACAACACCAAGAACATGCTGAAATGGACTCAAATCAAGTTAGAATGACATGCTACTTTATGAAGCATACAAGACTAGTTTGTGTGATTTACACTACAAGTGTATTAGGCATGCAAGGGGAGACAAAACCAAGTAAAAATAGTGGTATGCCATAGCAAAATAAGCCCAAACACAAGCTAAGATATGACCAACATAAGCTTAACAAACATGCTCACACATGAGACTTTCAAAGCAAGTATGCAAGACACAAGGAGAGGGGATGACCCTCTCCTATTTGGGACCTCAAAACACCACTTCCACCACTGAAATTCCTCTAAGTTTTAGTGGTGAGAAGGCCAAAACAAGGTGGTCCCAAAAGCTCACAAAGAAGGCACAAAAGCAAGGCCAAACAAGGCCTAAGAGGGGGTAGACAACCCCTAACACAAAAGTGACCTTAAACAAAGATTTTAAGCATAAAAAATCAGAACTTTTTGTAGTTTAGAGTTAAGCTTAAAACAATATGCAAATAGGTCCAAAAGCTTAAGCAAAGATAGGGGTTTAAAGGGTTAGAAGCTCACCCTTGATGAACACCTTCAAAACCACAACTCTAGCAGGTTTTTCAAGCTTAAACTAATCCAACAACACCAAAACTAGATCTTAAGCACCTCAGCAACAAAAGGATGGTGTTTGAGTGTGTGTTTGTGTGTTAAAGTGTGGTAAAATGACACTTTTGAAGCATAAAATGAAGAACAAGGGCAAGATAGATACAAGTATGTATGTATAACTCTCAAGCCTCAAATTTTTGAACCTAGAGGAGGGAGGAGGTGGTTCTCTCTTATAGAGAACAAAAGGTCAAGCTTCTTGAGGAAGCTAAGGGCTCAAGGCCATCCCTCCATACATTTCAGTGTCTTCCAGCTGTGCTAGCTGGAAGAAAATATCTCCAAAAAGGTGACAAAAAGCAGCCGACCACTTGAAGTGGTCGGCCAGCTACTTTAAGTGGTCGACCGACCACTATAAGTGGTCTCCCAGGAAAACAACTGGTCGGCCATGGTGGGACAGAGTCTAGAGCATGAAAACAATGCAGTGGTGTGGTGGCTGACCAGAAAAGATGGCCCAAAGACCAAGGAGACCAGTTGGCTGACCAGAAAATTGGCTGGCAGGAAGAAAAGTGGTCTCCAAGGGAAAGAACTGGTCTCCCACCCTTGTACCACCTTCCAAACAAGGAAAATAAGGTTTGTACCAAAAATAAACCAAAACGGATGCAAGAGGAAAGTTCGAGAGGCAAAGCGCGCAGCCGGAAGCCTCGAAAACTAGTCTACGGGCATCAAAAGTGGTCTGCGACCACAAAAGTGGTCTCCTAGACCACAGTGTCCCTCTAGGCAGAGGCAATAAGGTGTGGTTCAAAAACCACGCCAAACGGAGAACGTTAAGTGGTCCCGAGACAAGGCGCACGGCCGAAGGCTCCGAAAATCAAAAATTGGTCTCCGAATGGGAAAAGTGGTCGACGACCACAAAGAGATAGTCTACAAGACCTCTCCCTCCCTCCAGGGAAGAGAAACAAGGTTTGGTCCGTAAACCGAGCCAAAGCACGAAGAGTTCAAAGGCCCGGAGGCAAGGCCCTCAGCCAAAACTCCGGAAACTCGGAACGAGCACAACATGCACCATCACTGAGTGCTCAATCGATGATGTTTGAGTCTTAAGGTTGGTCAAAAATGGGGTGTCTACACTCACTCATCACATTTGGAAGTCCAGTTGGTAAAAGATAAAGGCATTATTGTGGACACATCTAAAAGGATAAGTCAAAGTAATCAAGAAATCCATACCTGTAAGTCAGTAAAAGGTAGAGTGAGCAGGGGAAAGATAAGGAAAAACCAGCGAAAGTTAATGATGAAGTCTGGGTTTCAAAGAGGGGCCATCTTTAGAGCAGCTGCTGTTGTAATCTCATCGTCTCTGTCTTGTTGCAGCAGCTCAAGCAGTGAAAATAAATTACTGCAGGAGGCTCAAACTACTGTATAGCTTGGGAAAGTGCTAGGAATAGATTTTGAAGGCAAAGATGATGAAGTCCTGCAGAAAATTGTTGAAATGGAAGAGAAAGACATAGAGCAAGCTGCTGAAAAGCACAATGGTGCTGGGGCTTAGAATAGCATTAAGAGAGGCTGTAGAGCAACAAAAAAAATTTTTATGAAGATATTTTCTTGGAATATTAGAGGTCTTGGCAGACCTGAGAAGAGGAGGAAAATCAAAGAAGTTGT
This sequence comes from Camellia granthamiana, assembly GCA_036172215.1. NCBI lineage: Eukaryota > Viridiplantae > Streptophyta > Magnoliopsida > Ericales > Theaceae > Camellia > Camellia granthamiana. The sequence goes on from CM069916.1 coordinate 35,358,255, forward strand.
AAAAGAGAAGCAAGTTGATATGGTGTTGTTGCAGGAAATTAAAAAGGCTAATGTCTCAGAGCAATTTGTGAAATCTATTTGGCCTCATGATCTAGTTAGTTACATGATTGTGGATGCTGTTGGCAGTGCTGGGGGTTTGCTTTGTGTTTGGAAACCTGAAATATTCTCTTTGGCTGACTGCTGTTGTAATAGGAATTTCATCATGTTATCAGGTATCTTATTTAACAGTCTAGAGTGTGTGATTGTGAATGTGTATGCTCCCAATGATGTTATTGATAGGAGAAAATTATGGTCTTCCTTGATCAATATTAAGGCTGTTTATCCCAATCCTTGGTGTGTGGGGGGGGGGGGGGGGGAGGGCTTTAATGAAATAAAATTACTAGATGAAAGGAAAGGCTGTGTAAAAAGGAATAGCGGTATAGCAGACTTTGGTAACTTCATTAGCAGCCTGGCTTTGATTGACCTGCCTATGTTGGGAATGAGATATACATGGTGTAATTCAATGGAAGGTGAGAGATGAAGTAGGTTAGACAAGTTCCTGGTTAGCTCAGATTGGTTGGGTTGGTTTAGATACAAACTCTGGGGTCTGCCTAGGTCTATCTCAGATCACTGTCCAATTACCCTGATGGAGGACGAGAGAAATTGGGGCCTAAAGCCATTTAGATTCATCAATGCTTGGGTAGCTCATCCTTCCTTCATATCTGAACTGAAAAAAGTTTGGGAGGGCACACAGGTAGATGGTTGGGCAGGCTACAAAATAAAAACCAAACTCAAAGAACTTAAACAAGCTTTAAAGAAGTGGAATGTTGAAGTGTTTGGGAATATGGAGTCTAAACTAAAACAAGCTGAAGGGAAATTACATGCTCTGGAGCTAATTGCTGAAAGTAGAACTCTGGATGAGGATGACGGTAAGAGGAGCAGAGAGGTGAGAGGAGAAGTATGGAAGCTCAGACAGATGCTAGAAAGAATTTGCTTACAGAAGTCAAGATTGAACTGGAGTTTAAAGGGAGATAAAAATACTAAATTTTTTCACATCATAGCTACGAAAAGACAAAATATTAATGTAATTGACTCTATGTTAGTGAATGGGGCAGTAGTAAAGCATCCTATGGAGGTGAGACAAGCTGTGTATGATCACTTCAAATGTAATTTCCTTGAACATTGGCATCACAGACCCAAGCTAATGGGCCCATTTAAGGTAATCCAACAGAGCTAGCAATTCAGTAGTTTGGAAGTTGAATTCTCTGAAGATGAAATTAGGGCTGCAGTTTCAGATTGTAACAGTAACAAGGCTCCTGGCCTGATGGGTTCAATATGACTTGCTTCCAAAAAGGATGGAAATTCATGAAAGGTGATATCCTCTCTTTCCTGCAGGAATTCTACACTGACAGCAGTTTGGTTGGGGGTTTAAATAGTTCTTTCATTACTTTGGTCCCAAAAACAGACAACCCTTTAGGCATCCAAGATTTCAGGCCCATTAGTCTTATAAATTCCACATATAAAATTCTTTCCAAGGTTCTCTCCAATAGAATGAAAAAAGTCTTCCTGATGTGATAGATACTGCTCAATTTGCATTCCTAGGGGGAAGGAATATTTTGGACGGAGTATTGATAGCTAATGAGGTAGTGGACTGGTGGAAGAAATCTAGAAGAAAAGGACTGATTTTGAAATTGGATTTCCAAAAAGCCTATGATACAGTTAATTAGAACTTTCTTATCCAAATGTTATCCAACTTTGGGTTTGGTGCTAAGTGGGTGAATTGGATCCGTACTTGCATTTCTTCAGCTAAAGTTTCTGTGTTGGTTAATGGTTCACCTACACCTGAATTTTGCCCTAAAAAAAGGCTTAGACAAGGTGACCCATTATCACTTTTCCTATTTAATGTGGTGGTTGAAGGTCTTAATTTGCTTCTTACAAGAGCAAAAGGGTTGGGCTTGGTTAAAGGGATAACCATTGGATCTAATGGCATTAATATTTCCCATCTCCAGTTTGTGGATGACACAATTATTTTTTGTGAAGCTGAGTGGTCGGAAATGTTGATTGTGAAGAGAATTCTTAGATTCTTTGAGATTATTTCTGGGTTGAGGATCAATTTTCATAAGAGTACTATATGTGGTGTGGGCATTCCTGATGTTATGGTGCAATCCTTTGCTTCTAGACTAAACTGTAAGTGCCAGAAGCTCCCATTAAAGTATCTTGGAATGCCCTTAGGGGCCAATCCATCAAGGAGAGCAACATGGAAGCCTGTGGTGAAGAAATCTAGGAAGAAACTATCTGGTTGGAAAAGGAGGCTATTGTCCTTTGCAGGTGGAGTAACACTAATCAAACCAGTTTTATCCTCATTACCTGTCTATTACTTGTCTTTGTTTAGGTTGCCCAGCAGTGTGGGTAAAGCACTACAAGAAGTTGGGTCTTGAATGACAATTTTTTTTTGTCCCTAAAGAGCTAATTTTGTCACTATAGATATTTATAAGGAAATATTTTCCTCACTAGCTTTGTCATTGAATGTTTGTCACTAAAAACTGTCGTGAGGAAAAATAATTTCGTGACCAATAAAATTACTTTAGTGACAAAAATTTTGTCACCAATAAGACAACATTTTATCACCAAAAAACCTCATTTTCGTCACCAAATAGTTATTCAATGAAGAAACAGATATTCTTTCTTATTACTTGAGTTATGAATTACACAATTGTATTTATATATACAATACTGAAGTAAGCTTGTAACTAATCATTGTAACTACCTAACCAATTCCTAACCACTTAACCAATTCCTAACTGACTAGATAGTGCTCTGGATGTAACTGATTGAAAATGTACAGCTGGAGCTGTAGCAGTTGCACCTGATGCAACTGATTCTGAGACTGAAGCTAAACGGAAGCTAGAGCTGCTGGAGCTGTTGTTGAACCTGTTGCTGGAGCTGCTGTTTGTTGCTGGAGCTGCTGTTGTGGTTAGCTTATCACCCTCCTGCAAGCTGATGGGAGAAGGAGAGACCAGAAGCTTGGCTTGAAGAAATTGAAACCGAGACACAGAGAGAGGCTTTGTAAAGATATCTGCAATCTGATCCAGAGAAGGAACATAACGAAGTAAAATCTGTTTGCGGGCAACTTTTTCGCAAATGAAGTGACAATCAACTTCGATATGTTTTGAACGAGTGTGAAACACAGGGTTGGAGGCTAAGGCAATTGCGGAGAGGTTATCACACCATAAAATGGGAGTAACAGAGGAAGGAAGCTGAAGCTCATGAAGCAACATTTGCAACCAGGTGAGTTCAGCAGCCGTATGTGCCAGAGATCGGTATTCTGCCTCGGTGGAGGAACAAGACACTGTGGGTTGTTTTTTTGCTGACCAAGAAATCATATTCGAACCAAGATACACACAATAGCCAGAAGTACTGCGACGATCGAGAACATCACCAGCCCAGTTAGAGTCAGAAAAGGCTTGTAAATCGAAAGAACTAGGACTGAATGTGAGACCATGAGTTAAAGTCCCTTGAAGAAAGCGAAGCAATCTCTTGACTGAAGCAAAATGCCCAACAGTTGGAGCATGCATATGTTGACAGGCTTGATTAACTGACAGAGACAAATCAGGCCTGGTGATTGTAAGGTATTGAAGTGCCCCAACGATACTGCGATAAAGTTCAGGTTGACTAAATGGAAGATGAGAATCTGAAGAGAGAGAAGGCTTGACAGAACTTGGGGAATTGCAAGGCTTGCAATTGGCCATCCCAGCCTTAAGAAGAATGTCAGAGGCGTACTTATGTTGAGACAAAAAATAAGAATCACCATAATCCTTAATGGAGACGCCCAAAAAATAGGAAATGTTCCCCAACTCTTTCATAGCAAAAGCAGTATGCATGTGAGCAATAAAAGAGGCAATGTGAGAAGAATTATTGCCTGTGACTAGGATATCGTCAACATAGACTAAGAGAATAGTGATGGTAGAAGCTGTCCGTTGAATGAATAAGGAATTATCACAGTGACTGTTAATGAAACCTTGGGATAAAAGAAAAGTAGAGAATGTGGAGTACCAAGCTCTCGGAGCTTGCTTTAAACCGTAGATAGCCTTTTTTAATAGACAAACATGATGTGGATGAGCAGCACTAGAAAAACCAGGGGGCTGAGTCATGTAAACTTCCTCCTCCAAGGTCCCATGAAGAAAAGCATTACTTATGTCAAGTTGTTTGAGAGGCCAATTATAATGCAAGGCAACACACAATAAAATGCGAATGGTGGGTTGTTTGGCGACAGGGCTAAAGGTTTCAGTATAGTCGATACCCTCCTGTTGAAGAAACCCCTTGGCAACCAAATGAGCCTTATAACGAGCAATAGATCCATCAGAATTACGCTTAATGCGAAAAACCCACTTGCAGCCTATGGCAGATTTTGAAGAAGGGAGAGGAACCAAGGACCAAGTACCCTGGGCTAGAAGAGCATTATATTCCTCCAACATGGCAGTATGCCAGACAGAGGATTGAAGAGCTTGCTGATAGGTCAATGGTTCAGTGTCAAGATAGACAGAAGGAGAGGCCAATAAGGCGTGAGAGGAAGTTTTTGACCGAGTGAGCATTGGGTGTGTGTTGGTGATAGAAGGAGGAAGAGGAAGATCAATTGAAACAGAAGAAATGAGAATAGAAGAAGGAGGCTGGATATTAGCAGAAAGAGATGGATCAGTAGAGGCAGTAGACTGAGAAGGATGAGCAGAAGAGGGGGTAGGCTGAGCAGAAAAGGAAGGCAAAGAATGTGAAGAGAGGACAGCTGGCATAGGAACAGAAACTGACGGAGTAGGACACGAAGACTGAAAATTGAAGGAAGGAGACCAGAAAAAAGACTGAAGCTGAGCCAAAGTCTGAGAAGTGGGAGCAGCAAAGGCTGTTGCTGGAGCTAGAATAGAGGTGGTACGAAATGGAAAGATTTGCTCATGAAAGATAACATGGCGAGACAAATACACCTTCCCAGAGGAAGGATCTAAGCACCGGTAGCCTTTGTAAGAAGGATGATAACCGAGAAACACACACAAAGTAGATTTAGGTTGCAGTTTGTGAGATGTGTAGGGTTTTAGCCAGGGAAAACATTGACAACCGAAGACACGCATAAAAGAGTAATCGGGAGATTTATGAAACAACAATTCATAAGGAGAAGAATGAGGAGTTTTAGAACTAGGCAAACGATTAATCAAAAAGATAGCTGTAGAAATGGCATCAAACCAGTATTTGATGGGAAGAGAAGAATGATGAAGCAAAGCAATGGCAGTCTCAGTGATATGCCTATGCTTCCTTTCAGAGACACCATTTTGAGGCGGTGTATGGGGACAAGAAATCTGATGGAGAATGCCATGAGTGTGAAAAAATTGAGTCATAGATGAATTGACAAACTCAGTGCCACCATCAGTGCGAAAAATTTTCAGTTGAGTAGAAAATTGATTTATAACATAAGCTGTGAATTCCACAAATTTAGCAAAAACTTCACTCTTGTAACATAAGGGAAAAAGCCAAGTAAACTTGCTATATTCATCAACAAAGATTACATAGTATTTGTACCCAGAAACAGATGGTAAAAATGGTCCCCAAACATCACTGTGAACTAGTGAAAAAGGTTTATTTACAGTGGAATTAGACAGATGAAAAGGTAATCTGTGACTCTTGGCCACAGAGCAGTGAACACAAGGGGAATCATTATTCTTGGCTTTATTACAGGCAATAGAAAGAGAAGACTTCAGTTTATTAAACTTGAGAGGGGATGGATGACCCAACCTCTGGTGCCAAACAGTTTCAGGCACAGTAGTAGCAGTGAAATTAAAGAAAGCATTATGAGAAATAGAAGAAGGAGAAACATGTCACGACCCAAACCCGGCCCTATGGGTTTAGCACCGTAACCGGCCAGTAATCCGAGATTACCGAAGGCCTGCTTAACAGTAGTACAGTAAAACAAAGTTCAGGGCCTGGCGGAAGCCAATACAGTAAATAAATAATGTCCATTGAGCTGTGACAGTCTGTATGCCAAAAAGATTTTTCATGCATTCCCACATGCAAACAGTACAGTCTATACAAAATTTACAGTCACACAGTAAAGGGGACCTAATCCCTTGATAACAGTACAGTTAGTAGCTGACAGTCTATACAGTAATCCAAAACAGTACGGAGACAGACGGGGAAAAACAAAACACCCCAAAGCCATAACATGGCAACTCGGAACCTCGCAGTGAGGCACATAGGCTGGCTTGACAAAACTGGAGTCTAACCCACGCTCCTAGCTCCGGTCTGGTGGCTGAGCACCTACATATATATATAAACAGTGAGCTAAGCCCAGTGAATAACATAATGCGTAAAGAGGTTAGGAATGAAATGTCCTTACAGTAATGAAAACAGTTCATTAAACAGTATTTCAATCTTTCAGTTAGAACAGTTATTCAGCCATATGTGGTACATCCTTTAGCATAGCAATAAACAGTAGGTCTTAAAGACCGAACAGTAATGATGGCCATCAATCAGTAAACAGTAGTGGTTCCACGAGGGAACCGACAGAGATCTCTGTAACAGTAACAGTAAACAGTAGGGGCTAAGGATGCCACAGTACATTTTAGAATATAGGACATACATTCAGTCAATTAACAATAATCAATTCAGAAAACAGTTCGGTTAATCAATCAGAAAACATTCTCAGTTGAACATATCTTTACACAATTGTTACTCACAGAGTTTGGGCTACGGTATGCTAGAGCGTGTTTCCCCCGTCGCCAACCCTACACAGTTCACAGGTTGAACACACACTAAGCTACACAGTTGGGAAATATCATAATTTAATCCCTAATTTGCCTTGGTGTGTTCTACATCTATATCCTCATTAAGATGTCTTAAACTAGGCCTAAGAATGCCTAGAATGGGATGAGGATGCAAAAATACACTTAGAAAACATTTTGCAAAGTTTGCTGAAAATAGGAGCCTCGCTCGAGCGAGCCTTCCTTCGCTCGAGCGAGCTTCCAAAATCAAAAGCTTCGCTCGAGCGAGGAATCCTTCGCTCGAGCGAGCTGTCGAAACAGTAAAAGTACTGGATGCTGAAATTTTACGCTCGAGCCACCAATCCTACGCTCGAGCGTAGCTTCGAACAAAGGTTGGTCGCTCGAGCGAAGAATCCTTCGCTCGAGCGAAGAAGCCAAATTCTGGAATTTCCAGATTTGTCTCCTAAGCTCAAACCAAACATTCTTTCACTCAAAACTCGACCTTTTGGGCCCAAATTCTGGAAAACACATCTAGATTCAAAGTATAACAAGTTTCAAAACTCAATTTATGAATTCAAGCCCCAAAGGTGAGTCAATTGAAACCATTTTTCAAACCCATTTTTCATGAACATGGAGAGTATGCAACATGCATGGATTCAAACCAAATTCAACCCTCAAAGCTTGTCCAAATGGACTCATTTCTTCAAGAACATGATGAATTCATGGACGCAAGCCTAATTATGAACATGCATGTACAATTTTACCATGGATTCAACTCAAAACTCATCAATTCAAACATGCATGCATGAATTAAACTCCAAATCAACACTTTTGAACCAATTCATGTATTAACTCCACAATTTAACTTGACTCCTGCAAGAACAACCTTAAATGCAACAATGAAGGATTCAATTACCTTGCCTAAGTCTTCAATTACAAGTGTAGAGGCTCCAACAAGCAAGAACTCTTCTAATCTTCGTAATTTCCAAGCAATATCATAAAAATGAACTCAATTCTCCCCTTCTCCCTCTCTTGGTCGGCTAGAGTGAAGAAAAGGGCTGAGGACTGTTCTAATTCAAGTGTGTATAAGGTTCAAAGAACAAGACTAAACAAGCCCACTCAATGGCAATTCCGTAATTACGGCAACTTAGGTGTCTAACTTATTTTAATCTAATTTAGTCATACCTAATCACATTTTAGATAAATACACCATCAAATCCCATAAATTCCAATGATCCTAAAACATTAATCTAGTTTCGATTCGGCCGCCGATAAGGCCTTCAATTTGCAATTTAAACATAAACACACCAACAGATAATCAAATAATCGAACAGATAAACATGCAATACAATAGATGTGCTTAGTCAATTCAGTTCCAATTTTCAATCAGTCCGTTCGGTACTTCAGTTAGTTCAATTATCAGTCATAAGCAGTCCAGTTTAGCAGAAATCAGTATGTAATTCAGTAATTTATCGATAAACGGTATGTGGGTTGTTACAAAACAGCTGCAGCAGATGAAGAAGAAGCATGCATGGATGGTGCATGGAAATGATATAAGCCATGAGAATTAAGGCCCTTGTGCAAGATGCTCTTCGTGTGCTTGTCTTGAATAACGAAGGAAGAATCATCAAATGTAATTGTACAATGATTATCTTTAGCAAGTTTTTGCACAGACACAAGATTAGAAGCAATAGGAGTGTGCAAAACTTTATTGAGTTTGAAAGTATGATGTGGAGTGGGCAAAAGACCCTTGCCAGTGTGAAGAATAGGGATAGAAGTACCATTACCAACAGTGATATGATCAGAACCTTGGTAAGGTTGATGAAGACTCAGAGTGGACAGATCATTAGTCATATGATCAGAAGCTGCTGAATCAAGATACCATGGGGAAGAGTCATACTGAGATGGAGCAGAGGCCACATAAGCATGAGAGTTAGACAGGCCAGTTGATGATTGTGCAGATTCATAAGATTGATAAGACGGAGAGGCAGTTTGCTGAGTCTGTGGCTGAGGAGGAAGATAAGTAGCATCTAATCTATGCCAACAATCCAAGGCTGAGTGATTAGTCTTACCACAAATCTGACAAATCAAGTGGCTGTTGTGTTGTCCTCCTGAAAATTGTCGACCTCTCCCTCTAGAAGAGTTTCGACCTCTGTAGCCAGATCTAAAACTACCTCTGTTACCTCTGAACGAAGACCGACCTCGGCCAAAAGAGCCACGAGTAGTAGCATAGGCAATGGGGGATTCATGTGCCTGAAACTTCTTTGTTTTGGAATCAATATGCAGAGACTTTGAACAGAGAAGAGAGGAAAGTTCCTCCATAGAAATAGCTTCAGGTCTTGCTCGGATTGTAGTCTTCAAGGCATCAAATTCATCTGGTAAACCGTTCAAGGTGAGAAGAACAAGATCTTCTTCTTCTATAGGAGAAGAAGCAAGTGCAAGTTGATCTGCCAGATTTTTAATCTGTGACAAGTATTCCTCAATTGTCTAAGAGCCTTTAGTCATAGTATTCAAACGATTCTTCATTTGATGAATATGACTACGAGACACAGTAGTAAATCTTTTACAAAGAACATTCCAGACTTCAGCACTGTGTTGTAGATGCAAAACAGAAGAAAAAATGACAGGTGTTAGGGTAGCTGTAATACAACTCAGGAGATGTGCATCAATCTGTTTCCACTGTGCATATTCTGGATTGATTTCTTCAGCTCCATCACCTTTTTTGATTGTTAATGGTGGAGGAGGAGAAGAACCATCAACAAACCCTAGCAGATTTGTAGCACGGAGAATATTGAGAACTTGACTTCTCCAAATGATATAATTTGATGGATCTAGCTTGACAGTTATAAAAGAATTGAGATTTGAGATGAGAAGACTGAGATTAGGAGGAAGATTGCTTGAGGTAGTCATGGAAGATGTAGAAGAATTCATTGAAGATTTGTGAAGCTGCTTGAAGATTTTGAAGAACTACAGAGAAATCAATATCAGAAATTCAGAGTGCTCGTGAGAGCTATAGGAGCTCTGATTCCATGAAGAAACATATATTCTTTCTTATTACTTGAGTTATGAATTACACAATTGTATTTATATATACAATACTGAAGTAAGCTTGTAACTAATCATTGTAACTACCTAACCAATTCCTAACCACTTAACCAATTCCTAACTGACTAGATAGTGCTCTAGATGTAACTGATTGAGAATGTACAGCTGGAGCTGTAGCAGTTGCACCTGATGCAACTGATTCTGAGACTGAAGCTAAACGGAAGCTAGAGCTGCTAGAGCTGCTGTTGAACCTGTTGCTGGAGCTACTGTTTGTTGCTGGAGCTGCTGTTGTGCTGGAGCTGCTGTTGTGGTTAGCTTATCAAATACCATATTTATAACTTTAGTTGACGAATAAATTTGTCACACATGTTGATCATTGATGAGGAAATAATTTCGTCACGGTAAGATATAAAGTTCACGAAATTTTTAGTCACCAAACAACAAAATCAATGAAAACTTTCATATATAAGCTGCGATAATTTTTGTCACAAAAAATATTTCTTAACGACGAATAATCACTTTATCATAATAACAAGTACAGATGACGGAAAAATTCATCACTAAACCTCTTGTTCCATATTTTTTATTTCAATTTAAATTATTATTTCACAAATATCACTGCTCATATCCCAATAGCCTTTTAAATGTACTAAAAAATCCATTGGTTATTATACGTCACTCCACAAAAAAAAAAAACACTAAACAATTTATATTATAAATCAAAATATATCAATCAAACAAATTTAATAATAATCCATTAAGTATAACAAAAAAAAACCATCATAGCAAATCCCAAAATAAACTAACGCGGGATCCACAAAAAAAATCAACACTCGATCTTGAGTTGCAACTAGGACTAAGTATCAGTTAAATAAAATAAAATAAAATTTCAACAATTGATCTTGATTTGCTAGTATGCTTCCAAGCATCATCAAAAACCAATCTGCAAAGAAAATAAACAAAGAAAATATCAATATATTATTAATTACATCTAAACTTATATATAAATAATTTTATTTTGTAAACCAATTTAGTAGAAATGCATATAACAATTCAAAACTTCAAAGAGTTAAGGTGATCATTGATTATGAGTAACACAGATAACAAAAGATGCCAAAAGATTACAGGAATACCATGTATCACTAGGAGCAAGTTCCAATAGAAAAAAAATATATATATATATATATTAGGAAGACATAAGGTAATTGTCAACAGTAAATAAACATAAGAAAAGTTTACCAGCATAACTCTGTTTTTGCTCTGTTTTGTACTCTCTATCAACATAATTCTAGCCAGTCAGCTTCTCTTCAAAACTGGTTTCACTCATGAAGCTTCCTATTTATTGAATCAAAATTTGTGCCAGAAGTTCATGCAATTTGAAACCATTTCTCAGTTTTAGATTCTAGGAAATTCACTTTCATATCTCTTAAATTTTTAATTTTCTGAAAATTCCATCTCTAGATACAGGTGACAATTCAAGTATTTGTCCATCTTAGATATGTACATACAGAAAAGAATGTATTATGCCTGCGTTTGGGAAGTGGGTTGGCTTTTTGGCTTTTTGACTTTTTTAGCTATTTTAGCCAGGGCTAAAAAGCTTGGTTTGGGAAGGATTTTTTGACTTTTTAGCTTTTTTTGTGAGAGAAGAGTGTAATGATTATAGGTTGGATGTGATGTTTTGTTTGTTATGGCTAAAATAGCCTATTTTGTCTTTTGTGGCTAAAATAGCCAAAAAAGCTCTTGCCAAACGATTATATAAGCATAATAACAAATCTCACTATATGTAAATGTGACAGGTACACATTATATTAAAATAGAGAATTGCATTTTAATAGTAAAATTCAACATCTTACTGACACTAGATTGGGGGTTGCCTCCCTTTGTGCCTCTACATCGACATCAAGAGGCTGTGAGTGTTGGGTCTCCACATTGTCATGTAATGACATCAAGGAATAATATTACCCCATCACAATATGGCCGATTTATCCTTCCATCAACTGTGCTACGTAGTGCAATCCAACTCTTGTCCATGTTTGACTATGCCGAGTTAATTGAAGTTAGATGAATAGGACAAATTTTATATATAACAAAAAATCAAAACTAAAAATTTTAATTAAAAAATAATTTGAAGTTCAATGATTATGCCAAGTTATATAAATGACAACCACACATAAATCACAAGAGAAAATAGACAAAGCAATTAAGCATTAAAAAATTAAATCAGCAAGCTGAACATTTAATTCATAATTTTGCACAAGTTCAACTAGTTATAATTGAGGAACGTTTTTGACTATACATTGCTAGTGGTGTCCGAATTTACCATATGCCTCTATAAGGATGTCACTAAGGCAAAGTCTTACTTTTATGATTTGACTTTTTAGTTTTGTATTGAAACCAATGATTGTTTGACAATAAAATCCAGCTTTCAAATATGCTGGACATTTCAATAAATCACACCTAAACTACTCTTGAGTCAACAATCCGAGCTGCTTTAAGTTGATCCAGCACTTTCCTATTTTCAGATGATAGTAGGATTTGCCCTTGTATGTCAAGCTGATGTTTGCAATTAACTCACTTTCACTTTAATTTTTTATTTACTATTTTTTATTATTTTAATCAAATTTGCTCAACATTTTTTGTACAACAATGATATTCACTGTCACAATAGGCAATGGTATGGAAAGAATGACTCAAATTTATTTATGAGATGTCAAGCCATTGTTTGAGAATTTCTTTTTTCATGAATAATGTTAAGAGTTATCTAATTTTTCACCTAATAATTTACACATGCATTTACATAGATGTGGAATAACATTTATCTTTTCAGATCTCTAAAGTTGTGTTTGGTTCATGGATTTGAGAAGAAATTTGGAAAGGAAGAAAGAAAAAGTAGGTGAAATGTGTGTTATGAGGTGTCTTGTATTCGCTATACCCGCAATTGCGAGGGGCGGGGGTAGGGGGGATGCACCGAAGGGAGAACCACTGGATTTCAAAAGACTAATAAATTCTTTCCTTTTCTTTTTCTAAACTCCTGAAAGTGCTATAATCTTGTAATTCAAATTTCAATAAACAATTTGGAAGCCATCAGGTCAAGTTGCCAGTCCAGCCACATACAATTGTTAAGAATTTCAACTCAAAAAAGCCCTCCATGAAATTATTTTGTTCCATATTATCCACAAATATGTCAGCATGGGTACATTTATGAATGTAGGTACCCATGTATAGTATAGAACAATCAGACTGCAACTAGTGTGATCTTTAAATTCTATTTTCTTTCTTCTATCATATAGTGTTTTAATATCAATATTTCATTTGATGAAGTAAAATTATTTACACCGCCAAATTCTTTATATTGTTTCTTCTCTTTTTCTTAAATCTCCTCATATATGCATCTACAAAAGAGACTAATAGTATTTCAAATGGCAACTCTAATTCTATGTCCTCAGATCCAGCTGCAAGGTTCACTAGAGACAAAGAAATACATCCCATCCAAGCAATCAAAAAATAATGTTTCCCCTCCTGGTAATGTTATGATGATCCTCACAAATTGTAAATTTTATCCTCGAAGAATGATAGGTATACCTTCCTGCTGTTATGTACACCATCCGTTCCTCAAGCAATAACGGATTTGGATTTTGGAACATGAAGACTAAATAAAGAAACAAAGAATGAGAATTTCCTTAAAAGCATCATCATGATCAGCAAATGAAAAAAACGATACTCGGCACCAATTGTCAATGCAGCAACTAATTAAAAGTCACAGAAACATAAAACAGAATTATAAGAAATATTTAAGGTGTTCTAATGGAGAGGCATTAAGTCATGATGAGACAACCAGCATGGTGGCCTAGAGTTATTGATTGGCCACTCCATCGAAAACCAATAGTTCAAGTTTAAGACTTATGGTAGTAAGCACAGCTATGGACCAAGGCTGGGGTTGAGTACCCTTAACAGATAAGGCACAATAGCTATTGAACAAAGCCCATTTTGAATTCTATTCACAATGCCTTCAAACTATTGTGGTCATAAACATTAAGATAAATTCATTATGCCTTACTATATTTATATATCTTAAGCTTCATATATTCATTGTTACCACAGCATCCCTAGCAATTGAATTGAAATACACATTAGTATAGATATACTTATTTCCTTCAAACAGCAGTGTGAGTGTGTGTGTGTGTGTGTGTGTGTGAGAGAGAGAGAGAGAGAGAGAGAGAGAGAGAGAGAGAGAGAGAGACAGAAGTAACATAAAGAATGTTCAACCACAAGTAGAAATAGTCACATTGACCACTGCTCCAAGTATGAACCTTCGAATTAAAACATGGAATTCATTATTCATAAGCAATCACTGTAAATCTCTTAGGATTTGGGATAAATGACTAACAACAAAAATTACAAAACCTACAAACCAATTAAATCTTCAATGCACAGTTCAATTGAATTCAAAGGGTAGTGTTCCAATGAGGTTCTTCCATTGTTGTTTCAAATAAATGTTCAAAGTTTGTAATTCTAATGAAAATTAATGAGTGCAGATGTTCAATAAGCAAGGGAAATTAGCAATAAAGATAGAAAAACAGAGAAATTGAGTGTGAGAGAGAGAGAGAGAGGACCCATACTTGAAAATAAAAAAAAATATATGGAGAAATAATCGAATAATACTCGAAGCGATGCCGGCGGCACTGACAATTGCTTGGAGAAGAATGTGGGTGATGTCGGTGGCAGCACTGAAGGAGGAGAACTAGTGATGTCGGTGGCGGCGCTGAAGGAGGAGAAAGGGCGCTGTGTTTTGCGAGAGAGGAATGAGGGGAAAACTGATAAACAAAGAAGAAAAAGAAGGAGGGGGGAATTAGTAACCTAATTTTTTTTTCTTACTGCCCAGTATCTCAAAATTCTCTCCCAAAAATTGGCGACAAAAAAATTTCCTCATCAAAAATCTTAAAAGTATTAAAAATTATTGACGACAAGAATATATTCCTCACCAAATAATCTTAAAATATTTAAAATTAAGTTTTTCAAAAGAAAAATATTTAAAATTATTGGTGACGAAAATATATTCCTTACTAACAATTTTATAATTGGTGACAAATTTTTTTCTCACCAAAAGTCTCAAAATTTTGGCGCCACTCAAAAAAATTAGTGGAAAAATCTTCAGTGACAAAACTAAATTTTTCCTCACCTAAAAATAAGTATTTATTGACGAAAATAAATTTCGTCACCTACTATTTTTATTTTTTTTATTATATGTGATAAAATTTTATAATTCCTTACGGATTATCCTTATTTAGTAACAAAATTTATTTTCTTCATTAGTTTTTGTCACCATAGGTTACTTTTGTTGCAGTGAAGAGATCGATAAGATCCAAGCAGCTTTCTTGTGGGGTGATTCTGAGGTCAAGAAGAGAGTCCACTTGGTGAAATGGCAAGATGTAACCATGGACAAAAAGCTAGGTGGGTTGGGGATTCGAAACTTAAAGGTAGTAAACAATTGCTTACTTGCTAAGTGATGGTGGAGATTTGGGAGGGAAGACAACTTTTTATGGAAGCAACTTATTTGTAGTAAGTATAAGTCAGAGGGGGGAAGGTGGTTTCCTTTTCATGCGGAGGCCACCAATATCTCAAGTGTGTGGAGTGATATCATCCTTGTTAATGAATCTAACAACAACCTGTTTAACTATTATTTGCACAATGTTGAACTCAAGATTGGTAATGGTGAAAGACTTAGTTTCTGGGTTGATAATTGGTTGGGAACTAGTTGTTTGAAGTCCCAATTTCCCAGATTATACTACCTATCAGTGGAAAGGGACATATCTTTGCATATGTTGTGGTCTAAGGCCAGAAATCAGCACATCTGGGCATTTAATTTCAAAAGACCTCTACTGGCATGGAAGGAAGGTGAACTTCTGAGTCTTCATGATGTTCTAGGGGAGGGCCCTGTTTTGAATTTGGGTTCTAATGACACTATTTTGTGGAAAGTTGACCCTGCAGGCATTTTTACTGTTAAACATGCTGTTAACTGGTGTGAATATGTTATTGGTCCTGCTCTAAAGCTTCCTGATCTGATCTGGCATAATCCCTCTCCCCCTAAAGCCTAATTTCTCTCTTGGTTAGTATGGAAATGGAGGTTAAAGACCTCAGATTATCTGCATAGAATGGGTATCCTAAGTGTTGAAGTTAGTAATGAGTGTGTGTTTTGTCATGCGGAGGTTGAAACACTTAATCATGTTCTTTTGCTTTGCCCTTTTGCTTGGAAAGCTTGGTCTTCCATAATCAAATGGTGGGGTTTTCAATGGGCCTTCCCTGGTACTGTGGTCATGCTTATGCATTGGTGGTTTGGTTGGACTTATAGAAAAAGGGAGAAACAATTATGGAGATCAGTTTTAATTGCTGGGTTGTGGTCCCTTTGGAAATGCAGAAATGACTGCCTCTTCAATGATTTGCAGCCCATCTGTGAAGACCTCTGTCAGTTAATTAAAACTAGAGTAGCCCTATGGATGAAAACTCATTCATTTGGGCAAGGTTATGCTGTGGATGAATTTGTTTAGAATATTCAACAAGTTAGAAGATGCCTATAACTACCTTGTGGAGCCTGGGTGCTTTGCTCTTCTGCTCTACTGTAATCTGTTTGCTGTCAATAGAGATGGCTAAGGGTGGTCTGAGCATGGTATGTATCTGTTTTGGGTTGGTCTGCCTCTATATTAGTATGGGAGCAGTGTTCACTGAATTTACTGACTCTTCATATGGGAGCAGTATTCATTGGTATCTGTGTAATGGCTGAGGGTGGTCAGCCTCTATACCAGTATCTGTGTAATGGCTGAGGCTTGCTGGCTCTCAGATTGGTCTGCTAAGTTCTGTTTTGGTGTATGGTGGTTTGATATTCTGGTGCTAAGTTTTGGTGTATGGTGGTCTGATATCCTTGGTGCTACTGAGTTCAATGCTGTTGAACTGATATATTTAGTTACTGTCTGCTCTGTTGGTCTTACTAAGTGGTTGGTCTGCTCAGCTTTGTTGGACTACTCAGCCAATAGCAGATTTGGTCTGCTCAGTTGATGCTAGTTTGTGTTATGATGCTGTGATGAAATTGGGTGTTTGGTCTTCTCTGTTGCTCTGATGAAATTGGGTGTTTGTTCAGTTCTATTTCTCTGTTATTATGTTTTGCTGCCTGCTGCTGTATTGGTGGAAATTATTCAAGTTGCAAGCTGAAGTGTTTCTGAGGTCTACAAGTTACTCTAGTTCTAAGTTTGCATTTGTGGTTGCATTTGAAATTTCTCAGCTGTTAGGTAGTGTCTGCTGGTCTTTATTTTTGGTGTTTGGTTTGTTTTCTCGTTGGTTTCTCACCAACTCTGGGGGTGCTAGCAAATGATAGGATGGGCTTTTTGGTGCCAACTTAGTTGGGACAATTTAGCTCATTGCGAAGCTTCTGCATCTCCCTTTCCTTTATTGATGTTTTTTGTTTTATATTGTATACTTGTTTCTTACATCAATAAAGCTTTTCTTTGCTGATCAAAAAATATATATAAAAGGACTTCTACCGAAACATCTTGTATTAGTTCTACTCTAAATTGTTACAAAATTTTAAAGTTTAGTGATTTTAAATTTAGATATTTGTTTTAAAATAAAATTAATATTACTAAAATCTTCATGTTGAGATCAATAAAATCATATTTATATTGAATATGAAATTTTAAAAGATATAGTGAAATTTCGCTATCTGAGCTAACATTAGTATAAATTTTACTATTTGAATATAACATTTAAATAATGAAATTTCACTATGTTATCTTTGAAAAATACATGAAATAAAAAATCCTCAATTATCATTTTTTTTTTTTTTGTGCAGAATAGTGACATGATGAAATTTGATTACTATCTAACAATTAATAAGTGAAATACCCTTCATAATAACATTGGGCATTTTACAAGAAGGAAAAGTGAAATTTTAACAAGAAGATTTAGTGGCACACTTATTTTTTCATAAGGGCTCATTTGAAAGTTATTTTTTCAATTCGGTTTTTTGTTTTAGTATATTTTAAAAAAAAGTATTCACTATTTTTTTTGTCTAAAAGTCCCTAAATTTTATATAATAAATGAATTTAAATAGTCCACTAAAAATAAAATGAAATGATTTAATTAAAAAATAGCATTTTAAGCAGTTTTTTAAATTTTTATTTAGCTTTTTCTTAATTTTCATTAAAAATTTAAGGGATTTTTATACTAAAATTTTTCTACAATTTTAAAAAATATTAAGAAAATTACGCATAGTGAATGTTTTCAAAACTAATTTCAAATCAGTGATAAATTTTATCAACTTTCACTACAACATATAAGAGTTTTAGAGACCAAATATTTTAGTCTCTAAAAGTGAAAATTTTATTGCAAAAGACATTTAAGGATCAATTTCTATTATTGTGAGGATAGTCGCTAAAAGGTCATTCCAAAAAATCAAAAATATGACTTTTAGTGACAAAATTTTGAAAGTATCACTAATAAATAAAAACTTTTAGGGACAACATGATTTGATCTCAAAATGGTTTATTTTTTGAGATAAAAAACTTAGTTCCAAAAAAAAAAAAATTTATCACTAATGTCTAATTTTTGTTACTAAAAATATAATGACGACACTTTTCACAATAAAAATATTTAGTCACTAAAAAATAATTTTGTACCAAAATTTTGGTCTTTAAAACCTTAATTTTTTGTAGTGGTTAATAATTATAACTATAAAGTTTTTATAAATTTATAAATATTTTGAGAAGTTACTATTGATTTGTAATTTTTTTAAAAAATTATTTGCTTAAAATTAGCAAAAATTCAAAAAGAAACATAAAAAAAGAGTTGTTTATTATTAATTTTCCCCTCTCATACCTATGCAAACCTAACTGCTTAAAATTTCAAGGGATTTTTTTTTTCTTCAAAATTTCATGGGAAAATGTTTCGTTTTGCCCAACTTTTCCCACCAAAACAAATAGAGCCGGGGTTGAACCGAACGTTTTGCATTCCTCATATTTATGTATAAAAAATGTAAGAAATCTCAAAAAATTTATTAAAATTTTTATTAAATGTCTCATAATTGTGTGGATCTCACATTTGATAAAAATTTTGATAGAATTTTTGGTGTCTTATTATATGTTCTCGCAGGAATCTCAGTAGCAATCAATTTCCCCAGGCATAGTTTTTAATCTTTCGATCTTTTATTGTTGCTGTCTGGGTATTTCATTGTTCTATCAATTTGAAAAAATGAGCTCATGTACCATGATCAATACCCATGATTTCTTTAATTTTCTTGTACTGGCTTTCATATTTTGTGTTCGTCATGAATATATATGATCTTTTCTGAAAAACACATTTATGCATACATACTAATGTGTTAGCAGATATTTTAATATTAGAATGTGTTATAGGTTTGATTTTCTTTTCTTTTCTTTTTTTTCAAGTTTTCTTTGCCTTTAAGTCAAGTTTTTCTTCTTCTCCAAGTCTTTCAAGTCTTACTCACCAAGTCAAGTCTTCTTCTCCAAGTCTTCCAAGGAAATTGCCCACCAATTTCTTCTCCTATACTTTTCCTCCAAGTTAACCCCTTTCTTGGTGACCAAGCTTTCCTCTCCTATAAATTGAGCCTTTCACCTCTCTTTTTGGTAGCTCAAATTTCTCATTTGAGAGATTATTAGGCAAAAAAATAAAAGATGTATGTGATGAAATTTTGGGTTCAACCAATTGTGCAGTATTGGTGAATCATACAACTTAGTCGGGCTGTTGTATTTTAGGAGGACAAGTCATGATTTTTTTTCTGCTGCACCGGTGTGAGGTTTTGCCTAACCTTAGAGGGCTTGAATCTCCTTAAAGAGAGTAAATTTTCCGCGTCTCAGCCCTTACAATAATTATTGTAATTTTTTTTTTGTATTTTCTGATGTTTTATTTGTAATTATCACCACCAATTTTAAGGAGATTCAAATAGTAAAATTCATAGAGCCAATATTGGATAAGCCCAACGAGAATACCGGCGATCTTAACAAGCCATTCCAGTTCAAGGGAGCCCATTTCAAGAGATGGAAAGGTAATGTGCTTTTCTACCTTAGTCTCTTCAAGGTGGCCTATATCCTGACCGAGAAAAATCTGAACAAAGTCTCCACTGAAGAGATGACTGGCGAGGAGTTTGCCGCTCATCTTGAAAAAATCGAGAAATACAACACAGATGAGTATAAATGTCAGTATTATCTTTTGAATTGTCTTTCGGATCAATTTTATGATTATTATGATACTACTTACACCACTGCCAAGAAAATTTGGAAAGTCTTGCAGAATAAATATGACACTGAAGAGGCAGGTGCTAAAAAATATGCAGCAAGCCTCTTTTTCTACTATCAGATGATAGATGAAAAATCAGTGGTGGAGCAAGTACAAGATTTTCAGTACAAGATTTTCAAATGCTAGTGGTTAAAGTTAGATCCAAAGGCATCAAAATTGGAGACAATCTTGTTGTGGCAGGTATTATTGACAAACTACCATCATCTTGGAGAGAGTTTCAAAAGTCAATGTGTCACAAGCAAAAAGAGACGTCCTTAGAGACTTTAATCACACGGATTCAGGTGAAGGAGGAAGCACAAGGACAAGATACGCTTATGACACAAAAGCATTTTACTGCAAAGGTAAATTTAACTTCTGTAAATACTTTACCTAAATGTCGATTTCATAAAAATAGTCACTTGAAGCCAGTTAAGAAAATCTGAAAAAATACTAGAAGGTCACAAAATAAAAATTACCCGAGGCAAAAGAAATGGAACCAAGAACTCCCTTTACAAGATCTGACAAATGTGACATGTTTTGTGTGTGGCAAAAGTGGGCATATTGCTCGAACTTGCAAATTTCAGAAACAACAGTCTCGACCACAAGCTAATGTTATCGAGGAACCATTTGTAGCTATGATTACAGATATTTTTATGGTTTAATCTGTGGAAGGGTGGTGGGTAGACTCTGGTGCCAATAGGCATGTTTGCTATGATAAAGATTAGTTCAAAGATTTTACTCCTTTTAATAAGGAGATGACTGTTATGCTTGGTGACTCCAGTTTAACCAAGGTGCTCATGTGTGGGGTTGTTGAGTTGAAATTTACCTTTGGACGTGTGCTTGTTTTAAAAGATATGTTGTACACACCGTCCATGAGGAAAAATTTGATGTCGAGTTATTTGCTCAACAAAGTTGGTTTCAAGCAGACTATTAAATCTGACTAATATGTAATCACCAAAAAAGGCATATTTGTGGGGAAAGGATATGCCTGTGATGGAATGTTTAAATTAAATGTTGAGAATAAAAAAGCACATGTTTCTATTTACATGTTGTCTTCTATGAATTTTTAGCATGCTCGTTTGTGTCATATTAATAGTCGATATGTGGAAGTCATGAGTAGTTTAGGATTAATTCCCAAACTAACAAATAAGTTTGAGAGATGTGAAGTTTGTAGTCAAGCAAAAATAACTAAAATGCCTCATAAAAGTGTGGTGAGAAATATTGAATTGTTAAAATTAATTCACACTGATTTATGTGAATTTGAAGGAATTTTAACACGTTGTGGAAATGGATATTTTATCACTTTTATTAATGATTTTTCAAAATACACTTATGTATACTTGTTGAAAAATGAAAGTGATGCTTTTAAAAAATTTAAAGAATTCATTCTTGAAGTTGAAAATCAATTCGGTAAAAAGATTAAAAGATATAGAAGTGATAGAGGTCGGGAGTATGAATATTTTGGATCCAACTTGTTTGCTCAGTCTTTGGGAATAATCCATGAAACTACTCTACCATATTCACCTACATCTAATGGTGTAGCAGAAAGGAAAAATAGAACTTTAACTGATTTAACAAATGCTATACTAATTGAAGCAGGTACTCCTTCAAATTTGTGGGGAGAAGCAATTTTAACTGCATGTTATGTTATGAATAGAGTGCCACATAAAAAAAATAAAAGTTACACCTTTTGAGTTGTGGAAAAGGCATAAGCCAAATTTGAGATATTTGAGGGTTTGGAGTTGTTTAGCTTTTGTTAGACTTGTGAACCCTAAAAGACCTAAATTATGTGTGAAAGCTGCCACTTGTGCTTTTCTTGGATATGCAACAAATAGTACAGTCTATAGATTTTTTGATATTGAAAACAAAATAATTTTTGAATCAGATGATGCAATTTTTTATGAAGAAAAATTTCTTTTTAAATCTAAAAATGGTGAGGGTCAAAATTATCAAGAAAATATTTTATCTGAAACCGGTTCATTTACTTCTCTTTTACAAAACCAAGATACTGTAGTTTTTGAACCTAGAAGGAGTAAAAGAGCCAGATTATAAAAAGATTTTGGCCCTGATTATCATGTTTTTAATGTGGAGGAAACTCTATTAACTTTACAAGAAGCTTTGGCATCTCCTGACTCTGTTTTTTGGAACGAGGCTGTAAATGATGAGATGGAATCATTATTATCCAATAAAACTTGGGTATTAGTAGATTTACCATCATGTTGTAAAATTATTGGCTGTAAATGGGTTTTGAGAAAAAAACTTAAACCAGATGGAACTATTGATAAATATAAAGTAAGGCTTGTTGCAGAAGGTTTTAAATAACAAACAGATCTTGACTTTTTTGATATATTTTCTCCGGTTACTAGAGTTATATCTATTAGATTATTAATTGCAGTGGTTGCAATTCATGATCTAAAAATTCATCAAATGGATGTTAAAACAATATTTTTAAATGGAAACCTGAGTGAAGAAATCTATATGGATCAACTTGAGGGTTTTGTGGAACCCGGTCAAGAAAGCAAAGTGTGCAAGCTAGTTAAATCCCTATATGGCTTAAAACAGACCCTTAAACAGTGGCATGAGAAATTTGATTCCTGCTTGATTGAGAATGGTTATAAAACAAATGAATGTGATAAATGCATCTACAATAAATCTGAAGAAAATTCACATATCATTATTAGCCTCTATGTGGATGATTTACTTATATTTTGCTCTAATTTGCATATCATCGTGGAAACTAAAACTATGCTTAGTAGCCATTTTGATATGAAAGATCTTGGTGATGCTAATTATATTTTGGGAATGAAAATTACCAAAACTTGTGATGGTACACTTCTTGATCAGTTGCGTTATGTTGAGAAAATTTTGAGAAAATATAATATTTTTAAGTGCAAGCATGTTCATACTCCTTTTGATCCTCATGTCCTTTTATTTCCTATTGAAAATGATGAGGATGTAATTAATCAAAAGGAATATGCTAGTGTGATTGGTAGCCTGCATTATGCGACTGACTGTACTAAACCTAACATTGTCTATGCAGTTGGAGTACTTAGCAGATTTACTAGCATTGTAGTGATCACTGGCTAGCCATTGAGTGGATTATGAAATATTTATCTGGTACCATAAAATATGGCTTGTTTTATAATAAGTATCCTGCAGTACTTGAAGGTTACAGTGATGCCGATTGGAATACCTTGTTAGGTGATTCATTATCAACCACTGGTTACTTATTTACCTTGGGAGGTGTTGCTATAAGTTGGAAATTAAAAAAAACAAATCATTATTGCTAATTCAACAATGGAGGCTGAACTTATTGCTTTAGCTACAGCCAGTGAAGAAGCAAATTGGTTAAGAGATTTGTTAAATGAAATCTCTTGTTAGGAAAAACCGATTCCGCCTATATTGATTCATTGTGATAGCACCGCAGCAATTGGTCGAGTTAATAACCGTTATTATAACGGTAAATCCAGACCTATTAAAAGAAAACACAGTACTGTGAGATCTTATATGAATAACGACATCATAAATGTGGAGTATATTAAATCTGGTGATAATCTTGCAGATCCATTAACTAAGGCCTTAGCAAGAGATAGAGTCTGGAATACATCGAAGGGGATGGGGTTGAAACCCATTGAATATAGCAGGATCCATGTATGAAAATACTCAACATAGGGACCAGAGATCTTGTAACTAGGTTCAATGAGAAAAACGATCATATGATGGCCGTGAAAAATGCACTAAATTACTTTTTACCCATCCTTATAATATAACTGCATTTATCCTGTAACGTTGTAGAGGTTGAGTTATTAAAAAACTCTTAATAAATTTCTGTAACTCTTATTGACTGGGGTGTCATAGTTACAGGAGCACCCTTGACAGAATTCACATATGTGAGTGTGGTAGTGGGGCCGCTACCTATGAGATTTGGACTAATTCTCAAACATACTCATGAATCCTGGGATCGCACAAGGCCGTAATGTGCTAGCTCTTAAAGCTTATTTGAACACCTGGAATATTATGTCTGTGCAATAATTGTTTATTTCCCTTTAGTAGTCATAGTTCAATGCTGAGCATACTATTGGCTCTGGAGTAGATATTATTGTTTCATTAATGGAGGTTCAATGCAGAGCACACCAACCATAATGCATAATATTGTTCTTTGCCTAATAATCTCAGATTTTGCTACCTATAATATTAAAATAGGTGGGGGAATGTTAGCAAATATTTTAATATTATAATGTGTTATAGGTTTGATTTCTTTTCTTTCCCTCCAAGTTTTCTTTGCCTTTAAGTCAAGTTTTTCTTCTTCTCTAAGTCTTCCAAGTCTTACTTACCAAGTCAAGTCTTCTTCTCCAAGTCTTCCAAGGAAATTGCACACCAATTTCCTTTCCTATACTTTTCCTCCAAGTTAACCCCTAGCTTTTCTCTCCTATAAATTGAGTCTTTCACCTCTCTTTTTGGTAGCTCAAGTTTCTTATTTGAGAGATTATCAAGCAAAGAAATAAAAGGTGTATATGATGAAGTTTTGGGTTCAACCAATTATGCAGTATTAGTGAACCATACGACTTAGTCGGACTGTTGTATCCTAGGGGGGGACAAGTTATGGTTTTTTTTTACTACACCGGTGTGAGACTTTGCCTAACTGCAGAGGGCTTGAATCTCCTTAAAGAGAATGAATTTCCTGCGCCTCAGCCCTTACAATAGTTATTGTAATTTTTTTTTATTTGTATTTTCTAGTATTTTATTTGTAATTATCACCAACAGAATGTATATGTATAATCTTGGATAACTCTTATTGTACCAAGCTCTGTAACATTCAATGGTGAGTGCATTTTTTGTCGGAAAAAATTAAGGTTGTATTTTGATTATAGATTTGGAAAGGGAAAGAAAATTTTGAATGTAAAAAGATAAAATTAGTTTATATTTCCTTCATATTTCTCTTGCTTTTCCTTTTTCCAATTCTTATACAAATTCATGATTCAAATTATGTTTAAAGGTGACCCCGTGCACGAGACTCTAGCTAATGTGGGATTTTGGGAAGACAATATATACGCAACCTTATTTTATTTTTGGAGAGTTTGTTTTCATGACTTGAATCCACGACACCAGAGATACTAATGGCAAGACTTACTATTCGGCCAAGCCACACCGATCCAAAATAGAATCACCCATCCCAAAGAAAAAGAAAGAAAAGTAAAAATTCGCTCTTGAAAGAGAACATAAGCGACATTGCCTGATGATTTGGTGATTAAGTATATAAGGTTATGTTCGTTTGGACGGACTGAATTAGCATTCCCATGACTAATAGTCTTAGGACTACGAATTCGTTGGATTATATATCCTATCTTAACTAATAGTCAAGTTTAAAATAATTAGTCCGTACTTTAATTGTTTAACCAAATATCGGATTAATAATTTTATTGGACTATTAATCCAATCCCAAGCTCATGTCCACCCAAACAAACATGGCGTAAAGGATTTGAGATCGAGGAAACATCACTTGAGAATCTAACCAATTTGAGGGTCCATTTAACTGAACCAATTTCTTTCTCTTTTTATGAGGGGGTTGGGATGAGGGGACAATTTTCTTTCTTGTTTGCTTCAATCAGAGGAACTTCTGTTCAAGCTTTCTTTTATTGGGATGAGTGCCTATAAAACCAAGGCATATTTCTCCCCTCCCTTTAAACTTAACTTCCAAGTCTGTGCGTAAAGGAGTTGAATGTTCTCGAATGGAAGATTTAGATGTATTACTTCTTATGGTTGGCGTTGACTTTTAAAAGGGACATTGAACAATCAAAGTTACAAAGGTTCTGATTGCGGGGGAATTTTGTTATTTTTTTTATTTTTTTGCACCTATAATGGAGTTCTTGTAGCATTTCCGAAAAACATTGCTTAGTTGGATGGGAAGACAGAGCTTTAACCTTAATAGGTCTTGTCATGGAGCTAGAGTCCATAATAGTTTTAGATGAAGTGGAATTTCTTCAAACTTCAATTCTGTCCATATCACTCTCACATTTTGTGTTGGGTTATCATGGTCAAGATACTTCTAAGATCTGTCCTAAGTAAAGATGTATTCAAAATTTTTGTACCCTTGCTGTGTTGGTTTAATACTTTTTAGAATTTGCCATGTCACTATTTCCATACTGTTTCTTGCCTGGTTTTGATGTCCAGTGGCTGCTGTTTATTCCTGTTCTACTAAAATGTCAAATGCATCTCACATGTTTGGAATTTTTTGGGTGCTTGTGTATGGGAGCATGAATCATTGAGTTTCATGAAACTTCATAAAAACTCATCGCTGATATAAATTGGAACTTTTGCTTTTTTGGACCTTTCTAATTTAGACATGTTGCTTGGGATCATCGATTCTACTTACAATTGATTGGTTACATGCTTACCTTCCTTTCCTAGATATTGATGTGCATGTTTATGTTTCTTGTTTTTAAGGGCTGAACTACAATGGAGAAGTGGCGAATTAAGTTGTTAAAATAAGGGAAGGATTGGGGTCTGTAAAAAAATTGGAAATAGGCATTGGGCTGAGCTTTCATTTCGTTAATGCAAAGGCTATAAACAATCTAATGGAAGAAGACAGTCAGCAAGTCAAGAGATTTGAGATTAAAAAAATGAGAGCTACAATCAGATCAATATAGAAGTTCTAGAGTCCTTCTTTTAGAAGATCATTGAGATCTGAGCATTGCTGTAGTTGGGCCAAGGGAATGAGCTGTCATATGTCCCTAAGCATGGAACACTGTGCAAGAGTGACTTGGGCTGGTCGTCACAGCCCAACTCTGGTGGTCTCATATTCAATTCTCTTATTTAGGCCAAGTTTGGCATCTACTAAATAATATAAAAAGTCAAAAAGTCACTATCCTATTTAAGGCACATCATCTTATTTAAATCACATCACCTCTCTAACACATCACATCAAATCCAACTCATATAAGCCAATAAGTCAAAAAGTACACTTTTTTAGAACATCACAAACCAACCTTTACTATGAATGGCAAATCTTTTAAATACAATTTCTATCCTTAATTTGAGCTAGAGTGATGTCAGATTTGTTGTCAAAGTAATGGAACTAGTTGGACAAATACAATCCAATTCAACTTCTCTATTCAATGGGCCATGTACTTGATGTATGGTCTAGATAATAAAATCCTCTTGTTTTTACATCAATTTTTATAATTAATAGGACAAAATAATTCAAGCATAGTCATGAGACAGAAGAGATAATGTCGTCTGGAGACCAAAAATGAGAGTAACTAGCTAGATGGTTTGAGACTTGAAAAAAAATTAATAACTGCACTAGTGAGGGGATAACATGGTTCATATTGAGGGTAATGCTAGGGAAAATGCAAATCCAAAAAACATCATGGATCGGGATAGCAAGGAAAGACATGTAGTTCGAGTTGTTTAACTGAAACTATATGTCCGAAGAAGATTGAAACAGGATTCATGTTCTGGATGCCAAACAGTCGGACAAGGCTTTATTGAGTTATGTTGTCTCTTCTCTATTAGTCTAGACGCTAGGCAAGTAGGGTGTATAGAGCTTGTTTGCTCAATACTTAGAAACATAGTGAAGAACAAAACCAATGCAAGATCATGCCATTCCAGTAAATCTGAATGGTAGATGATGTTTAGCTTAGAATACGAAAATAATATTGGTTGACTAGTTGATTTGAAAGATAAGGCTCAAATTAAATTCTAAAAAGATTGAATTGTTTAAGAAAACGAAAGAACTTGAAGACTGAAGTTTACAAAAGAAGAGGGGTAAATATAGCCAATGATGGGTAGAAGAGCAAACCATTCAAACAAGAAGAGAGATTTCTATATTTTAGTGTTTAGCAACAAAGGTAAAAGTAAAGCTCGTTGAATCAGACCATGAGCAACCACACATGGGAGGGAACATACATATGGTTTGATTCCAAAATTGTCAATATTTTGCTGCTCATTATTCAATATATATGATGTAATAAGTTTTAGAAGTTAATTGATATGTATCAGTAGTATGCATCCCATGGTTAATGCATCAAAGATGCACATACTATACAACAACCAATACAATACAATTTGAACACACCTCGATTGAAAAATTCTTCCATTTTTTGATTTCTTCGCTTTCTTAAAAACAAGAAAAAAGAAAAGAAATTTTTTTTTTTACAGTAATCAAGACATGACTCCACCATTTGGCCTATTTTATGCCATTCACATTAGGAGAAGCCTAATTGTTGCACCTTTTAATTTTAAAATTCGGACGACTTATAAACTTTGGCGTAATAGGAAAATCTTAAAACCTAAAAGTCATAAATTAGAATTTGATGCAGTAAGAGTCTAAGACATTAACAGAAATACATTGGACTATGAGAACAAGCACATCCTTGAACTTTTCCAACTATGTTACTTCTTTTTCAATATTCAATGGAAAATTTTATTACAATTCATTGATTAATGCAAGTGAAAGCAAGGGATTGGGCGGACATATTGGTGCCAACTTAGTTGAGATTGGTATGTCTCGCTATGATGCTTTTTGCAGCCATCCCTTTTCCTTTCTTGATGTAATGAGTTCTTTGTTCATCAATAAAGGTTTTTTTGCCGATAAAAAATATATATATATATATATAATGGCATATTTTGAAAATATATCTTAACAATATCCTTATATTTCTGTTGGATCACAGATTTATTTGACCTAATCAAAAAGAATAAAATAAAATAAAAAACATTTAGCACTTAATTGTTGTTTTAATGAAGATGTTGTCTTGTGAGTTTCCTTTCCAATTTCAAAGATATTTGTGCCTATTATTTTCTAACTTTTATTTCATTTCATTACTTAAATGTATCTTATGATAGAGGATATGGCACATGATACAAAATGGTAAAATATAAAATTCAATACAACATGTGATACACAAACAGACAATATACTGAATATCAGTAATTAGCTTGTTGAAACTCTCCATTCTATTATGTAACTCTTTTATCTATAGAGAAAAATATCTGGCCCATCTCTGTTGTAAGTGTCCAAACTAATCTTTGGATGTAAAGTCATTTACATGTCATGTCTACGACTACAAGTATCCAACAGGCAGCAAATCAATATTGTCCTACAAAATGTTAGCTCTATACTTGGAAGAAAAATGTTGGGAGTGATTTTCTTAATTTATACTGTATACTACTTAAAAATGGTTTGTAAGAGGATAAGTCACAATGATGATTAAAAAACACACAACAAACCCAAGCTAGAACAAATAAAGTTCAAATGATTGTCTTGATATAGATTCTGACTCATAAGACAATGATGCTGGAGCTTTTTTGAAATCTTATTGACAAAGGGGAATTAGTAAGCGAGGGCTTGAAGTGGAATTTGGGATTATGTAAGATGTTCTAAAATGACACGAAAACTCGAGTCGTATCACACTGAATGACTCTATTGAACTCTGGGATCTCATTGCTTGGTGTCATTCTTTGTCTTCGTTCATATCTACGCAAACTTATACCTTTGTGGATGGGATTTCCATTATAGTATTGGGCTTGGTGTTGATATCAATCTTATCATGCAGCCTTGCTGAGTTGAGCCGTGACTATTAGCCTATATATATTGGGCCTGCAAAGCTTGACTTATCTGAGGTGTTTTGACCTCATGCAAAAAGCCATCTGTTTTCCAAATTTGTAATTAAAGTCTATCAATTTGTTTACTAGTTCAATAAACTTTTAGCCGTAGGAATTATTATATTCAAGTATCATGATTAGCTTTGTACTTAATTCATGCATTTTTTTAGTAGCATCATTATTGGAATTC
Source organism: Camellia granthamiana (assembly GCA_036172215.1). NCBI lineage: Eukaryota > Viridiplantae > Streptophyta > Magnoliopsida > Ericales > Theaceae > Camellia > Camellia granthamiana. Next base: position 35,388,096 of record CM069916.1, read on the forward strand.
ATAAATAGCATGGCTCCTTGATGAATTTTTAGTTCTGCTTATCCTGTACTTTCTTTAATACAAAACTTAAATAATATTAGAAAATGATAATGTTTGGAATTTTCATACTTTATATTGATTTTGATTTTGACTTTCTAATGATAATGTTCCCTTTGTTAAGTTTCAACAAATACCAGGTGTTTCCTTTTTCACTTTCACTTGGTTTTTTTTAGTTTTATTATTTGGATAAATTTGTGCTTGTAGTTCAAGATCCAAAATATATAAAAAGAAAAGGAAATTTCTTTATGTAGCAGTTATTATTCTGTATTTAAACATTGGCTTTTTCCACAATAACATCCTTTTTTGGAATGATTGAAGGGCAACTCAGCATCCACAACTTTATCTTTTTACTTTTGAATTTAAAACTTTAACCATTTGTTTGCATCAAAACTATGTGATTCCATGCCAATTCAACCATCATGAAAAATATGTTTTGCTGTTTGTACCAAATTAATTGGCTTTTGATTAGATTGAATTGATATACACTAGCTATTAAGGAACTATTTCTTTTAGAAAAATTTCATTTCAAGCAACAGATACATCAACTCATTAGAACAATGGATGTTGATATAATACATCAATATGCTTGATATTGATTTTCTTAAATTATGTTGCTATCATACACATCTTGACAACCCAGAATGAGTTTAGACGAGCTTTCATATACAAATACAACCCCCTGTGTCTTTGCTAAGGGGGGTTGACTTGGAGGATGATTTGTGTGGTTTTGGAGTCCTCCGAGAAGCAGAAGTGCTTGCACAAGCTAACCACCACCAGTGGTTAGACTTTAGACAGAGGGAATCCATGTAGTAAGTAAAGGAGCGTTTCTCGCGGCTTGTCACTCGCTAACCACTTCCAGCTCCACAAGTTCCCACTCATGCTTTTTTTTGCTTTTATCCTAAACACTCCTATAAGTTATTCCATAATACAGTTGTCCTATTAGTCTCTTAGTTAGGAGCATCATAAATTTCTTACTAAAATATTCGGAGTTGGGTTCACATTCTGTTCAAGAAAAAAGGAGAAAAGAGTCTTGAAAGGGAACTCACATGTGCAAGCTTAGTGCCGCTCACATATTTAATTAAGGGAAAAGCACAGAAAATGATGCTTTCATTGTAAGAGCCATGAATCTCTCTCTCTCTCTCTCTCTCTCTCTCCTGTGTGTCTACTTATTATATGTTGGGTAGTAATTTTTGTAGTCATTCATTTTTATTTTTATTTATTTATTTTTGTAGGTTTGAAGGAATGGTCTGATCCACATAATGCCCGTGATGGGAGCTCAAGATAAGCGTGTCCTCTAGGCTCTAGTTAACCAGTTTTTGAAGCTAATGCAACCTCATGGTGATTTAAGCATCAATTTGAGGGCAAAGCCAAGTATACAAGTAAAATTTCAAAATGAATGTTTGTTATTCAGTTTGAAAGTTATTAAATCTTGTCCTCTAGGCTCTAGTTAACCAATTTTTTATAATTGATGAGTTATGATAAATTTAAGAGGACGGTCCTTCGCACAACAAAAAGATTGTTTCATTGTGACTTGGGCATAAGTAAAGTTGCACGTACATTTGACATCCTCAAACCTTAGAGTGGCAAAGGCCTCATATAATGGGACTGCCCTGATTAATTATGTAATAACACAACCTCAATTAAGTCTTAAGCTATACTTGGATTTTTGCATAACTGACCTCTTGATTGTTACATCTAAAACTTGTACTTGGAAATAGTAAAAACAAGATGCTAATGAACTATTCATCATCAAATTTTCTACATACTTTTTTATTGATTTTGTAGATATGATGATGAACCATGGGCTTCATTTGAACATGCACATAGAAGAAGCCACTTGACTCATTTTGTATGGCACCGGGACACCAAGTTGACTAATCCCATGGCCAAACTCTCAAGCATGGAGCTCAAGCTTTCAACCAACTTCCAGTCATGAATTGAATCTAACTGAGCTTGTCGGTTGGATTGAATTGCTGCGTAAGTATCTTTCTTGTAATCTTTATTAACTTGTTTGAAATTTCTTTTTAATCTTTGTTTATCAAATTTATCAGTTCATAAAATTTATTTGGATCATTAACTCATGCTCATTCATCCTAATCATTTGTGCCCTTAAATAAAGTAGTATAAAAAGCCTGTCCCTCATATACATCTTCACTAAGGGGTGTTTGGCATACAATTAAAAAAGTCACATTTTTCATTTTCTGAACTTTGTCTTTGGTGATTTTTTTGCAAAATTATATTATTTTTTTTTTCTTTTCAGCTCCATCTTGTGTAGACAAATTTAAAAAGTAAAAAATAAAAAAAAAAAAAAAAAAAAGCATAAAAAGTCAATTTTTGGGGTTTTTTTTTAAAAAAAAATTTTAAAAAATAAAATAAAATAAAATTTGGTTCATCTAATCTAGTGAAACCCAAAAGTTTTTAAAAAAGTAAACTTCAGACACCACTGATATATAAAGCAAATGTATTATTTTAATTCTCTCTAACTACATTATAATTATTAAATTCAACTACAAATTACATGCGCCCATCTCTAGTTAGTGTCTAAAGGAAAGCTGACAATAATTGAATTTTTGAGTTTTCAATAATAATAATTGAATTAAGTTCTACAAACATGGGTCTCTTTGTAAATTTTACAGTGTATTTGGTTTAAAATTTTGGAGAGAAATTTGAAAATGAAAAGGAAAAGGAAAAGGAAAAGAAAAAGAAAAAGAAAAATAATACGTAAAATATAGAAAAATACAGAGAAAATTAGTGAAACGTCCATCTCTAATTTTGTACAGTAGGAGAGGTTGAAGATATTTTTTTTTATTAGCTAAGATCCTTCAATGAAATTTCTCTGTGAAAATTGAAATTTCTCTGTATCGGAGACGAAATTTCTTTGAATCGGACGAAATTTCTCTGAGTCGAATTTTTTCTATAAAAATATCTAGAGATCTTAATTATTATGAAAATGTTATATGTTATTTGTCATATAAAATTTTAATATCAGAAATTTTTTAAAAAATTCTTCTAAAATATATTTATATTTTACTTAATCTCATATATATATATATATATTTTGTTTTTACACCTCTCCAAATCCATGAGCGTGTGCGTGTCAGGTAGGAAATGAAGAGTGGGGGCCAGGATTTCGTGTAGGCGAGTCCATTAGAAGGAGGTGGACCACAGACGATCACAGAGTGTCACGTGGTGAAGTGTGGAAGGAATAAAAAGTCTTCAATAGCCCAAGAAACCCCCATTAAGACTCGGCACGTGCTCACCATTGATGTCTGAGCCCTCGTGGATTCAAGTGGACTACGACTGTACAGGTGTCCTACTCTCAACGGTGACTTTTCAGTCCCTTTTTTGACTTGAGCTTCTGCACGTGATGCATAGTTTGTATTTGACCCAAGTATTTAGTTTCAATTTTTTAAATTTAATTTTTTGAAAATTTAATTTTTTATTTTTTATAATTTTTTTATTTTTAGTGAATATTTTTAAAATTTTAAGTATTTTTTTAAAATTTGTTTACATGCATCTTATTTAGATATATTTAAAAATAAATATTTGTAAAAAATATTTTAATAAATTAATAAATACACAAAGAATACAAAAAAATGTATTATTTTTGGTATTTAGTAAAAAAAAAATTTTTAAAAATTAAAAATATTATACTTTTTAAGTGCATTTATGTTAGGTGTATCTTAAAATTTTTTTAAAAAAATGTTTAAAACATTAAAAAAAATTAGTAAAAATAAAAAAAAAATAAAAAACAAAAAAATTCAATTTTCTAAAAAGTGAATCTTGAGTTATGAAACCAAAGAGCTGATTAATTTCAATTTTCTAGATTTACTTTTTAGAAAACTAGAATTTTTTTTATTTTTCATTTTTTTTGCTTTTATTGAATTTTTTAAATATATTAAGTAATTATTTTAATTTTTAGATGTACTAAACATAAATATACTTAAAAAGTATAATATTTGTGAATTTTTTTTTAAAAAAAAATCATTAAATACCAAAAATACAAAAAAAAAAAAAAATGAAAATTCAATACATTTTTATATTCTTGTGTATTTATTATTTTTTTTACAAATATTTTACTTTTTAGAGATATCTAAGTAAGGTTCATCTAAAAAATAAAAAATAAAATTATTTAAAATTTTAAAAATATTCACTAAAAATAAAAAAATACTAAAAAATTGAAACCAAACAAGGTTAGTATTCAAGAGACTATACAATGTTAGAGATAACTCTTTATATAAAAAAATAAAAATAAAAAATTGAATTGTTATTCACATTTCATTTTGAAATTGTTTGGAATTATTTAAGTAAGTGCATTTTTTAATTTTTTTATAAAAAATATATATATATAAAATAGGGATATTTATCAATAAATCTCATCTCACGAACAAGTACTCCCCAATTAGTCACAAATTTTTTCTATTGATCCGTTAAGTCCTATTAGTGAAAAGTTTCTTTCCGTGTATTCCTATTTTTTGTTTTGATATTGTTTTGGTGAACATCTATATCCTTTTATTAATGTGATAGGTATGATGTGATACTACAATGTGACAGGTATTAATGTGACACTCCAACGATGTGGAACTCCAAAAAAATTAAAAATTCCTTAGTGTATTTTTTCTAAATGTGACAACGTGACGGGTATGATGTGACACTCAAAAACTTTTACTCTAAAAAAATTAAAAACTCTTTAGTGTATTTTTTCCAAATGTGACAACATGGCGAATATGATGTGGCACTTCAAAAAAAATAAAAAAAAATTAGTATACTTTTCTCAAACGTGGCAACGTAACAGATATGATATGACACTCTAAAAAAAATTAAAAATTCCTTAGTGTATTTTTTCTAAACGTAACATGTGATACTTTAACGTGACAGGTATGATGTGACACTTTAAAAAAAATTAAAAACTCAATATACTTTTCCAAACGTAACATATGACACTCCAACATGGTGGGTATGATGTAACACTCTAAAAAAATTGAAAACTCTTTAGTGTATTTTTCTCAATTATGACACTCTAACATGGCGAATATGATGTGACACTAAAATGTGACAGGTATTAATGTGACACTCTAACGATGTGACACTTCAAAAAAATTAAAAACTCCTTAGTGTACTTTTCCTAAATATAATAACGTGGCACACTTCAAAAAAATAAAAACTCCTTAGTGTATTTTTTTCAAATGTGACAATGTGGCGAGTATAATATGACATTCCAAAAAAAATTAAAAACTCCTTAGTGTACTTTTTCCAAACGTGACATGTGACACTCCAATGTGACGGATATGATATGACACTCTAAAAAAATTAAAAACTATTTAATGTATTTTTCTCAAATGTGACACTTTAACGTGTTGAGTATGATGTAACACTAAAAACTCTTTTACTATACTTTTTTCTAAATGTGACACTCTAATGTGGTGGATAAATGAGTCATTATACATTCAAAATGATTAAATGAATCACAAAAAATAAATAAATAAATAAAACTATATGGATTATAAGTTTAAAATAGGAGACTTATTGGTTAATTTCTTAAAAAAAATGATATGCCTAGAAAATGATGAAAAGATGAAGTAAAAAATATACCCAAACAAGCTCGGGCAACCACTCCCCTATGGTTGAATTGATGAAAAACACAGAACAAGTATATTTCATTCAACTCAGTTTCAATGCATTACAGAAATATCCAGTTGTCCTTTATATATACAAGAAGAAGATAACTAACTCTAACTAACTAACCACTTAACAAACTATTAACAAACTATCTAACTAACTGAAGCAGATATTCAGCTATAGCTGCAGCACAGGATTGATACAATAAGACCTGAGCTAGCTCTTTGAACTCTGTGAACTGTCTTGACTGAAACGGATCTGTGAACTGATCTGGGAGCTACAGAGTTTGTATCCTCAACTGCAGAGTTTGTATCCTCAACATCCCTTTGCAAGCGAATGGGGAAAGAGGAACACAACATGAGCTTGGCTTTAAGATACAAAAATCGAGAAACAGAGAGGGGCTTAGTGAATATGTCGGCCAGCTGATCAATGGTAGGAATGTACTGAAGAAGCAATTTCTTAGCCAGAACTTGATCACGCACGAAATGACAATCTACCTCAATGTGTTTAGAGCGTGAATGAAAAACAGGGTTGGAGGCTAAGGCAATTGCAGAAACATTATCACACCAAAGTGTAGGAAGCACAGGAGAGACAATCGATAAATCTTGAAGAAGCATGCCAATCCAAGCTAACTCAGCTGCAGTATGAGCAAGAGACCTATATTCGGCCTCAGTAGAAGATCTGGACACGGTTGGTTGCTTTTTAGCGGACCAAGAGACAAGATTATTACCCAGAAAAATGCAGTAGCCTGAAGTGGATTTACGGTCAATTATATCCCCAGCCCAATTTGAATCAGAGAATGCATGAACATCAAAGGAGCTAGGGGAGTAAGATAGACCATGAGTAAGAGTGCCTTTGACAAAACGAAGCAATCTCTTTACAGCAGCAAAATGTCCAACAGTGGGTGAATGCATATGTTGGCAAGACTGATTGACAGCTAAGGAAATGTCGGGTCGAGTAATGGTGAGATACTGAAGAGCCCCAACCAGACTACGATAAAGGGCAGGATTAGAAAAGGAATGATTAGCATTGGGAGGAAGAGTGGGCTTGATAAAGATGGGAGAGGAGCATGGCTTACAGTCAGTGAGACCTGCTTTCTTGAGAATGTCTTGGGCATATTTGGTTTGAGACAAAACATAGCCTGAAGCAGTGGTGGTGATAGAAATACCAAAGAAGTAAGATAGGTTCCCCAGTTCTTTCATGGAAAAAGCGGTGTGCATATGAGAGATAAGGGACTGAATATGAGAAGGATTATTGCCGGTAAGCAATATATCATCAACATAGACTAAAAGAATAGTAATATTGGAGCCCAATTTCTGAATAAACAAGGAAGAATCACACTTGCTGTTGGAAAATCCTTGAGAGATCAGATAGGTGGAAAATGTTGAGTACCAAGCTCGGGGAGCCTGTTTTAGACCATATAAAGCTTTTTGTAGATGACAGACATGGTGAGGATGAGCTGAATCAACAAACCCAGGTGACTGGAGCATAAACACCTCTTCTTCAAGTATACCATGCAAGAAAGCATTGGATATATCTAACTGTTTTAGGGGCTAACCATGATGAAGAGCCAAGCAAATCAAAATTCTGATAGTAGGAAGTTTTGCCACTGGGCTGAAAGTTTCTTGAAAATCAACTCCTTCTTGTTGAAGATAACCCTTGGCAACAAGTCGAGCCTTATGGCGAGCAATAGTACCATCTGAATTTCTTTTAATGCGAAATACCCATTTGCAACCAATAGCATTTTTAGCCGGGGGCAAAGAAACCAAGGACCAAGTCTTTTGCTTATGTAAGGCATCAATTTCATCTGTCATGGCTTTATGCCAAATAGGAGAATGAAGAGCTTCCTTATATGAAGGAGGTTCAATATCAGAATAAAGAGGAGCAGAGACAATAGATGGCTGTGAAGAATTAGTATGAATCAAACAATGTGAAGAGGACTTGGATCGAGTAACCATGGGATGGACATTAGAAGGAGAAGGAAGAGGCAAATCAATGGAAATAGAGGAAATGGGAATAGGTACAGGTGCAGCAGGTGGAGAAGAACCAGGAGAATGAAACTGAACCTGATTAGAAGGAGAAGTGCTGAAAATAGGAGCAGCAGCAGAAATGGGAGCAGCAGCAGAACTTGGAGCAGCAGCAGAAATATAAGGAGAAACAGCAGCAGAACTTGGAGCAGCAGCAGAAATATAGGGAGAAATAGATGAAGACATATTAGCAGCTGAAGAAGTAAAGTTAGGAACTGGAGAAGACCAGAAGAAAGACTGAATCTGAGGTAAAGAAGAAATAGAGGAAGTAGAAGGAGAAGTAGGTGTGGCCATAGCAAAGGGAAACACATGTTCATTAAACACAACATGACTGGATAAGTAAACCTTACCTGAAATGGGATCCAAACATCTATAACCCTTAGCAAAAGAATGATAGCCTAAAAACACACAGGCAAGGGATTTAGGCTGCAGCTTAGTAGAGTTATATGGTTTTAACCAAGGAAAACATTGACACCCAAATGTTCTTAGAAAAGCAAAGTCTGGAAGATGATGAAACAAAACCTCAAAGGGAGATTTGTGATGCAACTTAGAAGAAGGCAATCTGTTAATCAAATAAGTAGCACAAGCAAGAGCATCAAACCAAAAATGAAGAGGAACAGAGGAATGATGTAACAAGGCTATAGCAACTTCAGTGAGATGTCTATGTTTTCTCTCAGCCACACCATTTTGTGGTGGTGTATATGGACAAGAATGTTGATGTACAATACCTTGAGCTGTGGTAAAAACTTTCATTTTCTTATTACAGTATTCAGTACCACCATCAGTTCTGAGAATCTTGAGTGAAGTAGAGAATTGTTTTTCAGCATAAGCTTTAAACTCAAGAAACTTATCATATACTTCACTTTTATAAGCCAAAGGATAGAGCCATGTAAATTTGCTAAAATCATCCACAAAGAGAACATACTATTTGATGCCAGATGTAGAATCAAAGGGACCCCAAACATCACTATGTATTAATGAGAGAGGTTTATTTACAGAAGAATTTGACAATTGAAAAGGTAAACGATGACTTTTAGCAATACAGCAGTCAAGACAATCAAGTGTCTTAACAGACTTATTGGTAGTAAGCTGCAAATGAGGAACAAGATGCTGAAATTTCAAACTACTAGGATGACCTAATCTATTATGCCATACAATACTAGAAGTAGGCAATGACTTATTGACAACAGAATCTGGTACATTAGTAATAGCAGATGTGAGTGATGCTGTGTTTGGAGCAGCAAAGGCAGCAAAAGCAGATGTGTTAGTAACTGATGGAAGAAAATGATATAAGCCATTGAGATTAGATCCTTGATGAAGAATTCTCTTCGTAACTTTGTCCTGAATCACAAAATTGGCTTCATCAAAACTAATAATGCAATTATTATCCTTAGCAACTTTTGAACAGAAACAAGATTAGAAGACATAGAATTAGCATGAAGAACATTATTGAGTTTGAAAGAATAATGAGGGGTAGGAAGGAGACCTTTACCAATGTTCTGAATAGGAATGGAAGTTCCATCTCCTATGGTAATGTGATCTGTGCCTGGATAAGCCTGATAGTTACTGAGATGATTCAGATCATTGGTAATATGATCAGTGGCTGCAGAGTCTAAGTACCAAGGACTAGACTGAAAATCTGAAGAAACCTGAGACAGATGTGAAGAAACACTAGAACCAGGTAAAGAAGATGTAAGATGTGCTCTAGGTTGCTGAGGAGAAGAAAATTGAGAGGATGGAGAATGAGTAGAAGCATGTGAAACAGATTGATATTGAGGATCCATGCGATGCCAGCAATCAAGTGCAGAATGACTCAGTCCTCCACAAATTTGACAACCTGAAGTGGAAGAGATCTGATTGAAATTGCGTCCTCTGCCTCTGTTGTTGTTATAATAGCGACTATTACCTCTATATGATCCTGAAGTTCGACCTCCTCTGCCTCTATAGGATGATCTGCCTCTTGAATAGGTGAAAGGAGGTGCTCGTGAAGCAGAAGTACCAGATCCAGATCCTTTGAATGAAGAAAATGCAACAGTTGGTTCTGCAACTGTTTTGTGTTTAGCTTCCAAATGAATGGCCTCAGAACATAGCAGAGATGATAAATCATCCATAGTGATAGTGTCAGATCGAGCACGAATGGCTGTGGTGAAAGCATCATATTCAGACGGCAAACCATTCAAGGGTAATTAACACCAAATCTTCATCTTCAATGATTACTGAAGCAAGTGCTAGTTGACTGACTAAGGCCTTAATCTTGGAGAGATACTCCTCCATTGAATCTGATTTCTTGGAAACAAGATTCAACTTGTTCTTCAATTGATGGATATGAGATCTAGACAGAGATGTAAATCTCTTGTGCAGAGAAGACCAGATCTCAGAACAATTCTGAAATTGAAGCACAGTTGAGTAGATTGGTGGTGTAAGTGTAGCAGTAACACAGCTCAAGAGATGAGCATCTATCATACACCATTGAAGATGATTTGGATTAGGTACTTCCTTTCCTGTTGAATCTGTAATTGTAAGAGAAGGACATGGTGTTGAACCATCAACAAAACCTAGAAGATTAGTAGCTCTGAGAATGTTGGACAATTGATTTTTCCAGATGATGAAGTTTGATCCATCGAGCTTTACAGTGACAAATGATGAAAGATTGGATATCAGCAGAGTTAAGTTTGAAGGAAGTGAAGAAGATAAAACAGATGAAGATAGGGAAGATGAAGTTGCCATGGATCAGGAGCTCGTGAGAGCATTAAAGCTCTGATACCATGATGAAAAACACAGAACAAGTATATTTCATTCAACTCAGTTTCAATGCATTACAGAAATATCCAGTTGTCCTTTATATATACAAGAAGAAGATAACTAACTCTAACTAACTAACCACTTAACAAACTATTAACAAACTATCTAACTAACTGAAGCAGATATTCAGCTATAGCTGCAGCACAGGATTGATACAATAAGACCTGAGCTAGCTCTTTGAACTCTGTGAACTGTCTTGACTGAAACGGATCTGTGAACTGATCTGGGAGCTGCAGAGTTTGTATCCTCAACTGCAGAGTTTGTATCCTCAACAGAATGGAAGCAATAAAAAGTTAAAAATATAAAATAGTGAGACTTAGGCGGTGTTTGGCAAGATTTTTTTTTTGGTTTTTTTTGATTTTTTCCATTACAAGACAAAATTTTTGCAAAATCAAAAAAAAAATAAATCCAAACAAAATATCACATCCAACCCCATAATTATTTCAATTTTTCTCTCACAAATATCACATCCAACCACAAAAAAACCCAATTATCTTCCCAAACACAAAAAAAATTTTATCCAATAATATTTTACAACTAAAAAAACTACATAAAAACCCACTTCCCAAACACCCACTTAATCAATACGAGTTATTTGCAAGTAATTATATGTATATAGAGTTTATTTATAAGATTTTGTATTTATGTCATTTTAAAAAATAACAAATAATAATAACGATATTTTTTTTTTTTTTGAACGGCAATAAGAACTTTATTGATGGAAAAACATAACAAGTATGATAATTTACATCAATAAAGAAAAGGGTGCAAAAAGCATCAAAGTAAAACAAATAGATCCCAACTAGGTTGGCACCTAGAAGTACACCAAATCATCTGCTAGCACACACTCGAGGTTCGAAGTTGGTGAGAAACCAACATGAGCGGAACAAAGCAAAAAAAAAACAAAAAAACAAAAAAACAAAAAAAAAAAAAAACAAAAACAAGCAAAGAAACACTCCTCTGCTGGAGCAAAAGATAGAACACCAAGACTACTCCAAAACCCTTTGGCTATGAGAGAACAGAGCTCAGGATTGGAAGCCTACAGCAGCCTAAGAGCATCAACACAGCATACAGAACAATAACACTGCATCCACCAAGATAAACCAAATCAAACAGAAAATCTACATGCAGAAATACACCCAATCATACCCCAGTAGATTAGTAGCAACACAGAATCAGCACACCCTCAGGTTACAGAATCAACACACCCTCAGCACCCAGAATCATACACCAGCAGATAATCCTGTGGGTCTATTCAGCCAAACACAGATACAACAGGTAGCAAAGTGCAAATTCACTCCCCTAACATTTGTGCAGCAGACCAAACTACAGAAGACCATTCCACTTACACCCTCAGACACACAACCACCAGACCTGAGACCAATGCTACATAGAGCTTCAAAGTCAGCACTTGAGCACCAAACCATTGAGCAACAAAGCAAAGGCAGCAGATAGCAGTTCAGAAACAATGTCTCATCTCAGAAACAATGCCTCATCTCAGAAAATTACAAATGCACTCCCAGAACTATACCCATTGCATTTGCACTCCCACAAACAGCAGAAGCACCACACCAAACTGGACTAAACTGCAGTCTGCACAAACAGCAGAAGCACCACACCAACTGGACTAAACTGCAGAGGCACCTCACCCCTGAGATGTTATGAGCACAGAGTGACAGGTAAGGCTATAACAGACCTCGCCTCACCCCTGCGATGTTATAGAGGAAGTCTGAAATCGAAAATTGGAACTCCTTAAAAGTAGCCTTAAGCCAGAAAGCCAGCCGAATGAGAATCAATTCTTGCAAGTCTTGTAATTTTGGGAGAGACGCGTTAAAGCAGCATTCATTCCTGTGCTTCCAAATTGACCAGAGTGTGACCAGGGGTATGGCATGGCAAATGCGCTGTTCCGCTTTCCTGCAGAAGTACCATGACCACCAATACAGCAGACCATAGACAGAACTAGGAGCAGCCCAGGAGACACCCCACCATTGCAGTAGGCCAGACCAGACTCTCCAAACATATGGGTAGACGATAAGAACATGCTCAATGGATTCCTGCTGAGATTTACAAAATACGTAGAGTGTAGAGACAGAGCTATCCAAAACTCCAATCCGCTGCAAGAATACAGAGGTTTTGATCTTGTGCTTCCATGCGAGCCAACCGAAGAATTGTACCTTAGGAGGAAGGTACTTAACCCACACCATATGACTGAACCTATCAGTGCCTTCAGGGTCTCTGCTGGTTTGGTTGTAAAGGTTGGACACAAAAGATTGCCCAGGCTTGGTTGCACTCCAAATAGCACTGTCCTGGGACTCCAACTGAAAGGAAGGGGCTGGACCTACAAAACCATATAGCTTGAGCAGTTCATTCCTTTCCCATACAAATAAAGACCTCCTAAATGTAAACAACCAGTTCTTAGTAGTGCCAGAGACTTCCACAAATTCCTTCAGCAGGCCTTCCTCTTGTAAAGATAAACTGAAGAGCCTAGGGAACTCCTCTTTGAGGCAAACATTTCCACACCAAGAGTCGGACCAGAACCTTATACGACAGCCACTGCCCACCTTTAACTGGAGGTTGCTAGCATAGAAAAGGGAAAGAGACTGATTTTGATCACCTGCTGCCACTATGCCATTCCAGATATAAGAGGGTGAGGTGTTTAAACAAGGGTTTGGATTCCATTTCCCACCAAGGAACAGATATTTGCTACATACCACCCTATACCAAAGAGACACAGGTTCAGAAGCAAATCTCCACCACCATTTTAGGAGTAGACACACATTCACGTCTCTGATTCTTCTAACACCCAAACCACCTTGCTTTATGCTCTTAGTGACCTCTGACCATTTCACTAAATGAATTTTGCGCTTCAGATCTGGCCCACCCCATAAGAAAGAGGCTTGAATTTTATCTAACTCCTTGGCAATACCCTCCGGTAGCTTGAATAATGATAAGTAGTACACAGGTATACTTGATAACATTGCTTTCACCAAGGTTAATCTACCTGCAAAAGATAGAAGCTTCCTTAATTTACAGTTCATCTTATTTCTTTTTCTTATTTTTTGTAGTTTTTATTTTTAATTTAAACAAAAATTCAATGTATGAGGAAAAAACTACTTGGATATTAAAGTGCAATAATAAAAATAATTTTGATTTCTTCTTTCAAGAAATTCCCTTTCATAGTACATATTGTATAGTTTAAATAAAAACCTATACCTACATTTAGATCACTAGTTTTAACAAAAAAATGTTCACAGAGACGAAATAAAAGTGTGACGTCTATGGAGGATTTGCAGTATTATTAGATGTATATTTTTACAAGATATGCGAAGAAATAATTTGTGCATTGGAATCTTAAAGCATATGAATACAGTAATTAAATGAAGATTTCTTTAGATTCTTGCATTATGCATTGTATGTTCGTTTTAGGACTTAGGAATTCATCTAGTCCTCGAGTTTGAATTGCTCATACCTAATAGGAGAATATCAAGGCACTGCAAAGCGCGCGCGCACATGCACACACACACACTGTGAGTTTGTAATTTGAATCATTCTGGGATAGCGAGAAATTAGATTCAAATTCCCATTGGAGAACACCTCTCATGATCTCCAACAAGTTCATGCACATACTAGTAAGAAATCTAACCCTAACCCTAGCTAAAAACTGTGTTTATCAGACATATATCTTTGTTTGACAATTGGTGCAACACACTCCTTTCCTTTCAAAATCCTTCCAACACAAATGCAAAAAGAAAAAAAGAGTGTTTTATGTCCAAAGAACGTTGATCAGGAAAAATGTTTTTTGTTACACCAAATGCCGGAAATGCCGGAAAATATGGAAGCCGAAACAAACGGAGATGCTTCCTCTATCCCTAGTGAAACAGATAAATGGATAAACATGATCTATTTAGCAGCATGTAAGGCCAAAGAGCTTATTTCATTATTTATTGCAAAGTCCTTAAAACCCGCAACTGCAGTGGCACATTTACTGTGTCTCTTAGTTAGGACCCCTTCACACACTGTCCCCTTATTTGGGTGACAAGCATTTCATCCATTTTCCTACTCCTTGTCCCTTCTCTGCATATTTTGAAACTGTCTGTGTTTGGTAGCAAGAATTCTTCTATCATGTTCAAAGATATATGAACTCCCCAATGTTTAGCTTGCACTATTATATATGCTTCATGATCCTTAGACCTGAGTGTGCTATATATCCTCATGTGCTATATATCCTCATTAATTATTGTCAAACTAGGCATATTTATGTCAACAATATAAAAGATGAAGGAAAGAAGTGCTATTTAATGAAGAGACATTAGTTCTATTTCTTTATCCCTCTAACCAAACATGTCTTATGATAATCTCAAAGGCTTAACTGAGTAGCAAATTGAGCAGTGATAAGCACCTCGGGATGTCCCTTGACCCTAGGGTCCAAGACTATTAATTATTGGGTTATCTGTGAAACGGAAGAATTGCATGTATGGAGGGACTAATTGAGGCACAACCCAAATACCCCTTTGTTACCAAAAATATATATATATATATATAGAAAAAAACTTAATGATTTGTTGAACATAATATTCTGTAAATATAGCTCATAAACTAGTATTTGGCGTTCTTATAATTTCAACATTGCTATAAATATATCATTTAAAATATATTTTCTGTATCATATTCTTTGTTATATAGCTCATAAACTAGTATTTGGTGGGGGTACAAAATATATAACCAATGTTTAAGAAAGTAAAGCAAGTTGCAAAGACAAAACCCTCCTCCCAACATATGACAATAATAGGACAAATGGGAGTCATTATCAGAGCCACATGGGTTGGTCTCATGATAATAGTGTGTAGCAAACACATAACCCACCCATTATGTAGTCTTCTTCTCCTTTCTTTTTTAACTTTTTCTTTTTGTTTATTTTAAGATTTCAAACACCATGGAATCTATGCTGTAATGGCTTTGTTATTTTAATCGACAAATTTGTTTTTGTTTTAATTTTAAATGCAGTGTAGGCCACCTTTCAAATATTTTACAATCGTTCATTTTGAATATTAAATGGAGTTCACAAGTTGGCTTTAGTATAATCACTACAAGAAAATGCACAATTGGCGACTAAAAAAAGCATTTTCGTCGCTGAAAGTCGACGAAATGGCGACTAAAATCAGTTTTGTCGCCAAACCTAAGCACTTTTGCCGACTAAAGAACTTTAGTCGCCGAATGTGGGCCTTTTGGCGACTAAAAGTCGGTTTAGTCGCCGAATATAGTAGTTGTAGCGACTGAAAAAATTTTAGTAGCTAAAGGAACGGTTTTTGGCGACTAAAAACCATTTAGTCGCGAAATCTATAGGTTTTGGCGACTAAAAAAAACTTTAGTCGCCGAATATGGGTGTGTTACCGACAAAAAATTTTTTTGTAGCTAAAACCTGGACAAGTGGCGACTAAAATTGATTTTAGTCGGCAAAATTTGAGCTTTTGGCGACAAAAAATAAGTTTAGTCGCCGATTGTAGTTTTTTTGGGCGGAAATTCAAGTTTTTAGCGACAACACAGAATTTAGTAGCCAAATGGCACAGAATTGGCGACTAAAATTCACATTTAGTCGCCAAAAGTCGGCTCATATTTTTTTTTAATAAATACTTTATTTTTTTACATAAAATACATTAAATAAAAATAATTATTTATTTAATGTGTTTGTATTAATACCGGTATAAATAGTATATAAATAATATATGTTGCATTAATATTCGCGTGAGGTTGTAGTGGCATAGTGGGGGAGAGAGTGTTACTAAAGGTTGACAAAGTTGGGACTTGGTGGTCACGGGTTCGAAACTGGGCAGCAGCAAAGGGAAAAAAAAAATTTTGTGAAAATACTTTCGGCGACTAAATCCTTTAGTCGCCAAAGGTGTTTTTAATTAAATTAATAATATAAAAAATTAACTATCGGCGACAAAAGGTTTAGTCGGCAAAGGTTAAATTTCCAAAAATGAAATTGACAATTGGCGACGAAATCTTTAGTCGCTGAAGACCACAGAAATGGCGACTAACAGATTTTTAGTCGCCAAAGGCAATTGGCGACCAGGTTTGGGCGACAAGATGGGCGACTAAAACTTTTAGTCGGGGAAAGTCGAATTTTGACATTTGGCGACTAAAATGGGACCTTTGGCGACTAAAAATTTAGTCGCCAAAGGTGTTTTTTTTTTTAGTGAATTATTTAAAAAATTTTAAAATTAAAAAGATGATTTGATGTATTTGTCACTTTTGATGGTGATGGGTTTTTGGAGGTTTTAGAGAAAAGAACACAGCTAACATGATTGCAGTGGAGTTCCTAACCTAGACATATTTCCTTTTTGCTTCAACTTTGCTGCCAAGTGCATTGCATTATTATTGTCCTCAACTTTTTTTACGCACAATTAGTATTCGGAGCAGTAATACTATCTACTCAAATTTTTTATTTAAAAATATTAATATATAATTCAGATTTATTTTACACATCGACCTCATAATATACCCATTCACTATTCATTATAAATCTAAATTTCAAGCAAAAATCTAAACCAAATTTCTCGATTCTTATACTAGCATTGTAGTACCAAACAAGAATGTTGACTCAGTAGCCTCTATGGTCATATAAATGTACACAAAAAAATTAATATGTTATCTAAATTTGTCCTGGGTGTGCTAGGGATCACACTCAAAATGAATCCAAGTTCATATTAATTTTATGAACAAATTACACGTGTAATCTCTATAATTTGCTTTTTGTGTTAATCTTTTCTAATTTTAATTGGTTCAATTTTATTTTTGATTTTTCATATTGTGTTATTTTAGCCCAATTAATAACCTTCCTTTAGAAATTTGACCTGAAATTAAGAGAAAAAATAGTCTGTTCACTCTCCTCAAAGTGATTGAACAACTGGTGTGCAATTGAAATAGATTGATCATTATGTTCTTAATTTCTATTCAATTTTTAATAAATATTATCAGTTGTACTAGAACTATTATGGAGAACAATGGTAGAATTTGCCTTCAAATTTTTATTTTTATTTTTTTGTGTGCACATTTTTATGCCTTTTATTTTCTGTACTATTTTCAATAGTTCATATGACTAGGAGAAAACAAAAATAAATGTTATTGTCATTCTAAACGTGTCCAGAAAATTGTGGAGATTTGGAAGTTTTCGAAGGTGAGAGGGGAAGTACATCCTGTGTATATGGCATTGGCATTTATTGTAGCTTATAAAGTCTTGTTTGTTCAATCATGGTCTAGTAGTTAGACCATAAGTTGTAGTAAGTGGGAGGTCAAAGGTTCAAATTGATGGAGCAACGGTGGTCCTTCAGTTGTAATCTAACATACTAATTCTATTTGAAGAAAAAAAAAAAAAAAAACCCATGAGTTGAAATTTTTATACAATGGTTTGAAATAAAATGATTTTATTTTGTTATTTAAGGTCTTGCGACTAATATAAACAATCTAAAACAAATAGATTTATTAATGGTATACATGCTTTTTATGCTACAACTTAGAAAAATGAACAAGAAATAAAAGGTAAATCATAAAGGTTCGCTTATGTAGGACAAGATTTTAAGAATTTTTATATTTTAAATTTTAATATTTTTAATATATTATTTTATTAGGATTCTTGTAATTTAGTATAAATATTTTAGAATTATTAGATTTCTTAATTTTATTATTTTAGAATTAGATTTTGATTAGGATTTTAAATAGTTTAAAATTTTAGTTTCCTATTCTCTTAGGTTTCTTATTTTGTGTTGATTTAAGTTCCTAGTTTATTTTAGAATTACTTTTCGTACAAGTATTAGGTCTAATTTATTATAAATAGCTATGTAAGCCTCATGGCAAAGACAACTTTTATTCAACTTTTATTCATTCAATCAATAATATTGAGATATTTTCTCTTCCTTGTGGATTCAAGGTCTATTTTTCTCATGGATTCGAGAGCCCCTTTCTTCTACTAGAACGATATCTAGTCCCCGTGTATTCCGCTCCGTCAAGTGGTATCAGAGCAAGATTTCTCCTGACTCGATGTCATTTATCGAAAGAGGAAACACAAGCTCTATTGACGATGATCGTAGAGAAAGATCTAATAGGATTTGAGTCAAGGGACTTGCCCAAGGCCAACCTGTTAGTCACAACATTAATAGGAACCGCGCTATGGGATTTGCCCAAGGCCAGCCTATTAATCACAACGTCTTAAAACGATCTTCTCGTTATCAATATGATAGTGAGGACGAATCTGAAGATGAGTTATTCGAAGATTATGGTGGTGAGTATCAGTCGGTAAGGCGACAACGAAGATTCAGTGATGTGTTCAATAGCAATAATTACATCAATCACGACTTTTCAAATTATCAAGTACCACTAGAAATTTCATATTTTAATGCTTCTTGTCATGCCGAGAATTTTATTTATTGGTTTCGCAAAGTTGACAAATTCCTCGAGTGTATGGAAATCTCTAAAGAAAAGCAAGCCAAATATGTTGCACGTAAGTTACAAGGTTATGTTTCTACATGGTGGAAACAATTGCAATATGATCGAAGGTGACAATACAAACAACCTATTAGGACGTGGCATAAGATGAGGAAGTTAATGAGTTCTAGATTCCTTCAAACAAATCATGTGCAAATATTGTGTCTATAATATCAAAGAAAACTTGAATCGAAACGATTGTTCCAAAGTAATTCTGATTCACAATATTCTTCGCAATTCAATAATTATTATGCAATTGTGGATACAGATTATTTGAGAAACATGACTATGGTTCTGCCAAGTTTGGGTCAATCAAGTCTTGTAGGTCAACAAAATTGTCACGCTCAACCACACATTGAAGAAGAAAAGATTTTGAGTACCTCAGTGTTTCAAAATTTCGAAGACCCAAATAGACATTCAATTGAAGTAAAAAATCAAGTTGATTTCAACAATGGTGAGAACGTTGAAATTGATAAAAGAGAGGTCACTGAAATTACTTTGATCAAGAAATTTGAAGAAGACAATGAAGAGGTGAAGCAAGAGGAAAACTTTGAAGTTAGCCAAGAGCTTCTAATGACGGAACTATCGTCTCTTGATTATTACGTTGGTTATGGGAGCCGAATAAATAGAAGAGTTAGAAGGGATGTATTCCAGAAGTCAGAGACTGTTCGGCTCCGTGCTAATCAACTAAGATGCCGAATACATTGAGATCACCGAATAGACGGGGAGTTGTATGTGGGAATAAACAAAAGGATAATAAGTAAAAAGTGGGCTCTGGACCCAAGCTCCAGATAATGAGTATAAATACAAGAGCTTCAGATTTAGAAAGGTAGGTAAGAATCACTTCACTAAACTTAGTAAACAAGCTTTCTTGAGTATAAGAACTGACTTGCCCGTCGGAGTGCTAACCCCGGCACCCCCGACCGGAGTGTTAGTCTTTGCAGGTGACTAGCTGAGGATCAAGAGCGTCTCCCAAGATCTGAAGAGTATTTCCAGAATCACTTCCCCACAATTGGCACCGTCTGTGGGAATACTCGAGTACATCCATGGAAGGCGTGACTCAAGATCCTCCGATAGCCACCGACGCGATCACATAGAGAGTCGACCTCACTCCGGCAAATACGCTCGAGAAGGAAATCATCGCTGCAAGGCGTGCCTTGAATGTCGATTCACCAACGGCTTCAGCACAGGAGACAATGCTCGCCATCATGGAACGAGCCAAATAGACCAAACGCAGTTTAGACAACATCATCGCTGAGAACGAGCGCCTTCGCCGCGATCTGGCCTTGGAAATAACAAAGTCCAAACAAACAGCGCGCCAGGTTCCTGAGCGACCCCCAAGGGCAGGCGATCTATGGTCTCGGGCCCGACAGCAAAACACCGACGCTCGTTGTGCTTCAGCCGATTACTTTGAGGAGTTGACAAAAGACGAACGTCTCCAGCAGAGTGTTCCGCATGATAACATCCATATGATATACAACCTGCCGAAAGCCCCGGCCGTACATGCAATCCAGTCCCTCCCAGGCCCCCAGCAGCAACTCACGCCAGCAAAGCGACCCTGAGAATCGCCAAGCATCACCTTCGACGACTCTGATTTGATCGGCGTAACACTTCCTCACATCGATCCATTGGTTGTCGCGCTACGCGTAAACCGGTTCATCGTCGAACGCGTTCTTATAGACCAGGGCAGCACTTCGGAGGTTATGTATTATAAAACCTTCATCAAACTCGGGTTCAACGAATCGGACCTGACTCCGGCCCCCTATCCACTGTTCGGCTTCAATGCCAATCCCGAATACCCACTGGGAAAGATCAGCCTGCCCGTTTGGGCGGGTTCCAGAACGGTGGATGTAGAATTCCTAGTCGTCCGGCTGCCATCGCCATATAATCTCATCATGGGGCGATCGTGGTTGCATACCTTGCAGGCCGTCCCAAGCACCTACCATCAATTGTTACGTTTCCCAACGGAACACGGCATTGAGTAGATCTGGGACTCCCAAAAATCGGCACAGGCATGTTACCTCATGGCCGCCAAAATGCCAAAGGAATTGCAGGTAAACTCCGTTAAGGTACCCAATCGGGAAATCCTGGATGACGTCGGGCGGCAGCCAAGCGAAAAGGCCACAGAAGGTTTAGACTGAGTTGACATCGATAGAAGCCCGGAAAAGTTCTTCATGATCGGCACCTCTTTAAATCAAGCCGATAGACAGCAGCTGATCTCCTTTCTACTCGCCAACCTCGACGTCTTTGCGTGGTCTCCGTACGAGATGCCGGGTATAGACCCATCGGTTTCACAACACCACCTGAACGTCGACCCCACATGTAAGCCGATCATTCAGAAAGGCCGTCGGTCTGCCGCAGAGCACACTGCTACCGTTATAGAAGAGGTCGACAGACTGCTTGACGCCAGGGCAATTAGAGAAGTCACCTACCCCACGTGGCTCTCCAACACAGTGGTTGTGAAGAAGAAAAATGGAACTTGGCGAGTGTGCGTTGACTTCACGGATCTGAACAAAGCTTGCCCCAAGGACTGCTTTCCCTTACCCAGAATCGACCAACTCGTCGATGCAACGGCGCGCCACCAACGCATGAGTTTTCTCGATGCTTACAGAGGCTACCTGTCACGACCCAAACCCGGCCCTATGGGTTTAGCACCGTAACTGGCCAGTAATCCGAGATTACCGAAGGCCTGCAGAACAGTAATACAGTAAAACAGAGTACAGGGCCTGGCGGAAGCCATTACAGTAAATAACTAGTGTCCATTGAGCTGTGGAAATCTGTATGCCAAAAACATTTTTCATGCATTCATTCAGTTCAAACAGTACAGTCTATATACAGTCATACACAACATTCAGTACGGGAATCAAATCCCTCAGTAACAGTACGGTAAATAGTAAACAGTTTATACAATTATACAAAACAGTCAAGAGACAGGTGGGGGACACAAAACACCCCAAGCCATGGCATGGCGTCTCGGAACCTCGCAGTGAGGCACATAGGCTGGCTTGACAAAACTGGGGGACTAACCCACGCTCCTAGCTCCGGTCTGGCTGCTGAGAACCTACATATATATAAACAGTGAGCTAAAGCCCAGTGAATAACAATAATGTATAAAGAGGTTATGAATGTAATGTCCTTACAGTAATGAAAACAGTTCATTAAACAGTATTTCAGTCTTTCAGTATTTCAGTCAATCCATCATATGTGGTACATCCATTAGCCTATAAACAGTAGGTCCAAAAGGACCGGGCCTCAACGGACCCAACAGTAGTGATGGCCATCAGTCAGTAAACAGTATGGTTCCACAAGGGAACCGACAGAGCTCTGTATCAGTAACAGTCAATGCTAAGGATGCCACAATACAGGACATACATTCATTCAATAAACAATATCAGTTCAATAAACAATTCAGTTCAGTATTCAAAAGATAACCATTTTGAACATATCTTTACACAATCTGTTACTCACAGAGATTGGGCTAATAGCAGCTAGAGCGCGTCCCCGAAAGCCAACCCTAAACAGTCAATAAATAGAACACACAGTAAGTTTCGCAGTTGGGAAGAGTGATAATTAAATCCCTAAATTTCCTCGGTGTGGTTCTATGTCCAAATCCTCATTAAGATGCCTTAAACTAGGCCTAAGAATGCCTAGGATGAGATGAGGATGCAAAAATACACTTGGAAGGCATTTTTCAAAAGTTGCTGAAAATAGGAGCCTCGCTCGAGCGAGCCTTCCTTCGCTCGAGCGAGCTTCCAAAATCAAAGGCTTCGCTCGAGCGAGGAATCCTTCGCTCGAGCGACCTGCATGAACAGTAAAAGTACTGGATGCTCGATTTTTACGCGCGATACCACGCTCGATGCTCGCTCGAGCGGATCCCTGAATAAAGGTGCTCGCTCGAGCGAGGAATCCTTCGCTCGAGCGAGGAAGCAAAATCTGGAATTTCCAGATTTGTCTCCTAAGTTCGAACCAAGCATTCAACCATCCAAAACTCAACCTCTTGGGCCCAAATTCTGGGAAAACATTTCAAACTCATAGTACAACAAGTTTTAAAGCTCAATTTATGAATTCAAGCCCCAAAGGTTGGTCAATTAAATCCAACATTCAAACCCATTTCATGATCAATCTTTAAACATGCAATGCATGAACTTTAAACCAAAATCAACCTTCAAATCTTGCTCTATTGAGCTCCAATCTTTCAAAACAATTTGAAAACATGGACTATGATAAAAACATGGACATGCATGTATGATTCTCCAAGAATTTAACTTCAAAATACACCAATTCAAGCATGCATGCAACCATGGAGTTCCAATTCAACATGTATGAGCAAAATCATGCCTTGACTTCTCTATAACCATGATTCTTGCAAGATGAAGCTTAAAGACAACAAGAAGACAATAATTTCCTTACCTAGAGTGTTGATTTCTTGCCTAGAAGTTCAATTTATGCACATACACTTCAATCTTCAAGTCCTTCTAGCAATTTTAACAATTTGAGCTTAATTCCCTCAAGATGAACTCTCTCTCTATCTATCCTCTTGTTTGGTCGGCTAAGAGTGGAAGAAGACTGATCAAATGTGTTTGTGTAGGAGTATAATAAGGCTCAAGTGTAATATGATAATGGCCCACTCACTAGGCAATTTGGTAAATAAGTCAAGGTTTGCAAATAACTCAATTTAATCTAATTTGATCATTCCTAATCAATTGTTAGATAAATATATCATTAACTCACAAATATTCTACTGATCACAAAACACTAAACGGTTCCTAATTCGGCCGCCAATAAGGCCTTCAATTAGCAGTTTAAACACATGCATTCGAACAGATACTCAATCAATCAAACAGATGCAATACACAATTCAATAAGTAAACTCATTCAATTTCAGTTCCGATTTCAATCAGTCTATTCGTCATTTCAATTAATTCGATTATCAGTCATTATCAGTTCAGTTTGGCATTAATCAGTATATAATTCAGTGGCTAACCAGTAATCAATACGAGGGTTGTTACAGTCTCCCCTCCTTATAAGGAGTTTAGTCCTCTAAACTCGAGTTACCTTCAGTTTGGAAGAAAACAGGGTTCAGTGGAAACAGTTCTGGGTATCTTTTAGCCATGTCATCTTCCCTTTCCCAAGTGGCATACACACCACCATGGTTCTGCCAGTCAACTTTCACTAGCGGGATCTCTTTGTTTCTCAGTTTCTTGATCCGTCAGTTTACAATCTGTATAGGCCTCTCCTCGTAAGTGTAGTCATCACTCAACACTATCCGAGTAGGCTCAATCACATGGAATGGATCCCGAAGATAATCTCTCAACATCGAAATGTGGAAGACGTTATGCATATGCTCCATTTCAGGAGGAAGTGCAACTTGATACGCCACCGGATTGATTTTCTCAACAATCTCATAAGGTCCAACGTATCTCGGCGCTAACTTGCCTTTGACTCCGAAACGAGTCTGGCCTTTCATTGGTGTCACTTTCACAAAAACGTGATCACCCACTTCATACTCTCGGTCTCGTCTTCTAACATCTGCATAACTCTTCTGTCTACTCTGTGCAGTTTTCAATCGTTGCTGTATTAGTTTTACCTTTTCAGTCGTTTCATAAACAATTTCGGGCCCAAGTAACGGCCCATCTCCAACTTCTGCCCAGCAAATCGGAGATCTACACTTTCTGCCATACAATGCCTCGAAAGGCGCCATACCAATACTCGAATGGTAGCTGTTGTTGTAGGCGAATTCAGCCAATGGCAAATGACTTTCCCAATTTCCCTGAAAATCAAGGACACACATTCTCAATAGATCCTCCAGAGTCTGGATGGTCCTCTCTGACTGTCCATCTGTCTGAGGATGATAGGCACTACTCAGCCTCAATTCAGTACCCAATGCAGTCTGTAGGCTTTGCCAGAACCTCGATGTAAACTTCGAATCCCTGTCAGAAACAATAGACACAGGCACTCAAATAGAGTCCATACCTTTTCTGGAGCGAGGTAATCCAACGATAAAATCCATCGTGATATGCTCCCATTTCCATTCTGGTATGGGTAAGGGTTGCAATAATCCAGCAGGTCGTTGATGTTCAGCTTTGACTTGTTGGCAATGAAGACATTTGGACACAAAGTCGGCAATTTCTTTCTTCATTCCCGGCCACCAGAAATTCAACTTCAAATCTTGATACATTTTCGTATTCCCTGGGTGGATAGAAAATTTTGAATTGTGGCCCTCTTGCAGAATTCTTCTTTTCAGTTCAGTGTCATTCGGTACACACAGTCTTTCTTGAAATTTCAGTACATTGTTCTCAAATTTGTATCCCGGTCTCGGTTTTGAATCTCTTTCTTCAATAATCTTCTTTAAGAAATCATCCAGTTGTTGTTTCTCTTTAATCTCTTCAATCAAGGCTGGTTGAGCAGAAATAACAGCTAAGGTTCCACCTTGTTCCTTCAAAACAATTTCAATTTCAGACTTTTCAAGATCACAAAGCAACTCTTTCTGTCCAGTCAGCAAACAGGCTAAGTTCCCAATCGATTTTCGGCTCAAAGCATCGGCAACGGTGTTGGCTTTTCCCGGATGGTACAGTATTTGTAAGTCATAATCTTTAATCAGTTCTAGCCATCTCCGCTGTCTCATATTCAGTTCTTTCTGAGTGAAAAAGTACTTCAGGCTCTTGTGGTCAGTATATACTTCACATGTCGCCCCATAAAGATAGTGACGCCAGATTTTCAATGCAAATACCACTGCAGCAAGTTCTAAGTCATGGGTCGGGTAGTTCTTTTCATGTGGTCTCAACTGTCGGGAAGCATAAGCAATAACTCTCCCATTCTGCATTAAAACACACCCCAAACCCTTATGAGAAGCATCACTAAATACAGTATAACCATCCGTACCTGAAGGTAGAGTCAGAATTGGTGCAGTCACAAGTCTAGTTTTCAACTCCTGAAATGCTGATTCCCGTTGGTCAGTCCAGTCAAATGATATCCCTCTCTGTGTCAACTGAGTCAGAGGTAAGGCAATTTTGGAGAAGTCTTTGACAAATCTTCTGTAATATCCAGCCAATCCCAAAAAGCTTCGGACTTCAGTTACGTTGGTTGGTCTAGGCCAGTTCACTACAGCTTCAATTTTCTGCGGATCAACAGAAATTCCATCTTTGCTAACAACATGCCCCAAAAACATAACATGATCAAGCCAAAACTCACACTTAGACAGTTTACCATACAGTTTCTGTTCTCTTAAGGTTTGCAGGGCAAGTCTTAGATGATGTTCATGTTCTTCTACAGTCTTAGAATAAATCAATATGTCATCAATGAATACCACAATAAAATCATCAAGGTATGGTTTAAAATCATCAAGGTATGGTTTAAAAATTCTGTTCATCAATGAACACCTCGGCCACACTATGGAAGTCTACATCGACGATATGGTGGTCAAGTCCAAAGAAGAACAGGATCATATAGACGATCTAGAAAAGACATTCGGCATCTTGCGCAAATACAGAATGAAACTGAACGCCTCCAAGTGCGCGTTTGGAATCGGCTCCGGCAAATTCCTGGGATATATCGTCAACCACCGTGGAATCGAAGCCAACCCGAGGCAAGTCACAGCGATCTTGGAACTCGGTTCCCCCCGATCAGTGAAAGAAGTCCAAAAGTTGATGGGGATGGCCGCTGCACTCAATAGATTCATCAGTCGATCAACAGACCGCTGCAGACAATTCTTCCAGACGCTACGTCAAGGCAAAGCTTTTGAATGGTATGCCGAGTGCGAAGCAGCTTTCACCGGGCTCAAGACTTACCTCCGGTCAGTACCTCTCTTGACAACACCCGCTGCCGGTGATCCCTTCATTCTGAATCTGGCAGTCTCCGATAGGGCCGTCAGCGCCGTACTATTAAAAGAAGAGGAAGGGCAGCAACGGCCAGTGTATTACGTGAGCAAGGCAATGGTCGATGCCGAGACACGTTATCTTCCTCTGGAAAAACTCATCCTAGCCTTGGTCATGGCAGCAAGAAAACTGATGCACTACTTCCAGGGACATAGCATTGGGGTGATAACATATTATCCCCTCCGATCAGTACTACGGAGTGTAGAAGCATCAGGACGTGTTTCAAAATGGACTCTTGAACTCGGCCAATATGACATTCAGTTTTTACCCAAAACCGCAATCAAGGGACAGGTGCTGGCCGACTTTGTTGCCGAATTCACAGGCGGGCTTTCCGACCTTAAACCCGCCGACGTTCTTCCAAAGGCTGAAGTTCGATCAAAGCCGAATTGGAGAATTTATGTCGGGGATATTTGGCAGCTATGCTGTGATGGATCGTCTAACCAACGGGGCTGCGGCGCAGGCGTAGTAATCATGTCTCCCGACGGCGCAGTAATAGAGCAGGCCGTCAAGCTTGGCTTCAAAGCATCAAATAACGAGGCCGAGTATGAAGCCCTCTTAGCCGGTCTACGAAATGCACATATCCTCGGCGCTCGGCAATTGCTAGTGTTTTGTGACTCAAAATTGGTAATCAACCAGCTAAAGGGGGAGTACGCTGCAAAAAACGACCGTATGGCGGCCTATATGAAAACGGCCAACTCTTTGCTAACGAAGTTTGACCATCACGAACTGAACCAAATAACACATGATCAGAACACACACGCAGATGCCTTGGCATGCCTAGCCTCCGCCATCAATTCTGAGCTCAAACGGACCATTGAAGTAGGTTTCATCCCGGAGCCGAGTATTGGCCCTTCGAAGGAAGCCCACGTCAACGTTATAGAATCCGCATCAATCTGGATGGACCCAATTGCTGGATTCCTCTTTTCTGAACAACTCCCAGAGGACAAAAAAGAAGCACACAAGCTGCGCAATAAGGCCTTGCGATACTATCTGGATCCACAAGGAGGGCTTTATAAAAAGTCCCTCTCCGGTCCCTATTTGGAATGCGTACACCCGGATAAAGTGGAGGAGCTTCTAACTGAGATACATGAGGGCAGTTGTGGTGCCCACTCTGGCGGACGCTCCCTGGCCCATCGAGCTATAACACAGGGGTATTATTGGCCGACAATGAGAGCCGACGCAGAAAATTATGTTAAAAGATGCGAACAATGCCAAAAGTTCTCCCCACTAACCCATTTGCCCGCCGAAGGGTTGAACTCTATCACTAGTCCCTGGCTGTTTGCTCAATGGGGACTTGATATCGTAGGACCGTTGCCAAGGGCCCCAGGAAACAAGCGATTCTTAATCGCAGCAACAGATTACTTCACAAAATGGGTCGAAGCGGAGGCTTTAACACATATACGAGATGCCGATGTAAAGCGCTTTGTATGGAAAAACATCATTACGCGATTCGGCATTCCAAGAGCTCTCATCTCAGACAATGGCACCCAGTTCAATTGTGGTGTATACCGAGAACTGTGCAGCAAATACGGTATCGTGCCTTACTTCTCTACGCCCGCGTACCCCCAGAGTAACGGTCAAGCCGAAGCCTCCAACAAAACAATATTGGACGGCATCAAAAAGAGGCTGGAAAGAGCTAAAGGCAAATGGGTCGAAGAATTGCCGAGTGTATTGTGGGCGCATCGCACAACACCGAGGAGGTCCACCGGAGAAACGCCGTTTGCTCTATGCTTCGGAACCCAAGCAATCTTACCCCTGGAAATCGGCCTCCCGACTTTGAAATCGCAAGCCTTTGACACGGGTCAAAATGACATGATGCTCGCCCTGGACCTGGATCTAATTGAGGAACAAAGAGACCGCGCCCTGGCCTCCATGGCACGGTATCAGCAGCAGCTCGCTAAGTTGTACAATCAACGAGTTCAGTTGCGCCGTTACACTCCAGGAGAGCTGGTCCTGAAGAAAGTACTTCCAGCTGACCGAAGACCGGCCGACGGAAAGCTGGATCCGAACTGGGACGACCCCTATCAAGTAGACTCCATTGCAGGAACAGGGGCATATCGGCTCTCGGACATGTCAGGAAGAAGCCTGCCACGGCCTTGGAATTCAACGCATCTACAAAAATTTTACCAATGACCCGATTTGTGGGCTTGGTACTTGTACATACTCTGTTGAAATGCAAAAGTTTCTCGTTTTTATGCCTCAGCTCATACGCTTCTTAAGGGTCGAATAAGTCTCCGGATTCGGAGCGCCCTTCGTGGATACCACGATTGGCCAAACAAGTCTCCGGATTCGGAGCGCCCTTTGGGTGAATGACATCTAAGGGCCGAATAAGTCTCCGGATTCGGAGCGCCCTTCATGGATACCACGATTGGCCAAACAAGTCTCCGGATTCGGAGCGCCCTTCGTGGATACCACGATTGGCCAAACAAGTCTCCGGATTCGGAGCGCCCTAAGGGCCGAATAAGTCTCCGGATTCGGAGCGCCCTTTGGGTGAATGACATCTAAGGGCCAAACAAGTCTCCGGATTCGGAGCGCCCTAAGGGCCGAATAAGTCTCCGGATTCAGAGCGCCCTTTGGGTGAATGACATCTAAGAGCCGAATAAGTCTCTGGATTCGGAGCGCCCTTCGTAGATACCACGATTGGCCAAACAAGTCTCCGGATTCGGAGCGCCCTTTGGGTGAATGACATCTAAGGGCCGAATAAGTCTCCGGATTCGGAGCGCCCTTTGGATGAATGACATCTAAGGACCAAACAAGTCTCCGGATTCGGAGCGCCCTTTGGGTGAATGACATCTAAGGGCCGAATAAGTCTCCGGATTCGGAGCGCCCTTTGGGTGAATGACATCTAAGGGCCAAACAAGTCTCCGGATTCGAAGCGCCCTTTGGGTGAATGACATCTAAGGGCCGAATAAGTCTCCGAATTCGGCGCGCCCTTCGTGGGGATCATGATTTAACTGACCAACTATATGGTTCCTAATTGGAGCCGATCGACGCATATTCGAACGTTTACATCACGCCATACAAAAGCTGACAATAAATTGAGATAAGGCGTTTAATTACGTGCAAAACATTTCAAAAGCTGCTAATAAAGAAATTCTATTTATCCAAAAGCCGCCAAACATTTCAAGCATTTGATAAAGTAATTCTATTTATTCATAGCTAAGTCTGTTTCAACATTATGGCCCACTAAGTCGGCGTCTTCGTCGTCGCTTCTCTCAATTTCGAACTCGGGATACGGCAGGTAATGCCGATGATATAGGGGCAAGGCCGAATTTATGCCCACTTGCCCAAGAGCTTCCACGGTTTGAAGGGCCTTGATCCAGTCATGCTTGAAACCACGATTTTCGCATCGGCAGACTTCCTCAGCTAGGTCTGGTTTGGTCTTCTTGATCCCGGCCTTCAAGCCGTCCTAATATCCTCTTTCATAACCCGAGGCCTCTTGCTTCGCTCTCTCCCCCACGCTTTTCGCTTGACCAGCCACCACCGACTCGACCGCTCGAACACTCTTCAGCTCCCGAAGCTCACTCTCAGCCTTTTTCGCGCGAGCCTCCAGACTACGATTCCTTTCGTTGTTTTTCTCACTCTCACATCGGGCTTCGCGTAGACGCATCCCGACTTCATAAGCGCTATACAGTCCCTTGACAGCCCTATGTATGCCATCCCGAAATACTTCGAAATCTCGACGTCCGACCATTGACTGTTGGACCTCCGGCGGAAAAATCTGCCGAGCGAACTCGACTGCCACATCTGGGTCTTTAATTATAGAATCCGCCTCTATCATTGGTCTATTCTTCACGAGAACTGCAAAACTCAACGGTCGTGGCGCCACGTCAGGCTCAACTTGCGGTCGTGGGCATGGGGAATCTCCCCGTTGTCCGTCCTTTCGAGGTGATCTGCTTCGACAACTAGGGGGGCGCTGTTTTTCCCGATCCATGGATGCTCTTTTTCCCGTGTGAATAGGCTCGCTTCTGCGTTTCATTTTGACCTCTAAACCCAGCCAATGTTGGCCCCTGCCAGGTTTGGATCAAGCCTGAATGGAAGTGAGTCGAGCTGTTGGCATGAACTCGCCCATTTATTCTGGGGTACATGCAGCTCCCCCGAGGAAACATCAGAGAGACTGAGCGCCAAACGTCGGGTGCCCCTCAGCCAGCCCACGACTCAGAGCCATCGGCTCATTCGGTTCCTCAGGCTCGCGCCCTGACTAAGGCAAGGGCATATTCATTAATCTAGTCGGCTATATTTTCAAGCGATATCGCCGAGTAATTTATGCCTCAGCCAGCCCACGACTCAAAGCCATCGACTCATTCGGTTCCTCAGGCTCGCGCCCTGACTAAGGCAAGGGCAGATTCATTAATCTAGTCGGCTATATTTCAAGCGCTATTGCCGGTTAACCTAAGATCGCTGGGGCAAGGGCAGATTCATTAATCTAGCCGGTTATGTTTTCAAGCGATATCGCCGAGTAATTTATGCCTCAGCCAGCCCACGATTCAGAGCCATCGGCTCATTCGGCTTCGCGGGCTCGTGCCCTGCCTAAGGCAAGGGCAGATTCCTTAATCCGATCGTCTGGGCTTAAAATTAAGTAATATCATTCTTCACCAGCAAAATTGAGCACAACTCATGACATTTTATATATGCAAAATAAATGAGCTACAAGCCCGGACAAAAATGTCTGACAAAACAATTGTAACAATACATTTGTGAAATCCTAATACATCTGTGAAATCCTAATACATTTGTGAAATCCTAACAGTCAAATGCCCAGCTTAGCCTTCGGAATCAGTCTCCAACGGCTCGACATCCACTTGCTCATACGGCACTGGCATAGTCAGTGAAACTCCAGCTGCAGCAAGGGCTTTGCGCCAGCCATGTTTGAACCCCCTATTTTCGAACTGAGGGACTTGGTCCACATATTCGGCGAGCCCAACATCTTTCCCGGCTTCGAATACTTTGGAAGCAGTCGCCTTCATTTCAGCCAACTCAGCCTCCAGGCTGGCAACCGCCTTCTGGGACAATCTCAGTGCCGCTCCGCTCGCGTCCGCCTTCTTCTCGGCGTCCGCTCGGGATTGATCTGCAATGCGGGCCTTCTCTACCTCGGCCTCGGCCCGAAAAGCTTCCTTGTTCGCTCTCAAAACTGCATCCTTGGCCCTCTTCCTCTGGCCCTCCACTTGCTTTCGTAAGCGGCCAATCTGTTTCACGGCGTCGAGATGCCGATGTCCCATATCGGCTATCCTTCCGACGGTCTGCAAAGGAAGAACCCAAAAACATAACCTCAACAGTACTCGGATAAAGTGAAGAAAAGTCAGAATACGTACCAGAAGTGCCGATTGCGCGGCTAGTGCTGTCGCATTCAGATCTGGTTTAACCCGAAAAGCCTCCATATCAGACGGCAACGACACGAACGTAGCCACACTGAATGCGACTTCTGGATCTTTAAGCGCCGAAGCGTTAGAGGGAACCGGCATATCCTTTACCATTGGATGAATGACAAAAGGAACAACCTCATTAGATCCCTCCAATCGAGGACGCTTACCACCTTGTTCGTCTGAACCGGCCTTGAGGTCAGCAGAGCGTTTCTCTGCCTTTTCCCCAACTTTTTGGCCGACTTCCCCGGACAACGGAGATTCGGCATTCTGACCTTTTTCCTTCTCCTCTACAACCCCCAAGGACTCTGATTCGGCAACAAGGAAGGGGAGTCGAGATTCGGTGGCGGGCGGTATTTCAAACGAAAGGCCCTCCGCTCTTCGCCGTGCGGCTAACCTCTCCGCATTCGCCTTTTTGGCAAGCTTTGTCAGACTCAATCCAGCCATACCCGCGGAGTCTATGACGGGAAGATCCTCTAAGCATTGAAGAACGTCGGCAGAAGGAAGATCCCCTGGTCCCGATGTAAACGGAGGATTGACGGAATCCAATACCTCCTCAGAGTGGGTCTCGGATTGATCTGATTCGGCAATATTAGCTACCTCATTTCGCTCCGAATCGGACCCTTCAAAGCCTACCTGCCTCAAGTTTTTGAAGTCGGACAGAATAAGAGCGGTAAGGGAATCTTCGCCCTTCGGAATCGGTATGTTTTCCGCCGCCGAGAAGGTTGTGTATGTCGGCTCGTAACAAAGCAGAATGTGAGCCGCCCTCCCCTGTTTCTGAAGGGTTCAACGGCCGAAATACCTGAGAGCAACCCTAATATCTGAAAGCACGGCGTCGTGGGTTGAAGATAGTACTTTTTTCAAACCCCTCCCTGCACAAGACGAAGCCGCAAGATTTCAATGGAATAGGTTTCACAATAAAAATGAACACATAACAAAAACAAGGAAATACTCGGCGACCTGGCTCGCCCCTCCGTCTGGGAATAAGGTCAATACGGTCCTCCCCTTCGCCAAATTCCCAGTTACCCTAGACAATGACCATAACATCATCAACTCTTTTTCCAGAGCTGGAAAGCATAGTGATTAGTTGATGATCGGTGTCCTTAGCTCTAAGGAAATAACGCCCTTGCCGACCGGAAGACTTAGCCAAGGCATAGCAGTGCCGGATAGCAGGAATGCCAAGGTTAATTCCAAGACGAAGATTCAACGCTACAATCCCCATTATAATTCTAAAGAAATTCACGTTAGGTTGAGAAGGGATTAAATCCCAATGGCAAAGCACAGCCCTTAGGAATGGGTGTAGAGGGAAGCGGACTCCACCCTCTGCGATTGACAAGAGAGGAAAGACGATCTTGGTTTCATCCTCCCTCTCCATGTCAAGGGTGCCGTCTGCCAAAAGTGACAGACGGCCGTCATCAGGAATAGAGAAATGGCGTCTAAAACCAGCAATTCGATCTGATGAGAGGAGGTTTTTCAAATGTTTCGCCATACCCTACAGTTGACACAGATGTGCCAAAGAATAAACTGGGAATAGTTCTCGAAGCAAAGAAGTGGATAACTTATAGAGGATGAAGAAGATATTGGAGGAGATAAAATTGCAAGAACGATCCAAAAGGCAACCCAGCGACCAGTATCACGGAATGCGAATCCGAAGAGACGCCAATCTTTAAAATCGCAATGAATAGGTATGTACGAAGAGGCGGGAAGTCGGTACGACAACCAAAATGGGGCATACTTAGACGTGTGCTTCGTAGGCCCAACCACCAAAATTTTGGTTCTGAGTATTCAAAATTCGGAACCAAGCACTCCAGCCAACATACGTTGAGAAAATGCTTGGGGGGCAATTGTGGGAGATGAATAAATAGAAGAGTTAGAAGGGATGTATTCCAGAAGTCAGAGACTGTTCGGCTCCGTGCTAATCAACTAAGATGCCGAATACATTGAGATCGCCGAATAGACGGGGAGTTGTATGTGGGAATAAACAAAAGGATAATAAGTAAAAAATGGGCTTTGGACCCGAGGTCCAGAGAATGAGTATAAATACAAGAGCTTTAGGCTTAGAAAGGTAGGTAAGAATCACTTCACTAAACTTAGTAAACAAGCTTTCTTGAGTATAAGAATTGACTTGCCCGTCGGAGTGCTAACCCCGGCACCCCCGACCGGAGTGTTAGTCTTTGCAGGTGACTAGCTAAGGATCAAGAGCGTCTCCCAAGATCTGAAGAGTATTTCCAGAATCACTTCCCCACAATGGTTATGAGATCGCAAAAGGAGATCTAGTTGAACTCAATGAAAAAGAAGAAATAAAAGATGAGGTAATAAAGTTGACATATGTACCAGAAAAGTTGATTGAGGATACAATTGATATTCCAAGATTGATAATTGAATGTCCAACTGAATCTAAGACCGAGCAGAGTCCAGAGAGTATCCAACATCAGCATAAAATACACTTTGTTGATTTTCTTGGTGTGGAGCAATTTAATTTGATTTTCAATGCTTGTCTTATTAATCTTGTCAAACAGTTGAAACATATAGAGAATAACTTTCAAAAAGTAGACTTCTCTGCATATAATTTATGGAAAAGAGACAAACATCTAAAGTATTCCAAGTATTTTTTTATTTGGCGTGGAAGATGGCAGATCTCTAATATAAACTCGAGGGCGAGTTCTTTCAAAGAAGAGGAGTCTGATGTAAGACAAGATTTTAAGAATTTTTATATTTTAAGTTTTAATATTTTTAATATATTATTTTATTAGGATTCTTGTAATTTAGTATAAATATTTTAGAATTATTAGATTTCTTAATTTTATTATTTTAGAATTAGATTTTGACTAGGATTTTAAATAGTTTAGAATTTTAGTTTCCTATTCTCTTAGGTTTCTTAGTTTGTGTTGATTTAAATTCCTAATTTATTTTAGAATTACTTTTCCTACAAGTACTAGGTCTAGTTTATTATAAATAGCTATGTAAGCCTCATGGTAAAGACAACTTTTATTCAACTTTTATTCATTCAATCAATAATATTGAGATATTTTCTCTTCCCTGTGGATTCAAGTTTCTATTTTTCTCGTGGATTCGAAAGCCCCTTTCGTCTACTAGAACGATAACTAGTCCCCGTGTATTCCGCTGCGTCATTCGCAATCACGTGGTTATGAGGTAGTTT